>CM057071.1:53283344-53808344 GCA_029379335.1 Thymus mandschuricus
TAATACTAGGGTGATGTGGTACCTCTTTATTATTGTTTTTATAAACATTTAATTTGCTTTTAACAGTTAAAATTTTAAATCAATTAAGAAAAATACTAGCCAAGAACCCTAGGTGAGCGCTAGCTTGAATCTATAGTACCGCGCTTACACCAAACCCTTGTTTTTGTAGCGATCTTTTTTCTATTGTTTTATCACACCAAACTTACCTAAGTAAATTCTTATATATATATATATATATATATATATATATATAAGTTGGCCTCTGTTAATATCATGTTCCTCAAACATACAAGCTTAAAAAAAAATGGAGGCACAATTATTCGAATTCAATCCTATCCATTTCACAGCCACAGCTATTCTCTCCCTCCTCCTTTTGTGGTCTATTAACCGAGCCTTTCTCTCTCTAAAACCCTCCAACAGAAAGAAACTGCCGCCTTCTCCGCCGAGGCTGCCTTTGATCGGGAACCTACACCAGCTCAGCTCGCTTCCTCACCACGACATCCACTCCTTAGCTCAAAAGCACGGCCCCATCATGCTCCTCCGTTTCGGCAGCGCCCCCATCCTCGTCGTCTCGTCTGCCGACGTAGCCCGAGAGATCACGAGGGCTCACGACGTCGCCTTCGCCGACCGGCCCCAGTTCAAGGCCACGACGAGGCTGCTCTACGGCAGCAAAGACGTGGCGTCGGCGCCTTACGGGGAGTACTGGAGGAAGATGAGGAGCATCTTCGTTCTCCAGCTGCTGAGCAACCAGAGGGTTCAGTCCTTCCGCTCGATCAGGGAGGAGGTTACTGTTGGGAGTTTCGACACTAAAATATAAGCTCACAAAAGAAAACGAGGAATATATGATAATTTTGTATCACACTAACACTCAGAAAATATTACAACACACGTGCTACGGCACGACAAAAATTTCTTCCTTACAAGAACAAGAGCTTCGGCTCTTTTCTATCTCTCAAACTCTCTATTTTTTCTTTCAATTTTCTCACACTCATACACATTTGCAAATGACCAAACTAATCCTATTTGTAGATACAATAAGTCGGTTTGAATAGTTGACTAGTTAGAATACGATTTGAACACTTCTTCTTCTTAACCAATCATATCGTTTCCTTCATTATGAAGAGATCAAGTTGGCCACTCATTCCACCTCCTTTCTTTGCTAATGATGTGGATGATTCATAGCCTTTCCTTTAGCACCTCCATTGTTAGAATGGTGTAGAAGCTTGGTCATCACTTCCACCGCCTTTATTGGAATGGTGTAGAATGATGTAGTAGCTTATCTAATAAATCAAATTGAGTTTAAATAATCAACATCCTCCCTTAAACTCAATTCTTCAACGACTTCATTCCGAGTATGAACTTTAGTTTTCCAAAAACATCATGCTTCAATGGCTTTGTGAAAATATCTGCAACTTGATCTTGTGACTTGCAGTAAACCAACTCCACATCATTCTTGTCCACGTGTTCTCGAATAAAATGATAACGAGTATCAATATGCTTGCTTCTTTCATGAAACACCGGATTCTTCGCGAGTGCAATGGCGGACTTATTATCAACATATATCTTCGTCGGACCTTCTTGCACAAATCCCAGAAAACTCAGCAAATTTCTCAACCAAATAGAATGACACACTGTAGAACTTGCTGCAACATATTCAGCCTCACATGTCGAGAGTGTTACAATGGCTTGTTTCTTCGATGACCAAGTAAAAACAGCATCTCCAATATAAAAACAGTAGCCGGTAGTGCTTTTTCTTTCATCCAAATCTCTTCCCCAATCACTATCCGAGTAACCAATGAGCTTAACTTCTTGATTAGAGGGATAAAATATACCTTCATTCAGAGTGCCTTTGATATAGCGCAAAATCCTCTTTGCGGCATTCAAATGGGTTCGTGTCGGTGTTTCCATATATCTGCTAATTAGTCCAACTCCATAAAGAATATCAGGCCTCGTACACGTTAGATACCTTAGACTCCCAACTAGGCTTTTGAAATAAGTTGGATCCACCTGAGCTTCACCATCGTTCTTTCTCAATTCCTGTCCAATCTCTACAGGAGTATTAACAGGATTACAAGACTCCATTTTAAATTTCTCCAGAATTTGTTTCGCAAAAGAGCTTTGCGAAATGAATACCCCATCTTTACTTTGCACTACTTCAATTCCAAGAAAATGCGCCATCAAGCCAATGTCGGTCATCTCAAATTCCTTAACCATGCTTTTCTTGAATTTATCAAACATAGCCTCACAATTTCCGGTAAAAATCAAATCATCGACATAGAGGCAAACAAATAACATGTTACCTGTATTATCTCTCTTCAGGTATAATGCATGTTCATAAGGGCACTTGACGAAACCATCCTTCAGAAAATATTCATTGATTCTGGAATTCCAAGCGCGTGGTGCTTGCTTGAGCCCGTACAAAGCTTTCCTCAATCTGTAAACTTTATCTTCAGCTCCTTGTTTTATATAACCTTCAGGCTGCTCTACATAAATTTCTTCTTCAAGAAATCCATTTAAAAAGGCTGACTTCACATCAAGCTGATAGATTTTCCAATTGTGTTGGGCGGCTAGTGAGATAAACAATCTGATCGTCTCAAGACGAGCAACGGGAGCAAATACTTCACTGTAATCGATTCCAGCCTTCTGTTTGAATCCTTTCACCACTAACCTTGCTTTGTACCTTTGCACCTCTCCATTGGCATTTTTCTTGGTTTTATACACCCATTTAACACCAATTGCTTTTCGACCTTCTGGCAACTTCGTCAACCTCCAAGTATCATTTTTCTCTATTGCATTAATCTCTTCGTCCATTGCAATCTTCCATTTCCTATCTTGCGCTGCATCTGCGTAAGTTACAGGATCAACATCCATATAGAAACAAATAAGATTTGTATTTTCTTCCTCGGCTTCATCAACTACTTCGGTAGCTTGATAGATATCACTCAAATTGCGAATTCTTCTTGGCCTTCCACCTAGACCCGACGATGATGTTGGTGATTCTGGTTCTTCAACATCACGTGCATCTTCTGGCACATCTGGTTCAATTTCTGGCCTGCTTTCATTTTTCTTCTCTTCCCAGCTCCATGGTTGATCTTCTTCGAATACAACATCTCGGCTTATAATTACCTTTTTCGTGAGTGGATTATACAACTTATAACCCATTGTTCGATCACCATATCCCACAAAGATGCATTTTACGCCTTTATCATCAAGCTTAATTCTTCTAGCTTCAGGAATTTTGGCATAGGCAATGCATCCAAAAACTCTCAGGTGTGCAACACTGGGCTTAAATGAACTCCATGCTTCTTCGGGTGTCATGTTACGAACACTTTTGGTAGGACACCGATTCAACAAATACACTGCTGTTGCTACAGCTTCAGCCCAAAATTCTCGAGGTAAATCTTTTCCTTTTACCATGCTTCTTGCCATGTCAAGAATCGTTCGATTCTTTCTTTCTGCAACGCCATTTAGTTGGGGTGTATATGCAGGCGTAAGCTGGTGAATTATACCATGCTCCTTACAGAAATTCTCGAACAAATCAGATGTGAACTCACCACCTTGGTCGGATCTGAGAACTTTAATATAGTATCCACTTTGTCTTTCAACAAGAGTTTTGAACTCTTTGAATATTTCAAACACCTCAAATTTCCTTTTCAAGAAATACACCCAAGTCTTTCTAGAGTAATCATCAATAAAAGTTAGAAAATATTGATTTCCTCCGATTGAAACAGGATTCAAAGGACCGCAAACATCTGTGTGAACGATCTCCAATAGGCGTGATGCTCTCCATCTTATTTCTTTAGAGAAACTTGGCCTGTGATGTTTGCCAAGTATACATCCCTCACAAACTTCATCAGGATGATCAATATGTGGCAGACCTTTTACCATATTCTTCGTGGATAGAAGCTTTAAACCACCAAAATTCAAATGTCCAAGACGCAAATGCCATAACCATGATTCATCTTTAACAATAGCTTTCAAGCACTTCATCATATCATGTTTCATATTCAACGCAAATAATCTATTTTTAGACATCTTCACATGTGCAACCAAATTGCCTCGAGCATCATTGATAGTAAGATAAGAATCTTTCATACTAATATCAAATCCTTTTTCCAGTAATTGACCGAGGCTCAAAATATTACTCTTCATAGCAGGCACATAATAAACATCATATATAAAACCATGATTTCCATTCTTCAGCTTAATCAAAATGTTACCTTTGCCTTTTACTTCAACTTTTGAGGAATCTCCAAAAGTAACGTCCCCATAAGATGTCTCGTTCAGCTCTACGAAGAGTTCCTTATTCCCGCACATGTGATTACTAGCTCCAGTATCCAAATACCATTTGCTGCACTGATCTCCTTCAAGGCCTTTATGAATAAAAAGAGAAGATGTTGTTACTTGCTCATTTTCGCCTTCACCTTCAGCATAATTGACATGCTGACTTTTCCCGAAATTACTTGCTCCTGGACATGCATAGCTATAATGCCCAAATTCATGACAATTATAGCACTCGACATTTCTTTTATCAAATCCATGTTGTTGGTGATAGGTTTGAGAAGAACCGCCTCTTTGTGGTCCTCTTCCTCGTCCTCGTCCTTGCTGACCATATGTGCCTCGACCTCTACCTTGGTAGGTGAAATTCTGACGTCCTCCCTCACTTTGATAATTCTGGCCACGTCCTCCTCTACCACGATAAGCTCGGCCTTGGCCTCGACCTCGTCCTCGATTATATCCACCACGAGATGGCTCGGGTTCAAATTTCTTATCTTCTTTAAATGACATCTTTGCTTCTAACGCGTGCTCAAGAGAGGCAGGGACCTTTTTCTTCATACGTTGCTCGTGAATCTCCAAGCTACTCTGCAACTGATCGATGGTCATGGTATCAAGATCCTTGGATTCTTCGATAGCCGCAACGACATGCTCAAATTTTGATGTTAAGGAGCGGAGAATTTTCTCAATAACACGAACATCTTCAATTTTCTCCCCTTGTCTCTTCATTTGATTCACAATAACCAAAGCTCTTGTGAAATAATCAGTAATACTTTCCGTTTCAGACATGGTCAGACTTTCAAATTCACCACGTAGAATTTGGAGTCGAACTCGTATCGCTTTGTCGACACCGGTGTACGAATTCTTCAGAATCTCCCAGGCTTGTTTTGACGTGGTGGCTGTACTCACTTTCTCGAACGTGGTTTCGTCAATACCTTGATAGATATTGAACAAAGCCTTCTTGTCTCGTTTCCTTGCTTCTTTGAGGCTATTTTTCTGGTTATTGGTTAACGCATCTTCGGCTTCTTGGGAAGCAGGTTCAGTATAACCATCTTGAACAATATCCCATAAATCTTGTGATTGCAACAAGACTCTCATCTGAATACTCCAATTCCCATAATTATGTTTCTCTAATTTGGGAATTTGGGGTTGAACCATGTTCAACGTTGACGCCATATGTAGGATCGAATGGCTCTGATGCCACTTATGTTGGGAGTTTCGACACTAAAATATAAGCTCACAAAAGAAAACGAGGAATATATGATAATTTTGTATCACACTAACACTCAGAAAATATTACAACACACGTGCTACGGCACGACAAAAATTTCTTCCTTACAAGAACAAGAGCTTCGGCTCTTTTCTATCTCTCAAACTCTCTATTTTTTCTTTCAATTTTCTCACACTCATACACATTTGCAAATGACCAAACTAATCCTATTTGTAGATACAATAAGTCGGTTTGAATAGTTGACTAGTTAGAATACGATTTGAACACTTCTTCTTCTTAACCAATCATATCGTTTCCTTCATTATGAAGAGATCAAGTTGGCCACTCATTCCACCTCCTTTCTTTGCTAATGATGTGGATGATTCATAGCCTTTCCTTTAGCACCTCCATTGTTAGAATGGTGTAGAAGCTTGGTCATCACTTCCACCGCCTTTATTGGAATGGTGTAGAATGATGTAGTAGCTTATCTAATAAATCAAATTGAGTTTAAATAATCAACAGTTACGGCCCTCTTCGTGAAGAAGGTTCGAGAAGCTTCGGGGGAGGCCGTCAATTTGAGCGCGATGTTTACGGGTTTCACGAACGACGGGATCGGTAGGGCGGCGTTCGGGAGGAGGCACAGTGAGTCTGATAATGGCGGGAAATTCATGGAGGTGATGAAGGAGCTGATGGAGCTGATAGGGTTTATTAATATCGGCGATTTCGTTCCGTGGCTCGATTGGATCGGTCGAGTTAACGGTTTCGACAAGAGGCTTGATCGAACTGCGAAGGAGATGGATGGGATTTTGGAGGGTTTAATTCACGATCGGGAGGTGATTCAGAGAGAGAAAGGTGATGGGAAGCAAGTTATTGTGGATATTTTGCTGGAAATCTATAATGATGAAACCGTTAATGTTGATCGAGGGACCATCAAATCACTACTTTTGGTACTCCCTCTCTCTCTCTCCCTCTTTATATGCGTGGTGGATCTATTGCATTTGTGTGTTGCATTATTTATTATACTGACGGATGATGTCTTCACTATTATTCCATCAAAAATCTTTAGTAGTCTTTGATTTTGAAATGTTCTTAGCATGTGTTGATTATACATTCGTGCAATAGGAGGTACATGCATGTACGAAATATCTACTAGATGATCGAAATCGGTTTGTATATGAAAATAATCAATTTATAAAAAGTTAAAAACATATCCACGTGATATTGTCACATCAGCGGGAGGACAAGTTATCATTTTTCGGATGAGCTTAGAATATATATTTTTGTGATTAATTAATTGTAACAAATATGTATTGTGCAGGATGTATTTGTTGGTGGAACAGATACGATATCCACAGCTTTGGAATGGACTATGTCCGAACTCTTACGTAATCCAACAATAATGGAAAAGTTGCAGAAAGAAGTGAGAGGAATCGTTAAGGAGAGAGAAGAGATAAGAGACGATGATCTTGAAAAAATGCATTATTTGAAGGCTGTGATCAAGGAAGCAATGCGTTTGCATCCACCATTTCCACTACTTGTTCCTAGAGTATGTTCTAAAGATGTGCAGATCAAAGGCTTCGACGTCGAAGCCGGGACAATAGTGATGATCAACGCGTGGACTATAGGGAGGGACCCGGTTTCTTGGGACGAACCGGAGAAGTTCAAGCCCGAGAGGTTCTTGAATTCTTCGATAGACTTCAGAGGCCAAGATTTCGAGCTGATCCCGTTCGGGGCGGGACGAAGGGGATGCCCCGGGATCACGTTTTCTGTTGCTGCAATGGAGATTCTGCTGGCGAATCTGGTGCAGAAGTTCGATTGGAGATTGGGTGATGGAGTTGAAGGGGAAGATTTGGACATGAATGAGAGCCCTGGGATTGCAGTTCATAGAGCTCTTCCTCTAATCGCAGTCGCCTCCTCTCCTATCAAATGATTTAATAATGAAGAATTAAGTTGAGTTGAGTTTCAATGGATATTTGATATGCAGATTTTATGTGTTTACTAATTTTTATATTCGAGCCGAGGGCAATTTATAATGCGAAATAAGTAGTGCTTACTGCTTACGCATGAAATAAATTAATTTGTGGTTAATTTGAAACACTCTTCAAGGTTTGTATAATCGGGTTTCTTACTCCCCGTTTCATTGATTTAAAGATACTTTAATTTTTTCTTGAAATGGAAATTAAGATAAGAATGATAATATTAGATAAAGTAGTGTAAATAAGTTTTAGTGTATCTCGAAATGAAAATTAAGATGAGAGTGATAATATTAAATAAAGTAATGTAAATGAATTTTATAATGTTAAAATTTTAGGTAATTTCTCTTTATCAATGAGACATACGAAATGTGATGAAAGTAGCTAAATGCCGATTAATGAACAATTGCAGAGATGAAGAAGATGAGAGAAAGAGCCGAAAAGAGAGAGAAAAAGCGAAGAGAGAGAGAGGTAGATCTAAAATTAAAATAATAACCGTCTTTTCCATGCACACTGTTGGTATTTAAGCTACTACGTATGAGCTAATGACTGCTCATCAAGATGTCAGCTCATCTAAAGTAACTAGCTAGACTAACTGCAACAGACTTAAAAGCAGGAGCAACTACAAGAACAATAATATCTACAATCTAATAAACCCCCAGCAACAACAATGATCATCCATGATCAGAACATAGCATCCTTAGCTGCAGTTTGTTTTTAAGATAGAGAAATCTAGTTTCACATAAAGGCTTGGTGAAGATATCTAAAATCTACTCTCTCTCTCTCACATAATGAACATCCACCTCAATGTGCTTTGTTCTTGCATGAAATACATGATTAGAAGCTAGCTAAAGCGCTAAATTATCACACCACACTTTATGAGGTCATTTGACAACAATACCTAATTCATCACATTAAGCTTTCAGCCACACCACATCAGTAGTTAAGTTGGCCAAAAACTTGTACTCGGGTTAAGCATTGCTCCTAGAAACAACCTCTTGTTTTTTAGCATTCCAAACTACAAGATTGTTATTACCAATAAAAACACAATGCCCTCTAGTCAAACGCATGTCATCAACACAACTAGCCCAATCCACTTCTGAATATCCCTCAATAAAGGTAGCAGAAGAGGGAACAAAATGCAAAGCAAGAGAAGATGTACCCTTACGGTATACCTCAACACCCATTTCCAAGCATCCCAATGAGACATTGTAGGACTTGTCAAAAACTGACTCAGAACTAAAACCACTAAGGATATACTCAATCAACTCATCATGCGGAACATGTATACTAATTGCAGCTAATTGATAAGCAAAATCTCTCATTTTCATGAAATAATCTTCAACAGACTTGTTACATTTTTTAGTATTTTGAATATTACCCTGTAGTTGCATCAAACGAGACTTAGAGCAAGCTTGAAACTGCGTTTCCATCGCCAACAAATATTCGCAAGAAGTTAAACTTCGCACGACATGACCAAGCACGGATTCTCCAATAGAGGAGAGTATCCATCAAGATATTGATCGTTACTAATCCACGAAGCATAATCAGGATTGGGTTGAGCCCCACCACTAGTGGAAGTTGAGGGTAAAAACGGCATCGATGACAAAAAAATCACCGGAAATCATATCATCAAATCGATACGCGCGAATCGTTGGGAGCACAAGAGCACGCCAGTAAGTGCATGTAATTGGAGTGATCCAAATTAAGAGAAATAGAGTGAAATTGAGGTAGGGAACTAAGAATGCACATCAACAGAATCCATGGGGAAAAAAAAAAAGATGAAGAAATTGAAAAACTCAATGATAGAAAATAAGAGAACGAGAGAAAATGCTACAACAGTGGGTCGAAAACATAAACAAAGGATCAAGATATATACCATGTTGGAAGAAGCTAAATGCAGATTCATGAACAATTACAGAGAAGAAGAAGATTAGAGAAAGAGATGAGAAGAGAGAGAAAAGGAAAAGAGTGAGAAAGTAGATTTAAAATTTATAAAATGATAGCCGGTTTTTTCATGTACAATTTTTATATTTAAACCACTATACATGAGCTAATGACAGTTTATCGAGTGACAACTCACCAAAATGTCAACTCATCTAAAATAACTAGCTATTGCAACAAATTTAAAAGCAGAAACAAGAACAACAATAACAAAAATAATACTATATACAATCTAATAAAATGAAACTTATCCGTATTCCAATCAGAGGAAATATTACCAAATATCAGATTACCCTCATTTTCCCAATATTAAGAGTAGTTCACAGCTTCGATGTGGGAAATATGCAAAAATCATAGCCACTTTTTAAGTTAAAACATACTCCCTCCCCTCCGTGCATTTTATCATGACACTCTTTTTTCATAAAGTAGACACATAATGAATAGTAAAGTGTCATGATAAAGCGGAAAGAGGGATAATTATTTTTTCGTTTCCGTTATAATAATTATAATTTTATATTTTAATTAAAATATGCAAAATATCACATATTAAGAAAACACGGTAATTATGGTACTAAATCTGTTGGTTACAGTAGTCCCCGTTGACAAATGTAAATTAAATTTAGAATTGTAATAGAAGAAATAAAATATTAAAGGAAAACTAAATAATTTAATACTAGTAGTGGTAACGTAAGTGAAACATTAAAAAAAAGAAAGTGGATCTCATCTGAAATAGTAGTAGTATATTACAAAAGTCAAAGTCAAACACTGGTAACCTCAAACGCACAAACAAAACACTACTTAACCTCTCTGTTTCTCAAACAGAAACTACAGCTAGCCAACAATGGAGAAACTCATGATTCTCACACGTATTTTCTCTCTCCTATTCTTATGGCTCCTCAACAAATGCCTCCACAAATCCTCCACAACCAAAAACCTCCCTCCCTCACCTCTCAAACTTCCCATAATCGGAAACCTACACCAAATAGGATTACTACCCCACCGCACCCTCCATGCCTTAGCCCAAAAGCACGGCCCCTTGATGAACCTCCGCTTCGGCAGCGCCTCCGTCCTCGTCGTCTCCTCCTCCGATGCCGCATGTGACATCATCCGCAACCACGACCTCGCCTTCGCGGACCGGCCGGTCTACAAAGTCTTCAAGAAGCTTCTCTACAACTGCAGGGGCGTATCGGTTTCGCCTTACGGAGTGTACTGGCGGCAGATGAAGAGCATCTTCGTTCTCCAGCTGCTCAGTAACAAAAGAGTCCAATCCTTCCGAACGATCAGGGAGGAAGAGACGGCCCTGTTGGTGAAGAAGGTTCGAGAAGCTTCGGGAGCCGTGGATTTGAGCGAGATGTTTGCCGAGTTTAGTAATGATGTGATTAGTAGATCTGCTCTTGGGAGGAAGTATAGTGAGTCCGAAGAGGGGAAGAGGTTTGTGTATATGTTGTCGGAATCGATGAAGGTTGCGGGGATTAGCGTTGGGGATTTTATTCCGTGGCTCGGTTGGATCAGTCGAGTTAACGGCGTTGATAGGAGAATCGATGAGATTGCGAAGGAGTTGGATGATTTTCTTGAAAGTAGGATTGAGGAACACTTGGGAGGTGATCATGATCAAGAAAGTGGTGACAACTTTCTTAAGATCTTGCTTGATATATACATTAATGGCAAAGATGAAGGTTCCTTGATTGAGAGAGATAGTATAAAAGCAGTATTGTTGGTAAGTTATTGTGAAAATTTAGTCCTATATATGTGAAATATGTAGCTTGATTTGATAAATGTACTTGTTATGCAGGATGTATTTGTAGGTGGTACCGATACTATGACCACGGTGCTCGAATGGACGATGGCGGAGCTTCTCCGACACCCGGATATAATGGAAAAGCTGCAAAAGGAAGCACGCGAAATTCTTCAAGATAAACAGAACATAAGACACGAGGACATCGAAAGAATGCTTTATCTGAAAGCCGTGGTGAAGGAAACTCTGCGGTACCACCCACCGCTCCCGCTACTAGTACCTAGAGTGGCGCGGGAGGATGTGAAGGTACAAGGGTTTGACATTCCAACCGGAACAAAAGTGATGATCAACGTGTGGGCTATAGGGAGGGACCCTATTTCTTGGGACGAACCGGATAAGTTTATGCCCGAGAGGTTCTTCAATTCTTCCATTGATTTCAAAGGACAGGATTTCGAGCTGATCCCGTTTGGAGCAGGACGAAGGGGATGCCCCGGAATTTCATTTGCCGGGGCTACTATTGAGCTAGTTTTAGCAAATCTTGTGTACAATTTTAACTGGAATTTGGCTGATGGAGCTGAGGGGAAAGATATGGACATGAGCGAATGCCCCGGGGCTACGGTTCGTCGTGCGGCTCCTCTTCTTGCAGTGCCTAGTTGAAGATCCATGTATGAGTTGGCTCACCTCATGAAGAAATTTGTGTTTATTGTAACTTAATTATGCAGAGTTTCTATATGCAAATTGTCATGTGTTTGTTAAATAAAGTTTGTGTGTGAGTAAGTATTTCTATGAGAATTTGTCAAAATAGTGCATGTTGTATTTGCCACTCTCAAAATAATTCAATTATAGATCTATGCTTCTCATAGTACAATACATAAACAACATTTTTACTAACATATTCTTCAACAACAACCAAACAAAATAAAAAATAAAAAAAAAAGAAAGAGCAAATAACTGAAAACTCTAATTCATTTACTCAAAGATGCAATTGCAAGAAGAGGAGCATCTCTATGCACTGTAATCCCAGGCCCTTCACTCATGTCCAAATCTTTCCCTTCAACTCCATTAGGCAATTTCCACTCAAATTTCTGGACAAGATTTGCCAACACTAACTCAATCGTCGCAACGGCAAATGTGATTCCAGGGCAGGCCCTTCGCCCTGCCCCGAACGGGATTAACTCGAAATTTAAGCCCTTGAAGTCTATCGAAGAATTCATGAACCTCTCAGGGTTATATACTTCTGGTTCGTCCCAAGAAATCGGGTCCCTCCCTATAGCCCACGCGTTGATCATTACCAGGGTTCCTCCTGAAACGTCATAACCTTTGATCCGTACATCTTCGCTTGCTACTCTAGGTACTAGCAATGGGGCCGGTGGGTGATGACGAAAAGTTTCTTTGATCACGGCTTTCATATAGTGCATTTTTTCTAAGTCGTAATTTGTTATGTTCCGGTTTTCTTGAGCTATTGCTCGTACTTCATTCTGTAGTTTTTCCATCACTAGAGGGTGGCGTAAGAGCTCGGCCATCGCCCATTCTAGAAATATGGCAATCGTATCTGTTCCTGCTGCCAATAAACTCTGGTAAAATGGTTAGAACACAACGGGACAAGATTAGTTTTCATTACTACTCCTCTAGACTCAACATACAAGAACCAGCTGACTAACAGTCAGATGACAAAAAGCAGTCATCAACTGGCGTAAGTAGGTTGGGACAGAACACAAAGGGGGTGTCCGACTAAACTTATTTTAAAGAGATTATAAGTTCTCAAATTTAAAATTTTATAAGTTGTCAAGTATTTGAATAAAATAGTTTATGTAAGCTTAAAAAAATAATAATTAAAATGAAAACAAAAATAAAAATGAGAACATTAAAATTATGAAATCCATAAATTTGTAGTACAACTAAATGGAAGTATATATAAATAATTGCAATGTAAAAATAATCTAACTTTATACGATGGAAAAGTAAAATTCTAAAAGATAAGGTAAGGTTTAAGAGCTTATTTTTTTTAGCTTATAAGAATTGAAGCATATTTTTAAATTATATAAGCTCTTAAACGACTTATTTTGCCAAACACGCTTGAGGGGCTTATAATAGTCAATCAGCTTATAAGCTGGTCTATTAGCTTAGCGGAACATCCCCAAAAGTCAACTTGTCCCAGTAGGTCAAAACGGAAGGAATAGTTCGTAATAAAAAACCCTTATCCAAATTTATACTTCTATACTATTATAAAAGGTATCCTATTTATAAAATTTGATTTGTCTATTTTGCCCTTGTCATTGGAATAATCTTTATAACATTAATATTATAATTATTAAAATATTAAGATCGTGAGTTCTCATGACTTCGCAGGCCGGATCTGCTGAGGAGATTACGAGGACGGGGACGGAGCCGAAGTGGAGGAGCATGACCGGGCCGTGTTTTCGGGCCAAGAGTCGGAGACTTTGGTGGGGCAACGGGCCGAGCTGGTGGAGGTTTCCGAGTATCGGAAGCTTTGGTGGTGATGGTATAATAATAAATTAATGTGTTAAAGTATTAAAGTGGAATAATTGTGGGTCCATTTGAAATTTTTAATAGTATTAAAATGTTAAAATAATAAAAAGTAGATGTATAAGGGCATGTACAATGCTAGAACTCCAAACGAGGTTCTTAAAGGTGCCACATAGACAACACTACAAGAAAAACGCTATATAACTACTGAATTAACGACTGAACGAATTCGGTCGCTAAATAACTACCGAATAACTACCGGCTCGTGACCGAAATATTAACGACCGAATACCGACCGAATCCGTCGTTAAAATAACGACTGATTTTTATTCAGTCGTTATTTAACGACCGAAATACGATTCAGTCGTTAAGTTTGGTCTTCAAAGCATTAAAATATTTCAATAAAAAATTTAATTCATTAACGACCGAAATTCAGTAGCTATTTTAACGACCGATTATTATTCAGTAGCTATTTTAATGACTGAATTATGATTCAGTCGTTAAAAATTTTTTAACGACCGAATTTCGGTAGTTATTTTCAATTACACAAATTTACTAATTTAACCATTGAATTTTGATAGTTATATTCTCAATTAAAAATTTTAATAAAAAATTAAAAATACCTTATGACCGAATTTCGTTAACTATTTTCTAATTATAACAATTAAAAATAGTGGAATGTCATAATTATACAAAATATTTTAATAAAAAATAAAATATGTTAACTAATTAAAAAATAATTGAATAAAAAATTAAATATTTGCCGACTGAAAATCGGTAGTTAAGACACAAATAGACATTACACCCCAAATTCCCCCAATTTTATAATTTCCCCCAATTTCATTCAGCGCTAGGTGGAAACCCATCTCCTACACCGTGCTCCTCTTCACGCCGCCGCCGTCCGCCACCGTCGCCGTCGCCGTCCTTCAAAATTTAGGGTTATTCTCACTAAGTGATCGTCGCAGCTTTCTACTCATTCTGGTTCGTTTCATCAAAACCCCTTCGATTATTTCTTTGTTTCTGAGCTCTCTTGAGCAATTTGGCATATGTTAGGGTTTTTTTTGGATGCATTTCGCTTTGATTTGAAGGTATTGAATTTGGGGACTGGAAATTATGGCCTTGAATCTATGAGCTACTGAGAATCCTAGATAGTTTCGTACGGTTGACCTAGATTTCTTATGAGCATCAACTCCCTACATGTTTGTGTATTTCGTTTAGGCGATGTCTGTTGCGTTTACTCGAGTGATGTGTGCGTTTCTTAAGTTTGAGGGAGCTGTTTGGGGACAGGTTAAGTGTCGCTTCCCGGAGGGAAAGCGGAGGAGACAGATGCCAACGATGCTGAGACGGCAACGAGGGAAGCAAAGGAGGAGATAGGGCTTGATCCTTCGTTTGTGAATGTGGTTACTTGCCTCGAACACTTCTTATCGAAGGTATGTATATTCCTGCCTACCTCTCATGATACACAAATTAGTGAGTGGATGACCAACTGCCTTTAAAGATTACTATCCCACTATGGAGTTTCTTGCTTTGATGGTAGTTATCTTTATTTGAACATACTCTTACCGTATATAGACATAAGTATAATACTAACAAACTAAGGATGAACAAATATGAGGAAGCATCTCGTATTTCTTTGCTCTGTTTACCCATCTTTCTACCAGACCTCGATTAATAAGATAATTGAGCTATAATCGAGCTGGGAAATCCCAAATAATAACTAAAAACACATTTCTGATTTTTTTTTTCAGCTGCTAGAGTAGCAACTTGATGATAGGAAACTAGAGCTCAATTTTTATTTTTTTCATAGCTGGAGTAAATTTATGAATATGAACAGTATTCCTATTTATTTTTACTCGTTATCAAGTTATTATTCTCATATTCATGTGTAGTTGATAATGCTTTTATTTCTTATGTTGCTTTCTTTTATTGTTTGTGATTATTTATTTATAATTTTAATATTCGACATGATATTCAATTTATGATTTTACAGATGGTACGAGGTTTGGGCCCACAAGTGACTTCATCAAGGAATGCCGAACTTCATGCACTAGATGAGGTAATTGTCTATTGCATGGGTTTTTTTTTTATTAATTAGTGTTGTATTCATTATCTTTAATTGAATATAATCGTTATCCATGATCACTTGTATACAACAAGGCCAAGGCAAAAGGCATAGATTTCGAACATACGGGCTTGGCTACGCACTGTCGCCTCCATTGTATAGCTGGAGTTTGGACCGACGCTCGTGCAAAATGTATTTATGTAAGTTTAGTATACGTATTTCATAATCAATAATTCAATTTTAGTTTAGTACTCTATTTTGCAAGATGGATTGGAGGTTATATGCATTATTTGAAAATGGGTTGCTGCTGCGGATATTTCTCCTCATGTCTCGATTTTGGGTGATTGGATTCAGGGTTCTGGTAGAGTTTGAGAATTTGAAGCTGCGTTTAATCTGTTGAAATGATTTGAGGGGTCAGACAATGTGGTTTATCATCTGAATTTTTGCTATTTATGCCTCTGCTCAAAATTCATGAAATTTAAGCATTTCTAAAAGAGATGAGAGTAGTTATCATGCTGTCTGACTAGCTAGCTCCGTTATCGGTTTTACTCCGGGAAGATCGGCAAGCTATCTATATAGATATAGCAGCAGCAACACTGATGTGGATAAGAAGCATGCACTAATTAAGGTGTATATGCATAGTGTGTAGTTGGTACCACTGTGTTCATTCACCTAAATGAAGTGTTGGTTAGGTAAGTGAATATTGTATTAGTTAATGAAGAGTTTAATGTGATGTGAAAATTATTTATGAATGAGCAAATTAACAACAGCAGCTACAGGACAGGACTACATATATATAGATAGCAGAGGAAGAAAAGGGGTGATAGTAGTGTAGTAGGGTTGTAATTACCTTCGCTTTTCTCCCCTTTGTTTCATTATCTCTATTCATATATATATAAAACACTAATGTTAATTATGTGTGTTATAGGACGAGACCATGCATAGTCGAATTGGAGACAGGTTGAAAGCTCAAGAGCATGAGATGGAGGAGAGGTTGAAGGCTCAAGAGCAAGAGATGGAGGAGAAGTTGAAAGCTCAAAAGCAAGAGATGGAGACGCGCTTCAAGAAACAAGAGGAAGAGCGTGTTGAGAAAGAGAATGAGTTAAAATATCAGCTCTTAGCCTTCCAAAAGTCTTTGGAGAGCATGGGAAAGTATTTCTCACAATCTCAAGGTCATGAAAACTTCGATTTTTCGTTGCCACCGCCATTTTCTTAGGTTAGACTAGACTTTGAAATGTGAAAGACTTGAATTGAAATGTTGAACTTTTAATCACAATGGATCTTTGTTATTTGAACTATGTTGTTCTCTTGAGTCGATTGTGAATCCATTTGTTACATAGGGGTAAAATATATTGAAATTAGGTGCTATCAAAATTCATGAAAAATAACGACTGAAATTAGCGACTGAAAATAGCAGCATTTAAATATAGGTTTAACTACCGAATTTTCGGTAGTTAAACATAATAACCGAAATTAACGACCGAAATTTCGGTAGTTAAAAGATAACTACTGATTTTTTCGGTCGTTAGATTTAAATACATAAATTCCAAATAGCGACCGAATCTTCGGTCGTTAAATATATAACTACTAAATTTTCAGTAGATAATTTCGTAATTAATATTAACGACCGAAATATATTTCGGTCGTTATTTGAAAGTTGACTAAGTTTGACTGGCTACCATTTAACGACCGAAATTCGGTAGTTGATTTCGGTAGCTAAAGTTAACGACCGAAATTTCAGTAGTTAAATATTTAACTACCAGCGTTTCAGCTACCGGCGTTTTCGGTCGTTATTTCGGTCGTTATCTCATTTAACTACCGAATACATACATTTAACGACCGAAATTTCGGTCGTTATATTGCGCGTTTATTGTAGTGCAAGATCTCATTCGTATTAAAAAATTACAATGGTAAAGTTCTTGATAAAGGTTCTTATCACAATTAAAGGGTCCCACTAATTATTTTATTTGAAAAAAATAAAAGAGAAAAAAAAAAATAAAAAGGAAAGTTGGCCCCACTTTTTCTTAAGAACGAGTATCTTATATAAGAACCCGAGTTCTTATTTAGGGGATCTCCAATGGGGATGCTAATTAAGGTGTGGGTTCTTGTTTTTGCCACATAGACAAGAACCCCTCCATTGTACATGGCCTAAAGTGTTAAAGTGTTAAAGTGATTGTGGGTCTACGTCCTAAAACGGAATATGTCAGTAAATGGAGGACGTTTCAATATAGTAATAATGTCACCAAATGGAGGACGGATGGAGTATATCAAATTCTTTTATTTTTATATTTTTTTAGAAAAATATTTAGTTTAATTTATGCTTTTTCAACTGTTCAAATATTGATTTTCATTGATTTTCATTTGATTTTATTGATTTTCATTGGTCAATTTTATTAAATTTTTTGTTTCTAAATGCATATTTAATTTGGCGTCTCACTCATATTCTGACTGTTACAAAAAAAAAAAAAAAAAACATTTCTATAAAATAATAATTCAAAAAAATAATAGAAATTGATTATTTGGGACATGTGCACCGCATTGATGTAAACTAATTAACTATAGTAATATTTATACATATATGTATGTCCATGCCTATGTCTTGACATATACTCCGTAGTATTATTTAAAGATATTAATTAATTTGGAGGTGCTTGGTATGATGTAATGGGGGTGGGAATGGAATAGTCATTCCTACCTCTATTCCATTACTCCGCTTGGTTCGACTTTTGTGTCGGGAATACACATTTCCGAGGGAATGACTATTCCCACCTCCATGGGAATAGGCATTACTTGAATTTTCATGGTTATAGCTATTCTCATCTCTTATATTTACCAAATATTATTTAATTTATTTATAAATAATTATTAATTAGTTTTACCTTAATATTTTTTTAAATATATGAGTATATTTCGTCATTACTTTATCTCTCTAAAATTTTTGTATCATCATTTTCTCTCTCTAAAATTTTTGTATCTCACTACTTTCTATTTCTAAAAAATTTATCACACCGTCACTTTCTCACTCTAAAAATTTTCTTAAACTTTCTCTCTCTAAATTTTTTTCATAAATTTTGTTCTCTAAAATATTTTTTCTCCGCCACTTAGTTTCTCTCTCTAAATTTTCTCTCTCTCAAAATTTTTTAACTTTCGTCACTCTCTCTCTAAAAAATCACTTTCATCACATTCTTTCTCTAAAAATTTCTTTCTCTCTCTAAAAAATTTCACTTTCGTCACATTCTCTCTCTAAAATTTTCTTTCTCTCTCTAAAAATTTTCACTTTCGTCACTTTCTCTCTCTAAAATTTTCTTTCTCTCTCTAAAAATTTTCACTTTCGTCACTTTCTCTCTCTAAATTTTTTTTCTCTCTAAAAATTTTCACTTTCGTCACTTTTTCTTTCTTTTATTTCTCTCTCTAAAAATTTCACTTTCGCCACTTTCTCTCTAAAATTTTCTTTCTCTTTCTAAAAATTTCACTTTCGTCACTTTCTCTCTCTAAATTTTTTTCTATCATCGTTTTCTCTCTCTAAAAATTATCTTTTATTACTTTCTCTTTCTAGTTTTTTTTCTATCTCATCGTTATTAAATAGTATAGTTGTATGATTTAAATACAAAATTGTAATTTATTTTATTACCACTCCGGTCCAGGCTTCTTGACTCATATTCCTTTTTGGTACGTCCCACACATATTGACTCATTTCCTTTTTTAGAAATAATTAGAGTATAATAAGTACAATTAGTAAACCCCTTATTACACTTAACATTCCATACTTAAATCTATCCACTCATTTTTCTGCACGTAGTTCAATATAATTTAAATTTTGAAAGTTTAAATTATTATAACTTGCTCGTTTGTTATCGGATTTTTATGATTTTTATATCAAATTAAAGGTCTTGATACGATCTTTCATTTAAGATCAGACAAGAACATGTTTTTATGCATCTATGATGCTCTGTTTCTAAAATATGTCTAAATACATAAACCACATTACATTTCCCTACAAAATACACTTTATACACTAAACATTTTCGTCTTAGTTCCCGTGCAAAAAGCAAATGAGTCAATATGCGTGGTCCGGAGTGGTACATAAATGTTAAAGAAAAAAATTGATTGCATTACTTTGGTTATTACTTGTGCAAACCAAGCAACCTTTCCCATGCCTATTCCTTTCCCACCTCCATTCCTTTCCCACCCCTATTGCATTACCTCATACCAAGCACCTCTAGAAAATTGTCAAACTCCATTATTATGTAAGGAAACAATATACAATGAGTAGCGTGCTCCATGCTTGTTGTTTCTTGTGCATAGATTATTACTAGAATTCCAATATTTCCTATTAATAACCCCCAACGTGACTTCACTGGCCGGCGCACCAAATATATAAAATTCTCTATTGATGTTGATTATTGCCATAAATCAACTAATCATTATCTCAAAGGCGGCCAACCGATTGTTTAAATTTTGGCCATATGATCAATTACTCCCTTCGTTCACTTCTCTCGACGTGTAAGGTTAACTTTTTAGTTAGTTTTAGGACACACAAGATTAATTACTTAAATGTCACCACGAGATTCGTTGGCAAAAATCGATCGATGCCATTGAATAAGCAATCGTCGAGCATCCTCTCTCCTTCCGGTTCCAAAAGTATCAACTCAAAATTGGTACCCTTAAAATTTGTCAAAATTCAAACCGAATGAGGTCGCTTATTGCATCAATAGTAAATAAAATTTTCATAAATATAAAATATTAACTTTGAAAATGTTTTTGACGAATGGATCTCATCCGTACTACTAATACTATGCCTATTATTAATTCATGGGATCTTCTTATATTCAGATACTAGAATTGTACCCTCGTGATGCATGGGTTTAATAGATAGAAAGCATAGCAAACACTCATTTTCGATTTTTTCGATCTAGCTATGCACTTTTTTTAACGATTGTTCCATTTATCCTCTTTCCATTTGTGTTCTCCACCTGTCCACCATCATTTTTATGATCTGATATATACTATGTTGCAGTAAAAACGAAAGTTATAAAATAAAATGATTAATGGGGCCCATATCTTAAGGTTTTTGGAGGGAAAAGTTCCGAATAACTATTTTACTTTAGTATGTATATTTAGATATTAGTATGAATTAAACTGCGATAAATATACAAAAATAAAACATTATAACATGCAACGTACTTTATATATATAGAAACAACATTTTTACTATCATAGTCTAAAAAAAAAGTCTAAATAGCAAATAACTTAAAAAAACTCTAATTCAAAGATGCAACTGCAAGAAGAGGAAGATCTCTAGGCACTGTAATCCCAGGTCCTTCACTCATGTCCAAATCTTTCCCTTCAACCCCATTAGGCAATTTCCACTCAAATTTCTGCACTAAATTCGCCAACACTAACTCAATCGTAGCGATGGCAAATGTCGTTCCGGGGCAGACCCTTCGCCCTGCCCCAAACGGGATGAACTCGAAATTTGAGCCCTTAAAGTCTAACGGAGAATTAAAGAACCTCTCGGGCTTGAACTTTTCCGGTTCGTCCCAGGTACCAGGGTCCCTCCCTATTGCCCAAGCGTTGATCAACACTAGGGTTCCAGCTGAAACGTCGTAACGTTTGATGTGTACGTCTTTGCTAGCTACTCTGGGTACAAGCAATGGGGCCGGTGGGTGATGACGAAGAGTTTCTTTGATCACGGCTTTCATATAGTGCATCCTTTCTAAGTCGTGCTCCGTTATGTCCCGATTTTCTGGAGCTATCTCCCGTACTTCGTTCTGCAATCTTTCCATCACTGTTGGGTGGCGAAAGAGTTCGGCCATCGCCCATTCTAGAACTATGGACGTCGTATCCGTTCCTGCTGCGAACACATTCTGCATGTGAAAATTGTTAGAACACAATCATACAAGATTATATATCATTACTACTCCGTCCCAACCTATAAGAGCCAGTTGGCTGCTTTTTGTCGTTTTATCTCACAAAAAGACAAAAAAACAACCGATTGATTCTTGTAGTTTGGCTTTGGAGGGTAATTCGTAACGAAAGTTCCTTATATTTCCAAAATCTAACAAAAGATATGCATAAGAACTCACCAAAATAATTGCTTTGATTGTATCCATGTCGATGGAGACTTCATCTCTGCTATCACTATACATCTCAAGCAAAATATCAAGAAAATTCACACCATTTTCCTCCTTGAGAGGTTCCATTTTATTTTCCAAACGCTCAAGAATCACACCTTCCAAAAATTCATCCAAATCTCGAGCAATCCTATCAACTTTCTCGTCGAAACCACTAACTCGATCGATCCACTTAAGCCATGGGATGAATTCTCCGACAGAGACGGCTCCGACAACCTCCGACAATTCCCGAACAAGAACTGGAAACTTCTCCCCCATCTCCGACAAGCTGTACTTCTTACCAAAGGCCGACCTACATATTCCATCATAACTTAACTCCGAAAACATTTTGCTAAGATTGACCGGGCCCGAAGATTCTAGAATCTTCTTCACCATGAGGGCCGTTTCTTCCTCCCGAATGGACCGAAAGGATTGAACCCTTTTGGCGGTGAGAAGCTGCAGCACGAATGTGGTCTTCGCCCTTCGCCATTTTTCTCCGTAAGGCGCGAAAAGTATGTCTCTTCCATCGTAGAGAAGCTTACTGTTCGCCCTGGTTAAGGGGCGGCCCGCGAAGATGAGATCGTGAGTTCTCATGACTTCGCGTGCCCAATCGGCGGAGGAGATTATGAGGACGGGGAAGGAGCCGAAGCGGAGGAGCATGATCGGGCCGTGTTTTCGGGCCAAGAGTCGGAGACTTTGGTGGGGCAACGGGGGCCGAGCTGGTGGAGGTTTCCGAGTATCGGAAGCTTTGGTGGTGATGGTGGTGGATTTTTGGTTGGCTTTGGAAATGATTTCTTGATGATCCATAACAAGAGTAGAGAGATGACGAGAGTTGGAAATAAGAATGGTTGGATTTGGAGTTTGATTTGAGTTTCGTACATTTTGTAGCTCTGTTTTTGATTGTTTGTTTTTCGGTAAATGCATGAGGTATAAATAGAAGACTAGAAATTAACGAGTGGGATTTTATGCTCCATTTCTACGTCACCGTATTTGTTTTTAAAATGTATAAATAGAATAATGAATATGAGGTTTACGTCGATAAATAGACATGTGAGTAGACATGTGAGTGATATCACGTTCACGTTGATGGTGGGGATAGAACTCGAGACCCCTGAAGAGGAAAATCGGAAGTGTTTCCCCGGCCCTACCGCCAGGTCAATACTTTATTTATTGCATCATCACAACACATCAAACTTTACTCCCACAATTTTAATCCCAAAATATGACATATTTTGGGACATGCATGCACGAAGATAGATATATAATTGGATAAATACATGATTTTGGCATGTAACTCAACTCGGTGTAACTCAACGCGGTGTAACGTACTACACAAAATCACGTGAAGGGAAAGGCTGGAACTTCTGCAACTACACTAAATCATGCACCATGATAATCCAAAAGAATAAAATGGCTCTGCATGCATGTTCTGAAAAATTCTCACAACAAGTTTCATTCCCTGGAAACTTGAACCGGTTAATCGGAACTTCCATAGTTGGCAAAACCCAAGAGCCAACTGACCGACGGGGCGGCAGGAAGCGGCGGCATGTCTATGTGCACGCAGTGACGGAGGCAGATCGAAATTATTAATTGGGGGTGCTAGCTTAAATTTTTAGTTGTCATATAGTTAAACAAAAATATCAAAATCTAACTTAGTTCATAAGAAGTAAAACTCACAAGTGTAACCCTAATAAAAATGTTTGAACTTACATACTTTAAAGTGGTGGCAAGTGCAATCTACATGAAATATTTTGAATATTCATTTTTTAGGTGAGGGTACTATGCAAAAAAATTATAATTATCATATACTACCTCCATCTCACGAAAGTAGTCTATCTTTCCTCTTTAGTCCGTCTCATATATTAGTCAACTTTCTAAAAATGGTAAAGAATACTTGGCTATAATTAACTCTCTCTCCTCAGAAATGATTACAACCACATATTTTCTTCTTTATTGTTCTTTATTGGTTCTTGTGTCAATTCAAAAGTGGACTACTTTCATGAGATGGAGGTAGTAAAATAGAAGGGGTAAAAAAAAAAAGTTGGGGGTGCGTCAGCTTAATTACCCTAGCTCCCCCCTCCCTCCGCCCTGTGCGAGGGGCCAGTACCCTCTTGCTCACTCGACTCACTTGATACTTAATGATGTTGAGACAAACATTTACCATTTATTAATGAAGTGAATTACTTCACCAATCACAAACTTTAACACTCCATATATATCTAACTCGATTCTCAGTTGCAATCGAAAGTATACAACATTAATCAACGATCAATAACCTATCATTTAATTTTTACATAATTTTTTTATATATAAATAACCATAATTACTCAGAGCAAATTTTCCAACAAATTTTGGCATCTTTCCTGATATATATTAATCGTTTGAAGTTTTTGAGTGAATTAAATTTTATTTCAGACATTTCCCATATTATATATTACGAATTTATGATGATAGTGATTCAATTAAACCAATAATTTGAATATAAATTAATATTTTTAGAACAAGGAAGTAAGTATATACATGATCAGTGGTGGAGCCACATGTAAAGGGTGGTGGGCTCAAGCCCACCCCACTTCAAAAAAAAAAATTAGTTCTAAAATTTTTCTACTTTTGTTGAAAATTTTCTCCATAAATCCATGCTAAATGAAAAAAATATGAGTAATTTTTGTCTCGTCCGTGTTATCTACCGATTGAACCCATCCTACTGTTAGTTCCTGGCCCCGCCACTGTATATGATACTAGTATTTATGAAGTGATTTTCCCCCTTATTATATATATTAATATACATTTGTCACATTAAATTTCCTCATAAGGCCTAGATCGAAGTACGTATATATTAATTAAATGTAAAACAGAAATCTTAGGAAACAAGCTTTGAGTGATTTAGCCTAAGCCAACTTATTCTTAGGGAACAGTCAAGATTCCATTCCAAATTTACAGCACCATTTTACAATAATCTTTCCATAATTTTAAAAGAATCAACATTTGCATGAGTCGCAAAAACCGAAATTTCCCCCACTATATAAATCATGGCACCATTAAATCCATAAAAAACACACAAAAAAACACTAATTAATCCATTTCCAATGGGAGTCAAGATCATGATGAATCCCCTCTACAAAACCCTAGCCCTAATTGCTTCTCTACTACTACTCAATTCAGGCATCACTCTAGCAGCTAAAGGCGGCGGCGGCGGTCACGGCGCCGCCTCCTCACCGCCGGGCCAGTGGAAGGTCATACTAAACAACACCGGCGTAGTCGCAATGCACATGGCCCTAACCCACTACAACACCGTGCTCATGTTTGACCGGTCGGGCTCCGGCCCCACCAACTTCCGCCTCCGTCACCGCTTCAACGGCCACCGTTGCGGCACAACAAGAGAGGACCTGACGGACCCCTCTTGCTATGCTCATTCGGTGGAGTATAGCGTATTGAACAATGAGATACGGCCCCTCTTCATCCAGCCCGACCCGTGGGGCTCGTCTGGCTCATTCCTAAGCAACGGGACCCTGATTGAGGCGGGCGGGTCTGGGGCCGGGTCGAAGAGGATACGCTACTTTAGGCCGTGTAGGAGTGGGGTTAATTGTGATTGGAAGCAGGGGAAAAAGTATTTATCCGATCAAAGAATGTACGCCTCGAGTTTGAGGCTACCCGACCACGACGACAGAATAATCGTCGTGGGCGGGCGACACGTGTCGTCGTACGAATTCGTACCTAAAAGGTCATTAGGGGAGAAGTCGTTCAACCTCCCTTTCTTGAAAAGGACTAATGATAATGAAGGAGGCAACAATTTGTACCCTATTCTCCATCTCTCCCCGGATGGCCATCTCTTCATCTTCGCGAATAGGGATTCGGTTCTGTTCAACTACAAACGGAACCGAATCGTCAAAACTTTTCCGGCAATCCCTGGAAAAGGCTCCCGAACTTATCCGAGCTCGGGTTCGTCGGTGCTTCTTCCGTTAAGCCACGACGATGGATTCAAAAAGGCCGAGGTCTTGATCTGCGGCGGCGCCGCCTCCGGAGCAGTTCCGGCGGCCGGAGAAGGCCGATTTCTGCAGGGCCTGAGCTCATGCGGGAGGATGATGATCACCGGAAATAATCATAAATGGAAGATGGAGCAAATGCCCGGCGCACGGTTGATGCATAACATGATCATACTCCCAAACGGCAACGTTTTGATCATCAACGGCGTCGGGAGCGGCTGCGCCGGCGAGAACTCCGCCGCGCACCCGGTGCTCAACCCGTACCTGTACAAGCCGACGAAGCCGATCGGTCGCCGTTTCTCTCTCCTAAAACCGTCGAAGATTCCGAGGATGTATCACTCCTCCGCCATTCTTTTGGCCGACGGGAGAGTTCTCGTCGCCGGAAGCAATCCTAACAGCCACTACGTCTTCCAAAACGTGGCGCATCCGACCGAGCTCCGCATGCAAGCTTTCACGCCGCCGAATATGGCGGCGGCGCTCGACGAGAGGCGGCCGGAGAACGTGACCGTCGACGATAAAGGAGGGGTGGTTTATGGGGGGGAGTTTAGTGTGAGTTTCATGGTGAGGAAGAAAGCGTGGCACTCTGCGCGCGACGTCGTTTTGACTGCGTATGCGTCTACGTTCAACACGCATTCCATCTCCATGGATCAGAGGCTGCTGGTACTGAGGTGCAGGAGTGTTAAGGTGGCGGCGGCGGCGGCGGCGGGAGAGAGGGTGGTGAGTGCGGTGGTGGAGGCTCCCCCTTCAGCCAAGGTTGCGCCGGCGGGATATTATATGATAAGTGTAGTGTATAATGGGACTCCGAGCAGATCTCAGTGGGTTAGGTTCGTGCATAAGTGAAGTGACAGAAGAAGATCAACAACACATACAATAAATCCTCAGAATTAATGTTTTTCTTTTTCCTTTTTCTTCTTTCTTCTTCTACTTCCTTTTTTTTTTTTTTTTTTTTTTTTTCCTTCAACATGATTGATGGAAGTATGGTTATATACTTATATGCATGAGTTTATTTATGTAACGGTGTTTCAAGATGATTACATGTCCAAATCTAAGAAATGTTACTACCATTAAAAGTTTAAAATTACCATTCAATAATGTTATTTGGCCATAATGTGGCCGGCCACACAACGACATTTTTCATATTATACGTAATTTTAAAAATTGTAAATGATAACTATAATTTATTAGATTAATATTTTGTTTTAAAAATATTTTTTCCCCCAAAATTACATATTTTTTCTTTTTTTCTACATAAAAAGGTAATAAATTCTTTAAAATAGTAAAAATTATCAAATAATTAAAGGATTAATTTTAAAAAATACGTAAAAAATACGGAGTATCGTTTTTTGAGTTTTTTATAATCTATAAAAGTTTGACATAAATATATAAATTATTTGATACTTAAAAAAATAAAAAATGTTAAATTATGGCCGAATAGCATCACTCATTACCATTTTCTCTCGTCTCACTTTAATAGTTCTATTTTTCTAATTGAATGGTCTCACCTCAATTGTTATATTTTTTCTAAAAAGGAAAAAATCGATCTGGAATACACGTTGTACTATAATTGTTTTTATTTTTTTTAAATACTCTTCTTGTGTCATGCACGTTTTAACGATTGTTTTCTCTTCTTGTAGTATTGAAAAATAGTTAGTGTGCTTATGTTTTTTGAAGATTTCTTTTTTCGAAATTAGAAAATGGAAAAGCAAATGTTTTGAATAAGATGGAAAGAATGAGTAATACTAGTAATTATATCCAGCATTAATATTTATATGTAATAAAGTAATAGTAATAATTTCTTACTAAAAAAGAAATCTAATAAAAAATTATTTTCGTATATTTAAACACGCGTCATTAGTTTATTTTAAAGCAAATTATAGCTTACCCCACCTCGCCTAGTCAGTCACTGCTCAGATCCTACAGTTTCTCCGCCGCCGCCGCCACCGCCGCCAGCGGACTTGTCCGGTATAGCACCGGGAAATTGCCAGAGCCACCTACTTTGCTGTGTATAAGCATACATTCATGGAAGGTCTGAAATTAATAAACTTGAGAGCAAATTCATCCGCCATTATTTCAGCTCAAAAGTTTTCTACTAATAAGCCCTTAAAACCCTTACCCCCAAAATTCACCTTCCTAAGGTCTATGCCGCAGACCCACATGCTGAATCACTCTCCTCTGCAGCAATCTTCAGTTTCCCCCATTAAATCCCAGCAGGTAAATTTATTCAAGAAATTTTCCTTTTCTGTTATTTTCTGGGGGAAAAGGGGGTGAATGATCTCTCTTTCTTTATTTTTATGTGCCATTCTTGTTACCTGATCGTTCGGAGTTTGTGCGATTTTGTGGGTCTGATCGCCTTATTGTTAAATGTTTAGACGGTTAAAAGTTGCAGTCTTTTTTGGCTTTTTTATCTGCTGTAGTAATCTTGTACATATTTGATTCTGATAAGGATGTTGTTTGGTTGTGATATTATTTTGCGGTTTTTCCTTTTATTAAAAAAATAAATTAAATAAAAGTTGACCATTGCAATTTGATGGATTTGAATGTATGGAATGAACTGGTTGTTTGAGAAAGACTGCTCTGAGGTGAACTAAGTTTCTATATAATGCTCTTAGGTTGAAATTAATGGTGGGTTGGCTTCAGTTTCTGATGACACACTTTCTGATAAAGATGCTCTTAAAGTTAAAGAGTGGGAGATTGGAATGTTGCAAAACGAGATCGCTGCTAGCCAGGGCATAAGTATTAGGAGGCGTCCACCAACTGGACCGCCTCCTCATTATGTTGGTCCTTTCGAGTTTCTAACGCAAGGGGACAACAGACCTCGTGATATTCTTGAAGAAATTGTGTGGCACAAGGATGTGGAAGTGTCTCAGGTACTTTTGTCTGTGGTAAATGTACTTGATTTTCGCTTCTCTGAAATTCATCAATCATTAGATATATATTGATTGGATGTAGATGAAAGAGAGGAAACCAGTTCCAATGTTGAAAAAGTTGCTTGTTGATGCTCCACCTGCTAGAGATTTTGTTGGAGCTCTTAAGGCTGCATATTCACGGACTGGAGTTCCCGGTTTAATTGCTGAAGTTAAGAAGGCCTCTCCTAGTCGAGGGGTTCTGAGGGAAGATTTTGACCCTGTAAGTCTGCTGTTTCGTTCTTTTTAAACATTTTATATACCATTTATTGTTCCCATTTCCTGGACTCTAATGCATCTTTGCTTTATCTTGTCAAATTCTTTACTTTTAAGTCTTATTGATGATATGGGTCATCGCTATGCAAGTCTTTTGAGCATTCTTTGACATATATTCATCATTTAATATTATCTCATGAAATTGATATATAACTCAAGAACATTTTAGACTGAGTTCTAAAATCTGTTTCTTTGCTCGAATACACATTCACATTTCATTTAGTACTCAAGAACTTGTAGACTATATAATAGATTCCATCAGATGGACCCTTTGCCTCGAGTTTAGCTTCTTTGACAAAGACATCTATTCACTTCTTAGTCTTCGGGTTTCACAGAAGCATCAGAAGATAAAATGTTTAAACAGTATATTCAATTGACCTGAAGTAACATGCTTAAGATGGAAAGACTCGTTAAGAGTTGTCTCTTGAATCTCTATTGACTCAATTGCATGCATGCTAATTAAAAGCTACGATGGAGTGAATAGTTTCATGGTTTCCATGACAGGTTATGGTTGCTAAAGCCTATGAAAAAGGTGGAGCAGCTTGCCTCAGTGTTCTGACTGATGAGAAGTTTTTCCAGGTTTAACCGGACTTCATCTTTTGCATTTGCCTTACTATGATTCTTCTCTTACAAAATTCTCAATTGGATGTTTTATTATGGGGAATCATGTAGGGAAGCTTTGAGAATTTGGAGACCATAAGGAGTTCTGGGGTTCAGGTGCTTCTTAGATGACTACAGAGCTCAATACTTCTTCACGTATTACCATTACTAACGACTACTTAAATTCTTTCAATTTAGTGCCCGCTCTTGTGTAAAGAGTTTGTGATAGATGCTTGGCAAATCTACTACGCTCGAGTTAAAGGTGCAGATGCAGTTCTGTTGATTGCTGCTGTTTTACCTGATTTAGAAATCAAGTACATGATTAAGCTTTGCAAATTACTAGGCTTAGCCGCACTTGTCGAGGTTCGTCATTAATCTCTTTTTCATCAAGTTACTCGTAGTGTTTACTTGCATTTGTTAGTCTCTCCTTTTGTATGATTTTATTTACTTTCTTATCCTGTTTTTTGGGCTTCAATATTGTAGGTACATGATGAGAGAGAGATGGACCGCGTTTTAGCAATAGAGGGAATTGAACTTGTCGGCATCAATAATCGTGACCTTGGTATTGTCCTTAACTTCTTTGAATAGACCTCACACACAAACAGTGTTCCTATCCTATTGTTATGATAATATTACCACAAAGTTGCTTAGAACTCTAGATTCGCCTTTCGGTGCTTTTGCAAGATAATCTGTCATCTGTATTCCCTTCCAAGTTACGAGGTCAAATTGGTCGTATTTTATAGCTTAGATTGATAGCATTAATACATAGGCCAATACACTTCATGCTTTGGCAGATTGAACAATTTGTGCGTGCTTGATCGTCTAATCATTCACATACTCAGTCATTTGTGTTTGTCAAATTACGTAAAGTAGAAGAAAAAGTATAAAACAAAAATGAGAAAAGTTTGCATACTCCCTAATTGCATATCAGACTCAGTTGAGTGAATATTTTTCACAAAACAATCTGCTGAACATTAGTGATAACTTATATTCATTTGATTCAATCGGCTAAAATCGCTTACTTCTAAAGGAACATTCAAGGTTGACATTAGCAACACCAAGAAACTTCTGGAAGGCGAGCGTGGGGAAAGGATACGTCAGAAAGGCATCATTGTAAGTACTATTGTGATCAAATTTTCCTTCCAGAATTTCAACAGTTTCCCATAAGTTCAAAATTTTACACACATAAAAGCAAAATCTTCAGGTGGTTGGAGAATCCGGACTTTTCACCCCTGCTGACATTGCGTATGTACAGAACGCTGGTGTAAAAGCAGTGAGTGTCACTTACTTCTGAAACTACATCTTTCCTCCAATTTCACCGCATTAAGCTTGATCTTATAGCTTTAATATATATAGATTATGAGGGTTATGAGGTGAAAATTTGAAATTTTGACTACGTAGTTTTCTCTTGGATCCTCTTTCTTTTGAATTATATATTACACTCCACATGATATCAAAAATCTTCATATGTACTTTAATTTTAATTTTTTCGATATTATGGTGTGGTTTGTTGACTAACTTCATGTCTAAATTCATTGTCTAACTTATACCAAACATGGAATGTATTAGTATTAGATTACAACTTAGGAAAAGTAACCCCCCCCCCCCCCCCCCCCCCCCCACACACACACACACACAAACGCTCGAAGTTCCAACCCTGTCACTATGTCAACCTTACTTTATTTTATCTATTTGATTTGTTGCTTGATATAGTATGAAATCGAAAAATAGTACCCTCTGCAAATGCATTGATGTGTTCGTTTTTGTCTTCAACAGGTGTTGGTTGGTGAGTCGATCGTTAAACAGAAAGACCCTACTGCTGGAATAGCTCAACTCTTTGGTAAAAGTATCTCTTCATAATCATGTTAGCTAGTTTGGTGATACTGCAGGTGAAGTTATGATTTGAATCTGTTCCTGTGTGCAAGAGTAATAATTGTTAGGTATTATTCCGAATTTCGAGTAAAAACTATTGTCTACCTTCAGTTAAGTTATTACATATAATTGAGGTTTAATAATATCTGATGGTCGATTACATAGTTAACAGCTGTTGAAATTTCGTTTAAATCATTCCTTTTAAAATAGTGTGTTAGTCGAGCGTTAGGGTAACCTCATCTCAGCCCAACTCATCTATAACTTTTCGGGTCCATTGGGCTCATATGATATCACAGCCCAACTCATCTATCTTGAGACGAATCGGATTCGATTCGATTGCTCTTTCGGGATAAGGTTCAAAATGTTCGTGGTGGCCTGGGACGAGCCCATTTATCCAAAAACGGCACCACGTGGCTCAAATCTCTGCTCTTCTCGGTCGTTCACCGACTATCCAAACATAGGTTGCCAGTCGAACACCCCCACGAACTTGTACCTTTCTTGGAGACGCAAGTTGTTGCACAGTCTGATGAGCCGCCAGCTATGGCGGCCGCATCAGACTCGCGTCAAATATTCGAGACGCACATCCATTACGTAAGGTTGTTTACTTGGTACGGAACCCCAAGGACACCCCCGTTTCTCTGGCATTTTGTGAATAGGTTCAACATGGGGAAGCCGGATCAACCGTGGTCCCTAGATGAGGCCGGTTTTGCCTTGGTGTCATTCCATATGGGCCCTTCTACGATCACGTGATCGGGTATCGAGAGCTGAGCCTGAAAAGGCCGGAGAACGCGATCTCCGTGACTTACGAGGAGACGATATATAGAAGATCCACACGGTCATGTCAAGAAGTTGGGTGAGTTCTTAGGATGCCCATTTGAAGAAGGAGAAGAAGTGGTGGAAGAGATTGTCAGGAATTGCAGCATCGATGTACTTAGTAATCATGATGTTAATAAGTCCGAGGAATGCCCAACATGGTTTACATTGCCTTAATTTAGCCCTTTCTTGTATTAATTGATCTTCTTAATTAAGATGCTTGAAATTGCATATAAGATTCTGTTTTCTACATATATGGATGGAGAGGAATCTGTTTATTTTATTTTATTTTATTTTATTTGGCTCGTATATTAAATATATGTGAAGCACAAAATAATAGATCAAATAAAACGGGAGATGATATCATCGATTTGCTAATCTATACTATTATAAAAAGTGTATTGTTTACAAAATTTGATTTACCCGTTTTACCCTTATTGTTAATAGAATAAATCTTTAGAATATTAATATTATCGTTAAAATATTAATTCCAGATATTTCAATTTATATTCAATAAAATTATATCTTGCATATATTATTCGAATAAATCCTTAACACATTAATATTAGAGATAAATATATAATATACCCAATATGGTATAAGGAAATCAAATTAAGGACATACATTTAAAAAATTCAAATTCTACCCAATTTTGACGCGCAATTACACAATTACCCTCATTTTTCTCTAAAACCTATTTCTCCCTCTTTCTATTTGGCGCTCTCTATTTGGCGCTCTCTATTTCTCTCTCTAAACCCTACCTCCGCTGCCTCCTCCATCTCCGCCGTCGACCACGATAATCTTCAGGTTTCTCGCGAGAATGCTCCGGCGAAGAGGAAGGCGACATATGAGGCGAGAGCTAGGGGGCAGTCGTCGCGGCACGTTTCAAATCTAGGAATGTTGACGAAGTCGGAGTTGGCGGAGCCGCGGAGGCGCGGTGCGCGTTGGTGTCCACGTGGCACGCCTAGATCTGGACTGTCGGCAGCGACGCGACAACTTGCTTGCTCACCGGCGAATTTTCCGGCCTCTGCGACTGGATTCATAGAGGATTAATTCATAGATCTAGATCTGCAACGCGACAATATGCTGTTGTTTTTCCTGCGAAGATCAGTTAATTCATAGAGGATTTTGGCCTCGGCGACTGGATTTACGTAGCGTAAGGTCAAGGCAGACTGCTCTCTCTCTCTCTCCCCCATCGTCTACGCACACTAGAGGTACTACAGTCATCATTTTCTCTGAAATTCTATTTGATTTGATGATGTTGATTTCGTATTTCACTCCTTTTCACCTACTTTTCTTGTTATCTTCAGTTTGGACGAACAACAGCGTTTAGGAACAAAGAGTTTTGTTATCTCTCTCTCTCTCTCTCTCTCTGGATGATTTTAATGGTTGAAAATAACAGGATGCAAACGCAATCAGCAATTTCAGCTGGTAATTCTCTTCTCCAAAGTGCGGAATTTGCTTTGCCGAAGCAAAAGAGAGCAGTGGCTGTAACAGAACACAAGCAAGCAGTTGTTGCTAGTAAGAGAAAGTCCAAGGCAAATAAAGAACAAGATTCTTTTTTCTTTTCTTTCCCTTTTCCCATGATTTAGTCAGCCTTTTTCGGATTTTGTGTTTATGAATCTCATGTTGGAATTTGGCTTTGACCAAATAAATGAATAATGATTTATATTTAATTTATTAAATTAAATGATAAATTATTAATCTACTACGAGAGTAGATGAACGTGGTATATTGATATGCTCAAATCCGAATTCCGGTGAGTGAGATATAATATATCAAAGTTGAGAGTTGGTGGAATTATTACAAGGTGGATTTAGGGGTGGGTCGGTACGGTATACCTTCGTATTTTCGTCATACCTTATACCTTACCTTAAGTGACGGTATGCTAATTTTGCATACCTTTACCTTACCTTACTTGTCGGTATACCTTAAACCGGTATACCTTAATTTCGGTATGAAGCAAATTACATACCTTTACCATACCTTATTTTCGGTATACCATACCTTAAGCCGGTATGCCACGGTATACCTTAAATTAATTATAAATAAATAAATCAATATATGTATAATTCATATCTTAGAAACTTATAATACAATAAATAGCACCCAAATATTTAAACTCTCAACATTCTTCAAAACAAAACGTATTATCAAATCCAAATCCAAAACATCTAAATTCAAAGCACAACGAGAGCATAAAAAACTTTCCAATCTCACTCCATAATTTAAGGTATATACATAATTTAAGGTATATACCATACTTTCAGTATATACTGCGATAGTTGTATATACCGCGATACCGGTATATACCTTATTTTCGGTATATATCTCGATAACGGTATGTAACGGTATACCTCGGTATTCAAAAATTGATACCTTTACCTTACCTTTGTCTTCCGGTACGGTATGATACCTTACCGAAAATTTCGGTATACCTTAATTACGGTATTTTCGGTAAATTTTCGGTACGGTATGGACGGTATACCGAATTTTCGGTATATTTCCCCAGCCCTAGGTGGATTAACTCTTGTAATAACTTTGTCCCACATTGATTAAAGAACATTAATTAGTTGTGTATTTAACTAACTATACTAATAGGCTAATTAATCAAGTGGGCCAAGTGGAAAGAGACGGGCTCTCGCGCGCGCCGCCGCCGCCGTCCGTCCGGCCGGCCGGGCTCGGGCTCGGGCTCGGGCTCGTGGCTCGTGGCCGTGGCCGTGGCCGTGGACTTGGACTTGGATCTTGGCAATTGGTCCTTTGGGCTGTTCCTTGGGCCTGTTAGTGGGCTTGGGCTTGGGCCTCCATGTACCTAGATTCAGGCCCAATACGAGTAAGCCCAGCCCGCAAGATCTGTCCAGATTCGTTGATCTGGTTCGTCCAGGTTCAATGAACCGAATTCAAACGTTTGTAACTCTCGTCCACCAACTTAATGGACACAATGGGCTGCCAGTAACTGACGTGGGCCTTAATGGTGTCCATTAACTCCTCCCATGGGCTGATGCCTATAAATAGAGGCCTTCTTGGCCATTAGCAGACACAACAATCGCATCTCTCTCTGCATTATTTTCCTTCTGCATTTCATAATGAGTTCAGTCCTCGTCTTCAACCAGTTCGCCGGGGCTCGGTGGTTTGCGGTGCTGCTACCTCCGAGACGAAAGTCGTTTCACCTTTTGGGAAGCTACGCCGGTTCCGTGAGCACTACCGGGGCGTACAGCTTCTTGCTGGGAGAGTTTCTGCTCGACTCGACTTTACCACCTCTGCTCGTGCTTGCTGCTGCTGAACGTGTTCCACCGTCGTTACAATCGCAAGAAGTTGTACTCACGTTCTGCCTAGCAAGATGACAACCATCGGAGTCAACTCTTCCTCTGTTGCTGCAGCGATGTTCTCCAACGGCAACAACAACATGAACAACAACAACAACGTGAACCTCAACAACGGAACTGGAGGTCAACAGAACTCAACCATGGCCCCTCTTCAGACTTCCTCCATGAAGGGGCTTGCTCAGAAACCTCCTGTCTTCTCGGGCCAAGACTTCCGTCATTGGCAGCAAAAGATGATGTTTTACCTAACTACGGTTGGGCTGCTTCAGTATCTGTCTGAGGACAAACCGGAGATGCCACATGAGGAGGAAACAGACTTCTTAGTTCGGGTTCGCTCCGACAGTTGGTATCAAGGCGACTATCTTTGTAAGAACACCCTTCTGTCTTACATCGATAAGGGCCTGTATGGTGTCTAATGCCAAATCAAGACAGCTAAGGAATTGTGGGCTGCTCTCGAGGACAAGTACCTTCTCGACGAGGCGAGTACCCGCAAGTTCGTAGTGTCTCGATGGCTTAAGTATGAGATGGTGGATTCCCGCCCAGTGATGGAACAAGTGGCCGAGTTTCAAACTCTCGCTCATGCCGTTCAGTCCGAGGGAATCACTTTGCCCGATGCTCTAACTGTGGCTGTCATTATCGAGAAACTCCCTCCAAGTTGGTGTGATTTTCAAGAGCAATTGAAGCACAAGAGCAAGGAGATCACCGAGCAAATCTTGGTGAAAAAGCTTCAAGTGGAGGCACACTTGAGAGAAGTTAGGAAGACGAAAGGGAAAGCTCCTATGGAAGCTCGAGCCAACCTAACGGAAAAGACGGACAAGTCCGGAGGCTCTTCCAAACGTTCTCGTCCGGGCCCTTCTAAAAAGGGACCTACCCCTAAGTTTGGGGGGGTGTGCTACAATTGTGACAAGCTGGGTCACAAGGCTGCGGACTGCACTAAGCCGAAAAAGAAGAAGGCCAAAGCTCATGCCAACGCTGTCGACAACAATGAAGACAAGTGGGATGAGGGTGACCTTGCTGCTGTCGTGTTCGAGGCTAACCATGTTGATAGCCCGAAGGCTTGGTATGTGGACACTGCTACGACCGTGCACGTGTGCTCGGACAAGAATGCTTTTTCCACCTACAAGGAGGCTAGTGCGGACAAGAAGATCCACATGGGCAACTCCAACACCTCCAAAGTTGTTGGGATTGGGAACGTGGCTTTGAAGCTGACTTCGGGTCAACAGCTGCTCCTGCGCAATGTTCTTCATGTTCCGGACATTCGCAAAAATCTTGTATCTGGTTCTATTCTTGTTAAGAATAAGTTTAGGCTAGTGTTTGATGCTGATAGTGTTACTATTAGTAAGAAGGGAAAGCCCCTTGGTCGTGGTCACATGATTGATGGGCTTTTCAAGCTTAGCACTGCTGTGGTTGTAACCCGTGCTCCCAAGAAGGGAAATAATGAGAATGCTTCTACTTCTGCTTACTTGCTTGAGTGTTTCAATTTATGGCATTGTAGATTAGGACATGTGAATCTAAATGCTATAAAGAGACTAGTAAATATGAACTTACTAAATGTTGAGAACATAAATTCACATGATAAGTGTGAAGTTTGTGTTGAAGCAAAAATGACGAAACTACCTTTAAGTCGGTAGAACGGAACACTACACCTCTCGAGTTAATCCATACAGACGTATGTGATTTGAAGTTTGTACAAACGAGGGGTGGGAAAAAGTACTTTATTACTTTCATCGATGATAGTACAAAGTACAGTTATCTTTACCTATTAAGAGGAAAAGATGAAGCAATTGAAGCGTTCAAACACTTCAAAAATGAAGTCGAAAACCAACTTGGCTGTCGCATTAAGATGATTCGAAGTGATAGAGGTGGAGAATATGTAGCTCCGTTTGAAGAATTGTGCAACGAAAGTGGTATAATTCATCAAACAACAGCCCCCTATTCACCACAGTCTAATGGTCTTGCAGAACGCAAGAATCGAACTCTTAAGGACATGATGAATGCTTTGTTGATCAGTTCAGGATTACCCCAAAATTTGTGGGGGGAAGCTGTCTTAACGGCTAATTATATCTTGAACAAAATCCCACTCAAAGGTAAAGAGGTGACTCCATATGAACTATGGAAAGGAAGAAAACCTTCTTACAAATACCTTAAGGTGTGGGGTTGTTTGGCTAAAGTTGGAGTGCCATTTCCAAAGCGAGTTGCAATTGGACCTAAAACGGTTGATTGTATCTTTATTGGATATGCACTAAACAGTAGCGCCTATCGTTTTCTTGTGCATAAATCGGAGATACCCGATATACATGTGGGAACAACGATAGAGTCAAGAAATGCAATATTCTTCGAAAATATTTATCCTAGCAAGGATAAAGGTCGGGTTTCATCTAACGAGAATGTTGAGTTAGAATCTACTAGTTATAGACAAGTGGATGAAAACTCAAATTCTGAGCCGGAAGTTGAGGAATCAATAATCGTAAATGGCCAAGGTCTAATCCTTTGGATATAGAACCAAGACATAGTGATCGGAAAAAGACTCCAAAAAGCTTTGGTCCGGACTATGTGGTGATGATGTTAGATGACGAACCAAGAACGATCAAGGAGGCTCTGTCTAGATCAGATGGAGATCTTTGGAAAGAAGCTATCAACAGTGAAATTGATTCCATTATGGAAAACAATACTTGGGTGTTAACCGAACTTCCTCAAGGAAGTAAGTCTTTAGGCTGTAAATGGATCCTAAAGAGAAAGTATAACGCCGATGGTACTGTTGATAAGTATAAAGCTAGACTTGTGGTCCAAGGCTTTAGACAAAGAGAAGGATATGATTTCTTTGACACTTACTCACCTGTAACGAGACATACGTCTATTAGAGTGCTTCTCGCTATTGCTGCTTTGCACAATCTTGAGATTCATCAAATGGATGTGAAGACTGCGTTTTTAAATGGTGAGTTAGATGATGAAATCCATATGAAGCAACCGGAAGGGTTTGTAGTACAAGGGAAAGAACACCTAGTATGCAAACTAAAAAGGTCTTTGTATGGATTGAAACAAGCGCCTCTTCAGTGACACTTGAAGTTTGACAAAACAATGTTGTCAAATGGTTTCAAAATTAACGAGTGTGACAAGTGTGTATACATAAAGACGACTAATAACGGTTATGTTATAGTTTGTCTATATGTAGATGACATGCTGATCATGGGGAGTAACACTCGTATAATTTTAGAAACAAAGAGAATGCTAAGTAGAAACTTTAGCATGAAGGATTTGGGTTTAGCCGACGTGATACTTGGAATGAGGATTCTAAGAAAGCCGGATGGAATTGTTCTGACTCAGTCTCATTATGCTGAGAAAGTGCTCAGAAAATTCAACGCTTTTGAGTATTCACCAGCTAAGACTCCTATGGATCCTAGTGTTCACTTGAACAAGAATCGAGGAGATTCTGTTGCTCAAGAGGAGTATGCTAAGATTATTGGCAGTTTGATGTATATTACAAATTGTACAAGGCCAGATCTAGCGTGTTCTGTGAACAAATTGAGTAGATTTACAAGTAATCCGAGTGATGATCACTGGAAAGCTCTTGTAAGAGTTTTGAGGTATCTAAAATATACTCAAAACTTTGGGATTCACTTCACGAGGGAACCCCCTATACTTGAAGGGTATAGTGACGCGAACTGGATATCCGACGCAAAAGACTCGTTTTCAACGAGCGGCTACGTGTTCACTATTGGGGGAGGGGCTGTGTCGTGGAAATCCTCAAAACAGACGTGTATAGCACGATCGACCATGGAGTCGGAATTCATAGCTTTGGACAAAGCTGGTGAAGAAGCCGAATGGCTTAGAAATTTCCTCGAGGATATTCCGAGTTGGTCGAAGCCTGTGTCGTCGGTGATGATTCACTCAGATAGCCAAGCGGCTATAGGACGAGCACAGAATAGTATGTATAATGGCAAGTCTCGACACATACGTCGACGCCATAATACTGTTAGACATTTGATCTCAAGTGGTGTTATCTCGTTGAGTTTTATTAGATCAACCGATAACCTAGCGGATCCGCTAACGAAAGCAATAAATCGAGATCAATTACATAAGCTAGTTAAGGGAATGGGGCTAAAATCCACAATATGAAGGATTGTAGTGGTAACCCTACCATATAATTTGGAAGTATCCATAATATGGTTCAAAGGGACAACTAAGCTACAATACTTCGAGTTGAAAAACACTCAAACTGTGTGTACATTCCTTAAAGAAAGCTATGAGTGTTTGTCTGCATGTGGTGAGGATAAGTCGATAAGACTTTTAATGATTCTTGGGAGAAAACCTTGGAGAGGTTTTAGCAAAGCAGAATGCTATGTATAAGAATCACCTATATAAGTAAGAAGTAAAGGCCGCTTCGATGATATACTTATGAATCAAAAGGGGTGATCCATGGCCTGAAATGGACACAAACGTGAGAACGGATGAGATTGAGACGATATTGTGTCAACGTCGTTGTCTTGGTATACACCAAGGAGAACTAGTTCAAGGCATCATGTCCACTAGGTCGCCGGTATACTCGATGAGGTTGACTATGGAGAGGTTCAAGGCAAAAAACCACCTATCCTAATACAATAAAGTCTCTTGAGGACTGAGCTTTGCATTTGCATACATTTTTGCATCAGGCTATCTCGCTCATGGGGGGGATTGTTGGAATTTGGCTTTGACCAAATAAATGAATAATGATTTATATTTAATTTATTAAATTAAATGATAAATTATTAATCTACTCCGAGAGTAGATGAACGTGGTATATTGATATGCTCAAATCCGAATTCCGGTGAGTGAGATATAATATATCAAAGTTGAGAGTTGGTGGAATTATTACAAGGTGGATTAACTCTTGTAATAACTTTGTCCCACATTGATTAAAGAACATTAATTAGTTGTGTATTTAACTAACTATACTAATGGGCTAATTAATCAAGTGGGCCAAGTGGAAAGAGACGGGCTCTCGCGCGCACACACACGCGCGCGCCGCCGCCGCCGTCCGTCCGGCCGGCCGGCCGGCCGGGCCGGGCCGGGCCGGGCTCGGGCTCGGGCTCGGGCTCGTGGCTCGTGGCCGTGGCCGTGGACTTGGATCTTGGCAATTGGTCCTTTGGGCTGTTCCTTGGGCCTCCATGTATTATCTTTTTGGGCCAGAAAAGCAAATGTGATTGGGCCTAGATTCAGCCTAGATTCAGGCCCAATACGAGTAAGCTCAGCCCGCAAGATCTGTCCAGATTCGTTGATCTGGTTCGTCCAGGTTCAATGAACCGAATTCAAACGTTTGTAACTCTCGTCCCCCAACTTAATGGACATAATGGGCTGCCAGTAACTGACGTGGGCCTTAATGGTGTCCATTAACTCCTCCCATGGGCTGATGCCTATAAATAGAGGCCTTCTTGGCCATTAGCAAACACAACAATCGCATCTCTCTCTGCATTCTTTTCCTTCTGCATTTCATAACGAGTTCAGTCCTCGTCTTCATCCAGTTCGCCGGGGCTCGGTGGTTTGCGGTGCTGCTACCTCCGAGACGAAAGTCGTTTCACCTTTTGGGAAGCTACGCCGGTTCCGTGAGCACTACCGGGGCGTACAGCTTCTTGCGGGGAGAGTTTCTGCTCGACTCGACTTTACCACCTCTGTTCGTGCTTGCTGCTGCTGAACGTGTTCCACCGTCGTTACATCCCACTGGTCATTGATACAATGCTTGTGGTTTATCACATAATGAGATGTGTTTCGAGTGGCTTACATGAGCTATTACATGGCATTTCAATTCATAATCTGAAAATCAATGTTATTGGTCCATCACATTTTTTTTAGATTAATGATATGTGCGAAAGGTTCTTCAATTTGTGAGGCTATAAGGGCATATTTGTTGTGGTTGTAGAGTTTGATCATGTTTTCCATGGGCGAACTTCATAGTTCGTACCTCTTTTTTGTGGCAAAATAAACTAATTTCCTTAAGAAAATACATTATTAATGTAACGACTTGTTTATTTCGTACTTCCTTAACTATAGTTTTGTTACGAATAACCATATTTCGTACCGATTTAACATTAATTTGTTTTTCGCACTGATTTTACTATGTGTTGCACTGATTTTGGTTAAAATTTGTGAAATATGTTGGTATTGGTTCTGTTTTGAACTGATTTTGTTAATATTGGAGTGTTTTTTTCAGATTTTATTGTTCGAAATGATCTCTATATACTGAATATGCTGTGTTTTGGTTAAAATCTATGAAATATGTTGATATTGGTTCTGTTTTGCACAGATTTATTGGTTCTGTTTTGCACAGATTTTGTTAATACTGTACTGTTTTTTCAGATTTTTGGGTTCGAAATGATCTAATTCGTACTGCACGTGTTGTGTTTTGGTTAAAATTTGTGAAGTTTGTTCATATTGGTTATGTTTTGAACAGATTTTGTTAGTATTAAAGTGTTTTTTAAGACTTGCTGGTTCGAAATGATCTAATTCGTACTGCATATGTTGTTTTTTTTTGTTATAAACTATGAAGTTTGTGCATATTGGTTATGTATTGCACAGATTTTGTTAGTATTAAAGTGTTTTTTAAGATTTGCTGGTTCGAAATGATCTAATTCGTACTACATATGTTGTGTTCTTTGTTATAAACTATGAAGTTTGTTCATATTGGTTATGTATTGCACAAATTTTGTTAGTACTAAAGTGATTTTTAAGATTTTCTGGTTCGAAATGATCTAATTCGTACTGCATGTGCTGTGATTTTTATTATAAACAATGAAGGTTGTTTATACTCCCTCTGTTCCACTCTATTTGGCATGTTCTATTATTTTATACCTCACATCTATTCACTCTATAGGCCAAAAGGAGCGGAACGGAGGGGGTATTGGTTATGTATTGCACAGATTTTGTTAATATTAAAATGTTTTTTAAGGTTTAATTTTTAGTTTCAGGGTTTAATTCCTCAGTAGACTTTAGTACGAAGTGAATCTATTTCGTACCAATACATAATTGATTTAGTACGAAGTGAATCTTATTCGTACCAATACATAGTTGCTTTAGTACGAAGTGAATATATTCGTACCAATAACTGCATAATTGCATACTCAAATATGTGTTTCGTAATTCTTATATATAACTTGTACGAAGGGGGGGGGGGGAGAGTGGTGTTGACTAGTAAAAGTCAAAGTCTATTAGTAAGAGTATATGTGTCATTTCGCATAAAAAATGGGTATTTTTTGTGTTTTTTAAATGTGTGTCCTTAATTTGATTTTCTTATACCATATTGGGTATTTTATTTTTCCCCTCTTAATATTATCATTAATATATTTAGTTATATTAATACTATAACAAACTAATTATATTCAAAATAAAATATTATATGCGCAACAAGATTATACGTGCATTACACGTAAGCCGCTTCACTAGTTTGCTAAAAAGGAGCTTCCTTTGTCCGACTAATAAGGGAGCATTTATTTACGTTAGTGATATACCAATAGGTTATATTGATGATGTGCGTGGATTTTATTATGCTAACATTTTCTAAAGTAAAAAGAGTTCCATATAAATGAGATATACCGAAACGAAAAAGATCTTTAATTATATAATTGAAACGAACGGAGGGTATTGTAACGCGTATTCGATTTTTCCTCATAAGTGAATTTGGTGGCAATGAAGTAAGAAGGGCACAATCATGTATGACTTACTATTTCCTCACAAGATAAAATATTATTGAAGTTCTTAACTTAGGAACCAATAAAATAAATTAAGGTTGCTTTATTTATTTATTTATTTTTTGTGCTAAAGAAAAGAAAAGAAAAGAGAAAATTACCCTTAAAATCTTATTTATTCTTCACCTTTTCTTACATTTTCTATTTTTTCTTCTTCAGTTGCACTACAATGGAGAGAAAATATCATATCTCCAATTTGGTCTTGTAAATATTTTTTCCAGTTTAAGGAGTAAAATTACCCTCATTAATAAAAGGTGAAAAAAGGTGACGAAAAGAGTGAAATTTATAGGGTGATTTTATCTTTTATCACATTTTCTTATGCATCAACGAGAACGCAACCTAAATGCTAAAAGTGGGATGTTGCAAAATTAATATGGCAGATAGGGGTGTCAACGGGTGGGTAAAACCCGGACCCGGTCCGGACCCGCTCAAAACCCGCTTGTAAATTAACTTACGGGTCCGGGTCCGGGTCCGGGTCCAACCCGGTCAGACCCGCAACAGTAGCAGACCCGACCCGACCCGACCCGCTATTTCCGGGTCCGGTTCCGACCCGGCCCGATTTTATTTTATTTTTTTTATTTTTTTTTATTTTATTTATTTATTTATTTATTTTTTTTTTTTCAAATTTAGAGGTTAATTTTGGATGGGATTTTATTTTATTTTTACATATGCATGGATTTTTTTTTCAATTTTTTTTTTCAGAATTTAAGGTGAAAATAAAAATAGCATATGAATATGTTTCTATACGTTTTTAATTTATTAAAAATATATTTTCCCCCAAAATTCATTTTTTTCCATGGTAATTAAAACTGTAAATGAAGTGAAAGTAAGTACTCCGATAATTGTACGTTAATTGCGGGATTAATATTAAGATTAAATCTAATTAATTAAGTTAATTTCTCCGGGTCCGGGTCCGGGTCCGGGTCCACTGTAACGGGTCGGGTCCGGGTCCGGGTAGCATCTTAGTTTCCGGGTCCGGGTCGGGTCCGGGTCCAATTGCTACCGGACCGGGTCCGGGTCCGGGTCTATGACTGTTTTAGCGGGTCCGGGTCCGGGTTTTACCCACCCATTGACACCCCTAATGGCAGATGACGAGGAAGAGGTTAAGGAGTCGTAGTCATTAAGACTTTTCAAAGATTATGATCATATCTACCCTGATAGATGAATATATAACTAATTAATTTCTTGAAATACAAGAGCGATTCGTAACACCCCGGCCTACAGGGTCGTAGCCCATTAATTAGGTTAGGTGGCCAAGTCGGTACCCAAGCAATTGTTTGACATTCGTATTCGTTTTGTTAAAATGGTTATTCCAAGTGAGAAAGTCTATTAAACTCATTACTTATGTTGTGCTAACATATCTTATTTATTCGATGAACAATTAGTATGAAACGGTAGAAATATATAATAAATGTGTCAAATTTTAAAATACTATAAGTTGTCATGTTCAAAATTAAAATTTAAAATTGTGTTATTTAAAAATGATAACTTGCTTTAGTAGTAGTTTAGACGGATAAATTGTTTTTAGTATTTTCTTAGAACAACTTTTAATTATATCGAGTTAAGAAATTTTTTGAAATATAATGCTTGTTATTACAAGTACAAAATGAACGGGCTGGAGCCAAATTTCTTGACACGTAAAATCTCGAATGAATACAATTTAATAAAATTAATGTACAATCATAAATAAGATAGTCTCCCCATACGAAGAGGTGATTTAATTCTCATGAAAGTCATCATCCATATCATATAGTTAAGAAAATCATACACAAGATATACTATAAATATTATTTATATGACTATATAAATTTCTTATTTTAAGGTATACTTTTTAACAAATATTTTCTATCATTTTGTTAAAGATGATAATAACTATTCCTCCGTTTCTTCTGAAACAACCACTTTCTTTTGGGCACGCGTATTAAAAAAATTGAAGTTTAATTATTATAATATAGTGGTGATCCACATACTTAAAATGGAGGTTTAGTGTATAAAGGTAGTGTATTAAGGGATTAATTAACGGGCGTGCACATGAGTTTGTTGTACTAAAATAGGAAACTGGCCATTTCGAATAAAATGCCCCAAAATGGAAACGTGGTAATTTCAGAAGAAACGGAAGGAGTATTTAATAACATTTCAACTTTTATTTTTTTCCTTTTATCACCGAGTATATTAATACATATACTCCCTCCGTCCCGCCAAAGACGTTACATTTCTTTTTATCAATTTCTGGCACGCTTTTCCACGCTTCTTGATGAAGTGTTTTAAAATAGATTTTTGAATTTTTTTTTTCTTTTGCGGGATAATACAACTATCATAGTATACCGTAAAAGAAAAAATTCTTCAAAAATCTATTTTAAAACGCATCATCAATAAGCGTGGAAAAACGTGCCAGAAATTGACAAAAAGAAATGTAACGTCTTTGGCGGGACGGAGGTAGTAATAAATTAATCATATCAAATAAAGAGGAATGATCTCTTATCCACTGTATGCATTTTTATTATGTCACGGATAACGTGGTGTACTATTAATGGAAAAAATAATTAAATATATACCATAATCAATCTAAAAAAGTAAACGCTACATCTGCCACATCAATGATAGATACATTAAGAGTGCCCACGATGAGTAGAAAATTGTTTCTCATCAAATAAAATAGTATACTTGTAATAAGATTATACGTGCAACGCACGTAATCTTTACTAGTTTACTAAAAAGGAGCTTCAACTCAATACTTCCTTTGTCCGACTAATAAGGGAGCATTTATTTACGTTATAGGTTATATTGATGATGTGCGTGGATTTTATTATGCTAACATTTTCTAATTTAAAAAGAGTTCCATATAACTGAGATATACCGAAACAAAAAAGATCTTTAATTATATAATTGAAACGAACGGAGGGTATTGTAACGCATATTCGATTTTTCCTCATAAGTGAATTTGGTGGCAATGAAGTAAAAGGGCACAATCATGTATGACTTACTATTTCCTCACAAGATAAAATATTATTGAAGTTCTTAACTTAGGAACCAATAAAATAAGTTAAGGGTTTTTTTTTTTTTTTTTTTTTTTTTTTTTTTTTTTTTTTTTGCTGCGAAAGAAAAGAGGAGAAAAGAGAAAATTACCCTTAAAATCTTATTTATTGTTCACTTTTTTTACATTTTCTATTTTTTCTTCTTCAGTTGCACTACAATGGAGAGAAAATATTATCTCTCCAATTTGGTGTTATAAATATTTTTTCCAGTTTAAAAAGTAAAATTACCCTCATTAATAAAAGGTGAAAAAAGATGACCAAAAGAGTGGAATTTATAAGGTGATTTTATCTTTTATCACATTTTCTTATGCATCAACAAGAACGCAACATAAATGCTAAAAGTGGGATGTTGCAAAATTAATATGGCAGATGACGAGGAAGAGGTTAAGGAGTCGTAGTCATTAAGATTTTTCAAAGATTATGATCATATCTACCCTGATAGATGAATATATAACTAATTAATTTCTTGAAATACAAGAGCGATTCGTAACACCCCGGCCTACAGGGTCGTAGCCCATTAATTAGGTTAGGTGGCCAAGTCGGTACCAAAGCAATTGTTTGACATTCGTACTCGTTTTGTTGAAATGGTTATTCCAAGATTGTGAGAAAGTTTTAAAAACCCATTACTTATGTTGTGCAGACATCTCTTATTTATTCGATGTGAGGTGTCACGGTTTAACCCATAACTAATTGTGTTAAAAGAAACAATACTACTCCCTCCATTTCTTTCGAAATGGGCATGTTTTGTTTCAGGATGTGTTATTCGAAATGACAAGTTTTCTATTTTAGCTCAACAACCCTATGTGCGCTTCCTCATTAGCTCTTCTCAATACACTACCTTTATACACTAAATCATATTTAAAGTATGTAGACCATTACCATTATACAAAAAAATTCAATTTTCTTAGCAACTGAGCCCAAAAGAAAATGATCATTTTGAAAGAAACAGAGAGAGTATTATAAACGAACTTCTATATATAGACTATCGTCGATGTCATCCAAGTGCACCTCTCTCTCTCTCTCTCTCTCTCTCTCTCGATAATCTCTTGTCATTTACTCGATGGAAAAAGTTGAGTTGGACATGGATTTATCATCTCTTCCAAAACAAAACTTTATGGGAGATGAGTATCTATTCAAACTTGGAAGCTTTTGGTGTCTTCCTGGATTGATAGAGCCAATCAAAAGAGTAATCAGCCATTACAATCCACTCCCTAACGACGTGGTCTTGGTTACTTTTCCAAAAACAGGTACAACATGGCTCAAATCTCTTGTCTTCTCCATCCTCAATCGATCCAGCTCCGAATTGTTGACCGTCCGAAACCCCCACGAACTCGTCCCCTTCTTGGAAGGACAAGTTTTCGGGGACTCGGACGAGATGTCGGTTCCGACACCTTTGTCTGGCGAGCGCCGTCTTTCCGCAACTCACATCTCTTACCAGCTCCTGTCCGAAACCCTAGATTCCTGCCAGTGTAAGGTCGTTTACCTGACACGGAACCCTAAGGACACCCTCGTCTCGATGTGGCATTTCTACAACAGGAAGAGGAGGGAAGATCCAGATCACCAACCATGGCACATAGATGACGCCACCGACGCCTTTTGCCACGGCGTCACCCCCGGGGGGCTCTACTACGATCACGTGATCGGGTATCGAGAGCTGAGCCTAAAGAGGCCGGACCACGTGATGTTCTTGACATACGAGGAGATGAAGGAAGACCCTCATGGCCATGTCAAGAAACTAGGGGATTTTTTAGGGTGTCCATTTGAGGATGATGCTGAGGTGGAAGAGATTGTCAAGAATTGTAGCTTTGAGGTACTAAGTAAGCATGAAGTTAACAAGTCCGAGGAATCTTCGACGATGAATTTTTTTCCCAGCAATTCATTTTTCAGAAAAGGAATAATCGGAGATTATGAAAATGATCTTAGCGAGAAAGCTGTTCGACGTATTGACGCACTCACTAAAGAGCGATTCCATTCCATAGGGTTCATGTATGGGATTTAGCTCTTTCTTGCACTTGCTATGAATAGTTTGGATTTTCCTTTTCTTTTTTCAATTTAATCAATCGTTTGCTTTTGTATGTACGTTTTATTATTATGACTTTTATTGCCTCATATATAAAAATAAAATATGAAAAAATATGCGAGTTGATGAGATAATGTATTATTTTTATTCTAAGAGAAATTTGCTCTCTCTTGATCAACGTGGATATTCGATTAAACCTGGTCTGTCACGGTATTTGGGGACTATAAGAGAGAACTTGTAAATTTATCAAGATTATTATTATACATTCCGTCCCACTTCACTAATCATGTTGGATAATGATATGTGAGGTATATAACATTATCAACAATGGATGATAATGGTAAGTGATAAATGTCACTTTAATAGCAATGTAACTCACCACCACTAGCATCACTACAGGAGGAGTCCGTACATATGGTTGTAATTCCCTTTGCAACTGCAAAAGTTGGTAACCAATACAACTACTATTAAGACTTGCCCAAAAATAGTGTTACAAAAATAATCAAGTATGTTCTTTACTTACGCATATATATCTTCCATGTAACCTCTATAATTGAGTAAACGAGTATTCTGGACAATTTTTACTATCAGAAGATATTTGGCATTATTACTGATCTCTTCGCCTACAATTTCCATAATCCTAGATAGAACCCAAATACAAAGCATCACCAAAGTATAATCCACATTATCAAACATTTCGGCCATGATTTTAGGGGATCACACAGGAAATTAGTCTCAAAATGATCAATTCCGGTGATAGGCTTCCCATCTATGGGAAATCCAAGGATGCGGAGGACATCATCCAGGGTGAGATTTTTTTTTTCCTCCTCTGACAATAACGACCTTTTCATCCTCATCAAAAGTATCTCTTAACACTTGAAGTAACTCAACGTTAATTCTAAACGAAAAGTTAAATTTTGAAACTAAGTCAAATCCCGAACCTTTGAGTTTATCTACAACCAGCTGATCGGGAGACCAATTCCCAGCAGCGCGTGTCCTCTATTTATTCATTATTTCTGTAATAATACGATCATAACCTCTAATTAGCGAAAACAACACCATACTTTCACCAAAAAACAAAGCATCACCAAAGCATAATCCATGTTATCAAATATTTTAGCCATGATTTCAAGGGATCACACAGAAAATTAGTCTCAAAATGATCAATGGGAATCAATTTTAAAAAGCAGGTTAGGAAAGGTAAAGATATAATAAACAGAACCATATTTGGTTGTCTATGCATGTATAACCATTAGATAATCCTACACAGAATGACAGAACCAAAAAGTAAAGCATCACCAAAGCATATAATCGTTTAAATAATCCTGAATAGAACCCAAAAACAAACCATCACCAAAACATAATCATATTATGAGCAAGCATTTTGTAAAACAGTTGGCGAGCCAACTTTTGCCATAAATTTAACTTGAGAGATGGGGATTTCGGAGAGAGAGAACTTGTGAATAGCCGCGTTGGAGAGAGTAGGAGAAATGATAATGGAATGGAGTTCCAAAATTTTGGGAATAAAGTTAGAGGTTTCCTTCGGTTATCGGCAGTTGAGTGTTGTGAGGAATTCGAATTCAAATTCAAATAGCAGAAAAATGGAAAGAAATATTGGTATCCCTCTATCTGTTTTATAATTAGCTGGATACGGATATTCCTTTGTTACTTTACAACTCAAAACTCAAAGTTTCAATTAGCAACTAGAACTGTTAATTTTTCGGGTAGGGCCAAGCCCATAGGGCATTTGAATAAAATATAGTTAACCTGTCTTGGCCCAAAAATCAGTTGGGCCTAAAATTCAAAACCCACAGCTAGGGGTGTGCATAACTGAACCGGCACCGAAAAACCTAGCCGAACCGATCGGTTTCGGACGGTTCAAAAATGAATTCGGTTCAGGTACGGTTATAAAGTTTAAAAACCGATTTTATTTCGGTCGACCCTTGATTTCCATCTTGATTGGTCGGTTCTAACCGAACCGACCGAATATTAAATTAATTAAATGGAATATAATAATTCCCATAAGCCCCTTCCCCTCTACTTTCTGACACCTCGAGCCCACCACCAATTAAATATTCTCTCTTTTGGAAACTTGAAACAAACAATTGACCTTTTCTCCACACACGTATATCGATTTCCTCTCTCCTCGCTCTCTCCCACTCTTCATCCTCCCGACTCCATCTTCTTTTTCCAACTCATTTTCTCTCTCTTTCTGTAACTTTTAACTACAGCTCCTATTCTACACCAATTTCAATGCTTTGTTTTCACATTTGTTGCGTTTCTTGAATGACAACAATCCATATTCCTCTTTTCTTTGCTCGATTCTTCACCTTGAGACCAACAATCGGCCGGTTTGAAAACCGACCGGAAACCGAACTTGAAATGTGGCTTAGGTTTCGGCCGGTTAGTGGCACAATCTTCGGTCGGTTCGGCCCCAGAAATCTCAGAGCTTCGGTTGGTCGGTTTTCCGAAATGTGGTCGGTCCGCCGGCCGAACCGACCGCTGCACAACCCTACCCACAGCCCGCCCAATAAATGCATTATTATTTATTAGTGTAAAATTATCGGGGTCATATCGGGCTGGCTCAAGCTCGGTTGGCTTTTGTCATTTTGGGACAGCCCGGCCAGGTCATGCCCAAATTCTGATTGGGTCTAAATATAGTATTACCCAACCTAGCTCTATTGCGGGCTAGCCCACCCGGTAGTTCGGCCCCGACCCATAGGGCTTTGAGTACGAGAAGGGGTTATTGTGTCCCCAAGTCGCTTTCAGTGAGCCCTAATTTCTTGGGGACCTTATCTGGATGGTAAGACATCTTGATGTTGAAACAATGAAGAAACGTGGGGGTATATGCAACCCACAATTGGGGCATCATGTTGGTTGGCACGTGGTTGATGATACATTCATATGGCAGCCATATGATCTAGAAAACATTAGGGAGCAAGGTGTAAGTTTTAGCTGAACATATGGCTAAGGCGTTTTCAAAACAAAATCCAAAGCAATGAATATGTACATTATTAGGGGATTCGTTCAAGTGAATAAAAGTTCAAGTGGAAATTCGTTCATGTTTTAAAACATATGGAGGCAGTTAAGGGATTAGCAGTCGGTTCTCACAATCGGAATGAACTTGTATTCATTCGTAACCATGGCATATTATCGGTAACTAATCCTGCAGTTATATGAAAAACCATTCCACTATACAATAATTGTTTAGATATGTTCTTGTATTGATTTCTCGCTGAATTGTGTGCGTTGCTCCAGGAGGGGTCATGCCATCAGTTAAACGGACAAGTCTGCGGTTTATGTGGAGATGAGGTTGGTCACCTCCTGCAACGAGTGTGCGTTTCCTATCTGCAGGGCATGCTATGAGTATGAGCGTAGGGATGGTCGCATTGTAGGCCGGCTTTTCGGTACTGAGGACTCTGCTCAATTCATCCATGCATTTATTTCGAACCTTTTCATTCATATGTTAATGTAGCCACTTTTTCAGAATACTTCTATTGGTGTTGATATTGGTACCAAGGCACTTAAAGTTGCTTCCTTGGAGAGATTCAAGCCTTTCAGGTACAGAGCTTACTTCTTTCCACTATGTTTAATAATTTTTATTTTATGTTTATGGTCTCATAAAGCTCGAATGTTTCACTGTATAGATGAACTAAAATCCCTTGATGAGGATACACAAGTTTATGAAAATGGTAGAATAGCATGGAAGAAGCGGTTGGAGAGATGGAAATTGAGGCAAGGAAATATGCATTAAACCAAGGGTGAACGAGGTGGAAATATCAATGATGGCAATGAAGGTCCAAATTCACCCTTGTAAGTACTTGAGAACCTATCTCGCGGTATTAGTATCTTTAAGCAAGCATACTTGGGATGTATTTTTTCTTTTTTTAGTAGTATAGGTACTAGAGTTGAATACATTTTTAAACATGTATTAACTATTATTGTTTGAATATTATATTACTATATATTATGGAATTTCAAGTGGCATGTAGTGTATATTTATTTTTTTATTGTGAATGATTTAAATTTCAATTCGAAATTAAAAAAAAAAGGGTACAAATTATCCAAATTATTTTTTAATTTAATTGGGAATAGATGACGGTTGGGAAATATAAGTGTCATCTATTTTGCTTCAAACATGACGGTTCTTACTAAAATAGAAGACGGTTCATAACTGTCATCTATAATAAACTAAAGATGACGGTTAATAAGCGTCATGTAAAGTACCCACAATAGATGACACCGCCTATCTTGACAGTTTTTAACGCACATAGATGACGGTTTATAACCGTCATCTATGTGCGTTTTTGTAGTAGTGAAACTTATTACTTTCACATAATGGGAAAGAGTGGATTCAAGGGACTGAGTTCTTCGTAAGGAAGTTGTATACTGAGTTTCAAGGAAATCCTCAGAATGTATCATGGGCTAAAAATGATGTGCCATAACGCAACTCCTTCAAATACCTATTTACTACATGGTTGTTATTACATGGGAAGCTGCCTACTTGTCAATATTTGCAATTGTTTTGGTGTGGTGATTACCTAGAAAAAAAATCGCATGGCCAGAAAATGTCCTGGTGGGCCGGCCTCCCGTCCCTATTCCCTTCATCAACATAAAATGATTCGTGGAATGGGATAACACCGCAGCTCCCCAAGCATAGTTTTTAATTTCGTAACATTTTTTGAGTAAGTATAAATACATCCCCCGCACAGAGCCATAGTCCTACGTTGGAAGAAGGGTTGTACCTATTACATGCAGTACATAAAACTTTTGTGCAAAACCGTCAACGTCAGCCCTTTGCCTTGGACCACTTCAGGTATGTGACAACCAAAAAACTCTTCACACCTCACTTCAAGTTCCTTGGGAGAATATTCAATCCCGGTGACAGGCTTTCCGTCTGGGAAATCCAAGGATGCGGAAGACATCATCCAGGGTATGGGAGTGCATCGGTCAGTTCGGTTGGCCGACCGAGCAAAATTCTTAAAATCGACCAATCGAAACCTGGGAATTTTTGGGGCCGAGCCGACCGTCAAATGAGTTAGCAACCGAACGAAACCGGAGCCGACTTTAAACGTCGGTTTTGGTCGGTTTTCGAACCGACCGATATAGTTAACCTGTCTTGGCCCAAAAATCAGTTGGGCCTAAAATTCAAAACCCATAGCTAGGGGTGTGCATAACCGAACCGGCATCGAAAAACCGAGCTGAACAGATCGATTTCGATCGGTTTCGGTCGGTTCAAAAATGAATTCGGTTCAGGTACGGTTATAAAGTTTAAAAACCGATATTATTTCGGTCGGCCCTTGGTGAACCGACCGAATATTGAATTAAATGGAATATAATAATTCCCATTAGCCCCTTCCCCTCTACTTTCTGACATCTCGAGCCCACCACCAATTAAATATTCTCTCCTTTGGAAACTTGAAACACACAATTGACCTTTTCTCCACACACGTAAATCGATTTCCTCTCTCCTCGTTCTCTCTCACTCTTCTTCCTCCCGACTCCATCTTCTTTTTCCCACTCATTTTCTTTCTGTTTCTGTTACTATTAACTACTGCTCCTATTACACCAATTTAAATGCTTTCTATTCACATTTGTTGCGTTTCTTGAATGACAACAATCAATATTCCACTTTTCTTTGCTCGATTCTTCACCTTGGGACCAACAATCGGTCGGTTTGAAAACCGAATGGAAACCAAACTTGAAATGTGGCTTTGGTTTTGGCCGGTTAGTGGCTCAATCTCCGGTCGGTTCGGCCCCAGAAATCTCAGAGCTTCGGTGGTCGGTTTTCCGAAATGTGGTCGGTCGGCCGGCCGAACTGGCTGCTGCACAACCATACCCACAGCCCGCCCAATAAAAGCATTATTATTTATTAGTGTAAGATTATCGGGGTCATATCGGGCTGGCTCAAGCTCGGTTGGCTTTTGTCATTTTGGGACAGCCCGACCCGGTCATACCCAAATTCTGATTTGGTCTAAATATAGTATTACTCAACCTAGCTCAAGTGCGAGCTAGCCCACCGGGTAGTTCGGCCACGACCCATAGGGCTTTGAGTACGAGAAGGGGTTATTATGTCCCCAAGTCGCTTTCAGTGAGCCCTAATTTCTTGGGGACCTTATCTAGATGGTAAGACATCTTGATGTTGAAACAATGAAGAAACGTGGGGGTATATGCAACCCACAATTGGGGCATCAAGTTGGCTGGCACGTGGTTGATGATACATTCATATGGCAGCCATATGTTCTATTAAAGATTAGTGAGCAAGGTGTAAGTTTATTGAACATATGGCTAAGGCGTTTCCAAAACAAAATCCAAAGCAATGAATATGTACATTATCTGGTATCCATTCTTTCATGATGTCAACTCGTTTCACAAAATAGGAAGTGTTTAGGGAGTCTTTTGCCAAATTATGCGTGTAGTAGGCACCTAAAAGGCCTTTTTTCCCTTCCATAGAGGACTTAATTCCGTTGTCCATTAATGTACGGTAGAGACACCCTGGCAAGGCTGGCATGTATTCTAAAATGAATGCCTACAAAGAAACAAATTATTATTAGTATATACAAACTTATTACTTTCACATAATGGGAAAGATTGGATTCAAGGGACTGAGTTCTTCGTGAGGAAGTTGTATACTGAGTTTCAAGGAAATCCTCAGAATGTATCATGGGCTAAAAATGATGTGCCATAACGCAACTCCTTCTAATACCTATTTACTACATGGTTGTTATTGCATGGGAAGCTGCCTACTTGTCAATATTTACAGAAGTTTGGTGTGGTGATTACCTGGAAAAAATATTGCATGGCCAGAAAATGTCTTGGTGGGCCGGGCTCCCATCCCTATTCCCTTCATCAACATAAAATGATTCGTGGAATGGGATAACACCGCAGCTCCCCAAGCATAGTTTTTAATTTCGGTAACACTTTTTGAGTAAGTATAAATACATCCCCTGCACAGAGCCATAGTCCTTCGTAGGAAGAAGGTTGTACCTATTACATGCAGTACGTAGGTTGCAACATGCAGGGCCGGCCCTGAAAATTTTGGGGCCCTAGGCCAAATGAAAAATAGGGGCCCTTTATTCAAACTAACATGCAATAAAAAAAAAAAAATTACATGTCCTTTTGGTTCATTGTTTCTCAATCCAGTACTATATGAATCTACTATCTACTATACAAAATCATAAGAAAGATTTTCTTCGAGCAGTTGCACATGCAAAATCTTTAATAATCTCATCGACATCAATATGTTCCAACATATCTTTCTCAATAGCTAAAGTTGCCAATCCATTCAACCTTTCTTGTGACATCGATGATCTCAAGTATGTCTTTATCAATTTAAGCTTCGAAAAGCTTCTTTCAGCTGATGCTACAGTCACCGGCAAAGTTAATAAAATTCTATATGCAATAGAAACATTAGGAAAACAATCTGAAGATTTCACAAATTCAAGAATTTCAATTGCCGACATGAACTTAGTAGGTAAAGATAATTGTAATACTTTCAATTCGGAGAAAAGATCATCTATATCAACATCTGATGAATTACCACAAGAGAATGTAGAATGAAAATTAACACAACATTTTCTTAACTCAATACCATCTAAGGACTTTAACTTATTGGAATTATATAAAAATCCAAAAATACCTTCAAATGTTTTCAAGTCCTCAAACCTATTCTTTAAGGAAGAAATAGCCATATCAACTACAACCAAAAAATATTTAATCCTAAATAACTCTTCAGGTGATTGATCTTCTTCTAGCTCGTTATTCTCTCCAAAATGTTTTTTCCTAATCATACGACGTTTTGTTGGAAAAACAGGCTCTACCTTCATTTCTAATGCAATACTTTTAGCAACATTCATACTTTCTATAAAACCTACTTCTCTATAATTTTCAAAATAAGACAATACACCTTGCAGTTGCTTCATAGTAGTATCGATGCACATAGACTTAGCTTGCAATTTCTTACTCACCATATTAATAGCAAATAAAATATCATACCAAATTGCCATCCCAAGTAAAAAGTCAAAGCTTTCCAATGCATTAGTCAAACTCTCTGCTTCACTCTTTGTCTTTGCATCATTATCACAAGATTCATATAGTTGCAATAAAGCTAATCTTATATGTGGGCATTGAAATCTAATAGCTTTAACACTTTTAATTCGACTTTCCCAACGAGTGTTAGACAAATATTTCAAAGTTAAACCAGGCACATTATCAAGTAAAATATTCCATCTCTTTGTAGAACCTGAAAACAATGAATATATGCGTTGAATAACTCCAAAAAATGAAATAGCTCTAACACAAGAATGTGCCATATCACCAAGAGTAAGATTAAGACTGTGACAAGCGCAAGGCATATATAAAGCTCTAGGATTTAATTCAAGAAATCTCTTCTGAACACCTTGATGTTTTCCTTTCATATTGGAACCGTTATCATATCCTTGACCTCTAACATCATCAATATTAAGGTTAAGTGAATGTAAAACATTTTGTAATTCATTAAAAAGTCCTAAACCGGAGGTATCATCAACTTTTAAATATTCTAAGAAGAACTCCTCAATTTTAATTGGATTAGTGGACAAATTTACACATCGAACTATAAGAGTCATTTGTTCTTGGTGGCTCACATCCGGGGTACAATCAAGTATTACAGAAAAGTATTTGGCCTCTTTAATAACACTAATAATAGAGCTTCTAACACTTTGTGATAGGAGAGAAATAAACTCATTTTGAATTCTATGTCCAAGATAATGATAATGAATTTCACGATCTTTAATGCGTCTCACATGATCTTGCATAATCACATCAAATTCAGCAATCATTTCAATTAATCCCAAAAAGTTACCATTGTTATCTTGATATAATTTATCATTAGATCCACGAAAAGCAAGATTATGTTTAGCCAAACATTTCACAACAGACAATATTCTATATAAAACTTGTCTCCAACGCTCTTTCTCTTTCATAAGATCTTCTTGCAAGGATTTATCAATTGTTTCATTATTATTCAGCCTCACTCTCATTTCATTCCAAGTATTCATGTTAGACATATGCTCATTAGAAACTTCATGTTGTCGGAGTCTTTGGCTAACATGTTTCCAATCACATAGTCCTTCATTTGCTAACAAAGTTACATTATTAGTAGATTTAAACAACTTACAACAAAAACAATATACTTTGTCCGCAAGCTTTGAATAAACTAACCATTTCCTATCCATAATCTCGCCATTGCTTAACTTCCTAGAATAATATGAACATGAAAAATGTCTAGAATGTTCATCTATAGGAAAATCACAATTCGTTTCTCTTATGGGGCCCTTCTCAACTAAAATATCTCTCATTTTATTATCAAGCTTCTCCCAATTTTTAGGATCATAAATATCAATAAGAGGACTTGTTTGGTCTTCATCGATGCCAAGACTTTCACTAGTAGGTTCATTTAGCACAATATTAGGTTCACTAGAATCATCAATCCTATCATTCTCATTTTCAAGATTCTCATTGTCTAAAGCTTCGTGTGACTCATCTAGGTTATCATGAACATCTACATTCTTAAATATAAATTTATCAAGAGCTCCTTGTTGTGATTTCTGTAACTCATCTTCTCGTTTTTTCCTTTTCCTTTTCTCACTTCCGGATAAATGTTTCCTTGGCAACATTTTATAGTATGAATATCAAGCAAATAAGTAGCATCAAATTTTAAAAAGAACAATAACACCTGGAAAGGAATTTTCTTTGAATTTGATATCAACTGCACACTTTGTTGATATTCTTAATTCTTGCTCCTACAATTAACCAAGAGAAGAAAATTACTTAGTTATAAAGTTCACAATATGTACAATAAAAGTAATGCAAATAAATACAAAAGAACTGAAATTATGTCCCAATAGGCCAACATTTTATTCCTTTTAGTCATTTTATCAAAGCTAAATTAATGTTCAATAATGCTATTTGGCCATAATGTGGCCGGCCACACAACAATATTTTTCATAATATACATAATTTTAAAAATTGTAAATGATAACTATAATTTATTAGTTTAATATTTTAATTTAAAAATATTTTTCCCCCAAAAATTACATATTTTTCTCTTTTTTTCTAGATAAAAAGGTAATAAATCCTTTAAAATAGTAAAAATTATCAAATAATTAAAGGATTAATTTTAAAAAATACGTAAAAAATATGGAGTATCGCTTTATGAGTTTTTTATAATCTATAAAAGTTTGGCAAAAATATATAAATTATTTGATACTAAAAAAAATAAAAAAAGTTAAATTATGGCCGGCTACATTATGGCCAAATAGCATCACTCATTAATGTTTTCACTTAGGCATTTTGACAAACACTTCATGGTTAATTATTTTGAAGAAGTAAAAAACAAAATTGACAAAAAAAATTGCAGGCAAAAGAAAGTCTAAATACTAAACAACTAAACAAGCATTAGTGGGTAACTTTATACAAAGTGGAATCAAATTATTAAACAAATAGAACAAACAATAAAATATTACAACCACACAAAATAAAAGTATATACATTGTTGTCTTTTTCCCAGAATTCAAATAAAGAAAGTGATTGTTGAGGAGGATCAAAATTCGAGAATCTCGTGAACAAACAAGGGGGAGAGACCGAGAGAGAGAGATGGAGAAGAGAGAGCACAGAAAGAGAGAGACGTTGAGAGAGACTGAGAGAGAGACGTTACAGGAATCTGGGAGAAGAAGAAGAAGATTACGTTTTTTTACTTATTTTTCTAAATTTTTTATTAAAATATGATTTTTTTAATTATTATATATATTTTTAAATAAGTAACTTTTTTTTTTAATAAATAAGTTTATTTTAAAAAGTAATTTTTTTTTTTTTTTTTTTTTACCATAAAAGGCCCTTTAGTATGATGGGCCTGTACTAATAATTGGCCCTTTAGTGTGATGGGCCATGTACTAATAATGGGTATAAAATTTTTTTTGAGGCCCCTAAAATTGTTGGGCCCTAGGCGGTGGCACCCTGGGCCTAGGCCCAGGGCCGGCCCTGGCAACATGCATAGCCAAATCTATTTCACTAGCATTCTGGAACTATCCTAAAACTATTGTGCAAAACCGTCAACGCCAGCCCTTTGCCTTGGACCACTTCAGGTATGTGACAACCAAAAAACTCTTCACACCTCACTTCAAGTTCCTTGGGAGAATATTCAATCCCGGTGACAGGCTTTCCGTCAATGGGAAATCCAAGGATGCAGAAGACATTGTCCAGGGTATGGGTGTGCATCGTTCGGTTCGGTTGGCCGACCGAGCAAAATTCTTAAATTCGACCAACCGAAACCTGGGAATTTTTTAGGCCGAGCCGGTCGTCGAATGAGTTACCAACAGACCGAAACCGGAGCCGACTTTAAACGTCGGTACCGACCGATATAGTTAACCTGACTTGGCCAAAAAATCAATTGGGCCTACAATTCAAAACCCACTGCTAGGGGTGTGCATAACCGAACCGGTACCAAAAAATCGAGCCGAACAGATCGATTTTGGTCGGTTTCGGTCGGTTCAAAAATGAATTCGCTTCAGGTACGTTTATAAAGATTAAAAACCGATTTTTGTTCGGTCGGCCCTTGTTTTCCTTCTTGATTGGTCGGTTCTAACTGAACCAAACGAATATTGAATTAAATGGAATATAATAATTCCCATTAGCCCCTTCCCCTCTACTTTCTGACATCTCGAGCCCACCACCAATTTATTATTCTCTCCTTTGGAAAGTTGAAACAAACAATTGACCTTTTCTCCACACACGTAAATTGATTTCCTCTCTCCTCGCTCTCTCTCATTTTTCTTCCTCCCGACTCAATCTTCTTTTTTCCACTCATTTTCTCTCTTTCTGTAACTTTTAACTATTGCTCCTCTTACACCAATTTCAAAGCTTTCTTTTCACATTTGTTGCGCTTCTTGAATGACAACAATCCATATTCCTCTTTTCTTTGCTCGATTCTTAAGCTTGAGACCAACAATCGGTCGGTTTGAAAACCGACCGGAAACCGAACTTGAAATGTGGCCTTGGTTTCGGCCGGTTAGTGGCTCAATCTTCGGTAGGTTCGGCCCCAGAAATCTCAGAGCTTCGGTTGGTCGGTTTTCCGAAATGTGGTCGGTCGGCCGGCCGAACCGACCGCTGCGCAACCCTACCCACAGCCCGCCCAATAAATGTATTATTATTTATTAGTGTAAAATTATCGGGGTCATATCGGGCTGACTCAAGCTCGGTTGGCTTTTGTCATTTTGGGAAAGCCCGACCCGGTCATGCCCAAATTCCGATTTGGTCTAAATATAGTATTACCCAACCTAGCTCTATTGCGGGCTAGCCCACCGGGTAGTTCGGCCCCGACCCATAGGGCTTTGAGTATGAGAAGGGGTTATTGTGTCCCCAAGTCGCTTTTAGTGAGCCCTAATTTCTCGGGGACCTTATCTGGATGGTAAGACATCTTGATGTTGAAACAATGAAGAAACGTGGGGGTATATGCAACCCACAATTGGGGCATCAAGTTGGCTGGCACGTGGTTGATGATACATTCATATGGCAACCATATATTCTAGGAAAGATTAGGGAGCAAGGTGTAAGTTTTAGCTGAACATATGGCTAAGGCGTTTCCAAAACAAAATCCAAAGCAATGAATATGTACATTATCTGGTATCCATTCTTTCATGATGTCAGCTTGTTTCACAAAATAGGAAGTGTTTAGGGAGTCTTTTGCCAAATTATGCCTGTAGTAGGCACCTAAAAGGCCTTTTTTTCCTTCCACAAAGGATTTAATGCCGTTGTCCATTAATGTACGGTAGAGACACCCTGGCAAGGCTGGCATGTATTCTAAAATGAATACCTACAAAAAAAAAAAAAAATATTATGAGTATATACAAACTTATTACTTTCACATAATGGGAAAGATTGGATTCAAGGGACTGAGTTCTTCGTGAGGAAGTTGTATACTGAGACTCAAGGAAATTCTCTGAATGTATCATGGGCTAAAAATGATGTGCCATAACGCAACTCCTTCTAGTACCTATTTACTACATGGTTGTTATTGCATGGGAAGCTGCCTACTTGCCAATATTTGCGGATGTTTGGTGTGGCGATTACCTGGAAAAAAAATCGCATGGCCAGAAAATGTTTTGGTGGGCCGGCCTCCTGTCCCTATTCCCTTCATCAACATAAAATGATCCATGGAATGGGATAGCATCGCAGCTCCCCAAGCATAGTTTTTAACTTCGTAAAATTTTTTGAGTAAGTATAAATTCATCCCCTACACAGAGCCATAGTCCTTCGTAGGAAGAAGGGTTGTACCTATTACATGCAGTACGTAGGTTGCAACATGCCTATCCAAATCTATTTCACTAGCATTCTGGAACTATCCTAAAACTCTTGTGCAAAACCTTTAAAGCCTGCCCTTTGCCTTGGACCACTTCAGGTATGTGACAACCAAAAAACTCTTCACACCTCACTTCAAGTACCTTGGGAGAATATTCAATCCCGGTGACAGGCTTTCCATCTATGGGAAATCCAAGGATGCAGAAGACATCATCCAGGGTATGGGAGTGCATCGGTCAGTTCGGTTGGCCGACCAAGCAAAATTCTTAAAATCGACCAATCGAAACTTGGGAATTTTTGGGGCCGAGCCGACCGTCAAATGAGTTAGCAACCGACCGAAACCGGAGCCGACTTTAAACGTCGGTTTTGGTCGGTTTTCTAACCGACAGATATAGTTAACCTGTCTTGGCCCAAAAATCAGTTGGGCCTCAAATTCAAAACCCACAGCATAACCGAACCGGCACCGAAAAACCGAGCCGAACAGATCGATTTCGGTCGGTTTCGGTCGGTTCAAAAATGAATTCGGTTCAGGTACGGTTATAAAGTTTAAAAACCGAATTTATTTCGGTCGGCCCTTATTTTCCATCTTGATTGGTCGGTTCTAACCGAACCGACCGAATATTGAATTAAATGGAATATAATAATTCCCATTAGCCCCTTCCCCTCTACTTTCTGACATCTCGAGCCCACCACCAATTAAATATTCTCTCATTTGGAAACTTGAAACGCAAAATTGACCTTTTCTCCACACACGTAAATCGATTTCCTCTCTCCCACTCTTCTTCCTCCCGACTCCATCTTCTTTTTCCCACTCATTTTTTCTCTCTTTCTGTAACTTTTAACTACTGCTCCTATTACACCAATTTCAATGCTTTCTTTTCACATTTGTTGCGTTTCTTGAATGACAACAATCCATATTCCTCTTTTCTTTGCTCGATTCATTACCTTGAGACCAACAATCGGTCGGTTTAAAAACCAATCGGAAACCGAACTTGAAATGTGGCTTCGGTTTCGGCCGGTTAGTGGCTCAATCTTCGATCGGTTCGGCCCCAGAAATCTCAGATCAGAGCTTCGGTGGTCGATTTTCTGAAATGTGGTCGGTCGGCTGGCCGAACCGACCGCTGCACAACCCTTCCCACAGCCCGCCCAATAAATGCATTATTATTTATTAGTGTAAAATTATCGGGGTCATATAGGGCTGGCTCAAGCTCGGTTGGCTTTTGTCATTTTGGGACATCCCGACCCGGTCATGCCCAAATTCTGATTGGGTCTAAATATAGTATTACCCAACCTAGCTCTATTGCGGGCTAGCCCTCCAGGTAGTTCGGCCCCGACCCATAGGGCTTTGAGTACGAGAAGGGGTTATTGTGTCCCCAAGTCGCTTTCGGTGAGCCCTAATTTCATGGGGACCTTATCTGGATGGTAAGACATCTTGATGTTGAAACACTGAAGAAACGTGGGGGTATATGCAACCCACAATTGGGGCATCAAGTTGGCTGGCACGTGGTTGATGATACATTCATATTGAAGCCATATGATCTAGAAAAGATTAGGGAGCAAGGTGTAAGTTTTAGCTGAACATATGGCTAAGGCGTTTCCAAAACAAAATCCAAAGCAATGAATATTTACATTATCTGGTATCGATTCTTTCATGATGTCAGCTCGTTTCACAAAATAGGAAGTGTTTAGGGAGTGTTTTGCCAAATTATGCGTGTAGTAGGCACCTAAAAGGCCTTCTTTTCCTTCCACAAAGGATTTAATGCCGTTGTCCATTAATGTACGGTAGAGACACCCTGGCAAGGCTGGCATGTATTTTAAAATGAATACCTACAAAAAAACAAATTATTATTAGTATATACAAACTTATTACTTTCACATAATGGGAAAGAGTGGATTCAAGGGACTGAGTTCTTCGTGAGGAAGTTGTATACTGAGTTTCAAGGAAATCCTCAGAATGTATCATGGGCTAAAATTGATGTGCCATAACGCAACTCCTTCTAATACCTATTTACTACATGGTTGTTATTGCATGGGAAGCTACCTACATGTCAATATTTGCAGAAGTTTGGTGTGGTGATTACCTGGAAAAAAAATCGCATGGCCAGAAAATGTATTGGTGGGCCGGCCTCCCGTCCCTATTCCCTTCATCAACATAAAATGATTCGTGGAATGGGATAACACCGCAGCTCCCCAAGCATAGTTTTTAATTTTGGTAACAATTTTTGAGTAAGTATAAATACATCCCCCGCACAGAGCCATAGTCCTTCGTAGGAAGAAGGGTTGTACCAATTACATGCAGTACGTAGGTTGCAACATGCCTATCCAAATCTATTTCACTAGCATTCTGGAACTATCCTAAAACTATTGTGCAAAACCGTCAACGCCAGCCCTTTGCCTTGGACCACTTCAGTTATGTGACAACCAAAAAACTCATCACACCTCACTTCAAGTTCCTTGGGAGAATATTCAATTCCGGTGACAGGCTTTCCATGTATGGGAAATCCAAGGATGCGGAAGACATCATCTGGGTTATGCGTGTGCATCGGACGGTTCGGTTGGCCTACCGAGCAAAATTATTAAAATCGACCAATCGAAACCTGGGAATTTTTGGGGCTGAGCCGACCGTCAAATGAGTTAGCAACCGACCGAAACCGGAGCCGACATTAAACGTCGGTTTTGGTCGATTTTCGAACCGACCGATATAGTTAACCTGTCTTGGCCCAAAAATCAGTTGGGCAAATAATTCAAAACCCACAGCTAGGGTGTGCATAACCGAACCGGCACCGAAAAACCGAGCCGAACAGATCGATTTCTGTCGGTTTCGGTCGGTTCAAAAATGAATTCGGTTTAGGTACGGTTATAAAGTTTAAAAACCGATTTTATTTCAGTCGGCCCTTGTTTTCCATCTTGATTGGTCGGTTCTAACCGAACCGACCAAATATTGAATTAAATGGAATATAATAATTCCCATTAGCCCCTTCCCCTATACTTTCTGACATCTCGAGCCCACCACCAATTAATTATTCTCTCCTTTGGAAACATGAAACAAACAATTGACCTTTTCTCTACACACGTAAATCGAGTTCCTCACTCATCGCTCTCTCTCACTCTTCTTCCTCCCGACTCCATCTTCTTTTTCCCACTCATTTTCTCTCTCTTTCTGTAACTTTTAACTACTGCTCCTATTACACCAATTTCAATGCTTTCTTTTCACATTTGTTGCGTTTCTTGAATGACAAAAATCCATATTCCTCTTTTCTTTGCTCGATTCTTCAGCTTGAGACCAACAATCGGTCGGTTTGAAAACCGATCGGAAACCGAACTTGAAATGTGGCTTCGGTTTCATCCGGTTAGTGGCTTCGGTCGGTTTGGCCCCAGAAATCTCAGAGCTTCGGTTGGTCGGTTTTACGAAATGTGGTCGGTCGGCCGGCCGAACCGACCGCTGCACAACCCAACCCACAGCCCGCCCAATCAATGCATTATTATTTATTAGTGTAAAATTATTGGGGTCATATCGGGCTGGCTCAAGCTCGGTTGGCTTTTGTCATTTTGGGTCAGTCCGACCCGGTCATGCCCAAATTCAGATTAGGTCTAAATATAGTATTACCCAACCTAGCTCTATTGCGGGATAGCCCACGGGGTAGTTCGTCCCCGACCCAAAGGGCTTTGAGTACGAGAAGGGGTTATTGTGTCCCCAAGTCGCTTTCAGTGAGCCCTAATTTCTTGGGGACCTTATCTGGATGGTAAGACATCTTGATGTTGAAACAATAAAGAAACGTAGGGGTATATGCAACCCACAATTGGGGCATCATGTTGGCTGGCACGTGGTTGATGATACATTCATATGGCAGCCATATGATCTAGAAAAGATTAGGGAGCAAGGTGTAAGTTTTAGCTGAACATATGGCTAAGGCGTTTCCAAAACAAAATCCAAAGCAATGATTATGTACATTATCTGGTATCCATTCTTTCATGATGTCAGCTCGTTTCACAAAATAGGAAGTGTTTAGGGAGTCTTTTGCCAAATTATGCGTGTAGTAGGCACCTAAAAGGCCTTCTTTTCCTTCCACAAAGGATTTAATGTCGTTGTCCATTAATGTACGGTAGAGACACCCTGGCAAGGCTGACATGTATTCTAAAATGAATACCTACAAAAAAAACAAATTATTATTAGTATATACAAACTTATTACTTTCACATAATGGGAAAGAGTGGATTCAAGGGAATGAGTTCTTTGTGAGGAAGTTGTATACTGAGTTTCAAGGAAATCCTCAGAATGTATTATGGGCTAAAAATGATGTGCCATAACGCAACTCCTTCTAATACCTATTTACTATATGGTTGTTATTGCATGGGAAGCTGCCTACTTGTCAATATTTGCAGAAGATTGGTGTGATGATTACCTGGAAAAAAAAATTGTATGGCCATAAAATGTCTTGGTTGGCCGGCCTCTCGTCCCTATTCAGTTCATCAACATAAACTGATTCGTGGAATGGGCTAACACTGCAGCTCCCCAAGCATAGTTTTTAATTTCGCTTACATTTTTTGAGTAAGTCTAAATACATTCCTGGCACGTAGACATAGTCCTTCGTAGGAAGAAGGGTTGTACCAATTATATGCAGTACGTAGGCTGCAACATGCCTATCCAAAACTATTTCACTAGCATTTTCTGGAACTATCCTAAAACTATTGTGCAATCAATGTCAGCCCTTGCCTTAGACTAGTTCAGGTATGTGACAACCAAAAAAATCTTCACACCTCACTTCAAGTTCCTCGGGAGAATATTCAATCCCGGTGACAGGCTTCTCATCAATGGGAAATCCAAGGATGCGGAGGACACCATCCAAGGTAGGGGTGTGCATCGGTCAGTTCGGTTGGCCGACCGAGCAAAATTCTTAAAACTGACCAACCGAAACCTGGGAATTTTTGGGGCCGAGCCGACCGTCAAATGAGTTAGCAACCGACCGAAACCGGAGCCGACTTTAAACGCCGGTTTTGGTTGGTTTTCGAACCGACCGATTATTGCTATGATTAATTTCCGCCATTTAAGAGACGCATGAAGATACAGAGTAAAACCATGGTTGTTGTCGTGTTCTATGGAATGGCAAATGCACAGAGACGAAAAGATAATAGAAATTAGTAATAAAAAGAAGTGGTCAGGACAAAATTAGTGAAAATAAAAAAAAGGCAGCATATTGAAGATGAGAAACAAATGGTGGTGGAAGAGTTGGGGAAGACGATGGGAAGAGAAAATAAGAGAGGGAGAAGACAACATTCTCAAATCGAGAGAGAGAGAGAAAGAAAATGTGGGGAGTAGTTGAGAGAAATGTGCTTGAGGAGTTGCAACTTCCAAGAAAGTTGTGTTGGTGGGCTCGATAACAGATGAAAAGATAAGAGAGAGAGAGGGAGTAGCTTTAAATATATTAATGATATTATATTATGTTTTGGTCGGTTCGGTCAAAACCGAATAGCGTCAGTCAATAACCGAGAGTCGACCGAAACAACTTCGGTTTTAAGTTTTCTTAACCGGACCAGAGCCGAACCTCCTTCTTAGCTGGCCGGAACCGACCGAAACCGATCGGTTCGGCTCGGTTTTTCTGTTCCGGTTCGGTTATGCACACCCCAAATCCAGGGTGGGTATTTTTTTTTCTCCTCTAACCATATAGACATTTTCATCCTCATCAAAAGTATCTCTTAACACTTGAAGCAACTCAACGTTAATTCTAAACGAAAAGTTAAAATTTGAAACTAAGTCAAATCCCGAACCTTTGAGTTTATCTACAACCCGCTGATCGGGAGACCAATTCCAAGCAACGCGTGTCCTCTGTTTATTCATTATTTACGTAATAATACGACATAACCTCTAATTAGCAAAAACAACACCAACATTTAGTTTCACCCAAAAACAAAGCATCACCAAAACATAATCCATATTATCAAACATTTCAGCCATGATTGCAGGGGATCACACTGGAAATTAGTCTCAAAATGATCAATGGGAATCAATTTTAAAAAGTAGGTTAGGAAAGGTAAAGATATAATAAACAAAACCATATTTGGTTGTTTATGCATGTATAATCGTTATATAATCCTACACAGAATGACATAACCAAAAAGCAAAGCATCACCAAAGCATATAATCTTTTAAATAATCCTAAATAGAACTAAAAAACAAATCATCACCAAAGCATAATTATATTATGAACAAGCATTTTGTCAAACAGTTGGCGAGCCAACTTTTGCCTTAAATTTACCTGGAGAGATGGGTATTTTGGAGAGAGAGAACTTTTGAATAGCCGCGTTGGAGAGAGTAGGAGAAATGATACTGGAATGGAGTTCCGAAAATTGGGGAATAAAGTCGGAGGTTTTCTTCGGTTATCGGCAGTTGAGTGTTGTGAGGAATTCGAATCCAAATTCAAATAGCAGAAATATGGAAAGAAATATTGGTATCCCTCTATTTGTGGTTTTAGCAAGATACGGAAATTCATATGTTACTTCAGAACTCAAAACTCAAAGTTTCAATTAGCCAACTAGAACTGTCAATTTTTCGAGCAGGGCCAAGCCCATAAATGCTTTATTACGTTAGTGTAAAATTATCCGGGTCATATCGGGCTGGCTCAATCTCGTTGGGCTTTTATATATCATGACTTAATTTGGGAGATAAGAAAATTTTAGTTGTCAATAATTAGGGGTGTTCTTAGTTTGGTTTAAACCGTAAACTAAACCGAATCAAATCGTATATTGCGGTTCCGTTTGGTTTATGGTTTGAAAAAAATATGATTTGATTTTTTGTTTTCACAAATTATGGTATACGGTTTAGGTTTGGTTTTTGAAAATATATAAATCAAATCAAACCGTAAAGCGTAAAACCCCTAGATATCATGACTTAATTTGGGAGATAATTAAAAATAATTAGGACAGAGGAAGTATATTCATTGCATGTCTAGTTCGGGCCTAAGCAAGAGGTGCGCCTGCCTTAAGCCCATACCGAAAGGGGGCCCAAATAACTTTTTCAATTATATATTTCGGTCTGGGATGCTATAAGAAGAGGATTCATACTTACCATAACTTTCGGATCAAGGGCCGTCGATCGAGTCCAATTATAGTGCCAGTTTTTGATCTCCATCATCCTCTCTCTCTCTCTCTAGATCTCTCTAAATTATTTTTGCATTGTCACCACCTTCGATGAAGAAGATCGATCCAGACACGGATTTATCATCCCTTCCAAAAGAAAAATGGTGGGGAGGAGATTCCTACGTGATCCAACTCGGAGGCTTTTGGTTTGTACCTCAACACATCAATCCAGTCAAAAGAGTTATCAACCATTTCAATCCTCTCCCTACCGATGTGATCTTGGCCAGTTCTCCGAAAACCGGCACCACGTGGCTCAAATCTCTCCTCTACTCCATCCTCAATCGATCCTCGAAGCACAAATTGACCGTCGAACACCCCCACAAAATCGTCCCTTTCTTGGAAGGGCCCGATTTCGCAAATTCCGACAACTGGTCGGTTCCGATGGCCTTCTCGAACACCGGCAGGCTCTTCGCCACACACATCTCTTACCAACTCCTGTCCAAAACCCTAGATTCGTGCGAATGTAAGGTCGTTTACGTGACGCGGAACCCTAAGGACACCCTAGTTTCCCTTTGGCATTTCATGAATAGGAAAAAGGAAAGCCAACAGTTGACCATAGACGAAGCCGCGGACTTGTTCTGCCGCGGCTTCATCCCGTTCGGGCCCTACTACGACCACGTGGTAGGGTACCGAGAGCTGAGTTTGAGGAGGCCGGAGAACGTTATGTTCATGACATACGAGGAGATGAAGGCGGATCCCTGTGGCCGTGTTAGAAGATTGGGGGATTTCTTAGGATGTCCGTTTCGAGAAGACGACGATGACGAGGTGGAGGAGATCGTAAAGAGCTGTAGCTTCGAGGTGCTGAGTAGCCATGAAGTGAACAAGTCCGAGGATTCTCTGATTAGGTCTTTGTTTCCGTACAATTCCTACTTCAGAAAAGGGGTGATTGGAGATTATGAAAACGTTCTTAGTAATGAGTTGATTCAACGCATTGACACTCTCACGAGAGAGAAGTTCCATTCGTTAGGGTTCATGTATGGGATTTAATTAGCACCATCTTAATTAATTGCTTTATGAACGTGCGATGTTTTTCTTTGTATTTTATATTTCCTCCTATCATATATATGTACTCAGCTCTTGATACGAATATGTGTTATTTTAATTATTTGTATTTGACGTTGGACTTAGCCTGTTTATAATTATTTAGATCGTTCCTTTTCAGGTTCTCTTGTTGATTTTTTCCCGAATCGTAGGTCGAATCAACCAGGGTCCTTAGTATAAATAGGTGGAATGTATGTTAATAAGAAATCTATATATAATAGCGATGCGGATTCTGAACACCACGTTAATCGACATGTCTACATGGCGCTTCCTATGCTCTCCAATCCTATTTATCTAAAAAGTCAATTTATTTATTAAAAAAATATTATAAAATAATTCATACATATATAATTCATACATATATTTCTTTGAAAATACGTATCAATATATATATAATACCGTTACGGATCTTCGTCCTACGTGGCATCGCGTGTGATTTTTATGAATATTTTCCAATATTTTCATTGATTTGGCTTATTAAAGATTTAAATCATTATAATTAGGATTTTCGTCCCACATCGAATTTTTAAAAGAACTTAGCAACAAAATTCCTATATAAATAGATCATGTATCTCCATCAAAATCCATATTTTATTTGAGAAACTATTCGTCCTACGTGGCATTTTTATGAATATTTTCCAATATTCTCATTGATTTGGCTTATTAAAGATTAAAATCATTATAATTAGGATTTTCGTCCCACATCGAATTTTTAAAAGAACTTAGCAACAAAATTCCTATATAAATAGATCATGTATCTCCATCAAAATCCATATTTTATTTGAGAAACTATTCGTCCCATGTGGCATCACGTATGATTTTTATGAATATTTTCCAATATTCTCATTGATTTAACTTATTAAAGATTAAAATTTAATTAAATATATCACATACATTAATTGATATATATTACGATTATTCTATATGCCCTCAAATAAATAAAAATATATATATTTTATCTTCAATTTTTATCCCTACAAACAAAAAATCAATATTCATCGATATTTTACTTCATTTATATTATAATAAGGATTCCCGTCCCACATCGAATTTTCACAAGAACTTAGTGATAAAGTACATATATAAAAAGATTATATGTGTTAATCAAAATCATATTTGATTTGAGGAACTACATTATATTAATGTAGAAATCTCAAAAATAAAAAATTCTAAAAAGCCTCGAACGGGCTAACGAAATTCTCATTGATTTAACTTATTAAAGATTAAAATTTAATTAAATATATCACATACATTAATTGATATATATTACGATTATTCTATATGCCCTCAAATAAATAAAAATATATATATTTTATCTTCAATTTTTATCGCTACAAACAAAAAATCAATATTCATCGATAATTTACTTCATTTATATTATAATAAGGATTCCCATCCCACATCGAATTTTCACAAGAACTTAGTGATAAAGTACATATATAAAAAGATTATATGTGTTAATCAAAATCATACTTGATTTGAGGAACTACATTATATTAATGTAGAAATCTCAAAAATGAAAAATTCTAAAAAGCCTCGGACGGGCTAACGAAAAAATTAATAGGCAGATTTGCACTAATTATGTTAACGTAAATTAACAGGTAGATTTGCACTAATTATGTTAACGTTATGCTGAACAACTGGCTAACAGGATATTATAATATGCGCTTCCTATGCTCTCCAATCCTATTTATCTAAAAAGTCAATTTATTTATTAAAAAAATATTATAAAATAATTCATACATATATAATTCATACATATATTTTATTGAAAATACGTATTATATATATAGAGGATGTATAAAGTTATAGGTATATATATAGAGGATGTAGAGGATATCCCAATTCAATTTATTTATAAAAAAATATTATAAAATAATTCTTAATCTATCTATATATAATAGCGATGCGGATTCGGAGCACCACGTTATACTGTTATACAAAGTTAATTTTCCTTTTTGTATGTCTCGTTGATATAGAGTCATTACTATAAAGTTAACCTATTAAATCAATACACATCATTTTAATTCAATATCATCATGAGCATTTAAGCAATATGTTACACTCTCTTATTTGAGTCTGTCACGTTGGGCAACATGTCATTATCAATATTCATCTTTAAAAAAAAAAAATTAAATAGAGATTTTTAAAAAATACTAAAAAAATAATTCGACATCCACATTTCTCCCAAAACTTGTAAACCATAATATTTCTCTTGTACAAACTTTCCTATTGGTAGGGAAGACTAGTACAGTATTAAGTACAGTAAAATTTGGTGGGAAATAAGAATTAAAAAAATTATACATAACTTTCCTTATGCACGAAATCTGATTACTTTTCGAAATTTGTTAAAATTGTATCAAACACAGGAAAGTGTAGATTAGGAATCATAATACTTTCTCAAACAACATTCCTTGCCAATCAAACATGCCCGAAGAATACGTAATGATTTCGCCACGCACATTTCTTATCAACTCATGTCGAAAATCCTAAATTCCGATGAAAGGTTGTTTACGTTCATGAACACTAAAGACACCTTAGTTTCTCTTAGGCATTCATGAATAGGAAAAAGGAAGTTAATCGTAACCATAAATGTAACATCACAATCTAAATAAAGTGTTATAAATAAATTTCTATATAATTTTGTGTAAAAATATGAAATAATTATTTTGAGATGAAGATTTTTGAATTGTCATTTGATCCTCCACACTTTTGAACTCAATCATCTGAAACCGTAAATGATTGGATGATCATATTTGAATATACTTAGTGTGGTCATTTATGCAAGTTTGTTCAGTTTAATAAAATAGAGATGCATATGAATAATAAAGTCAATATTATATGCTGAGTGAGAGCAAAGTCAAATAGACAACTTTAATTGAACGGTCTTGTTCATCACGTAATGTCAAATAAACCTAATGGAATCACATGATATTAAAAGGAACAAACTCAAATCAAATCAACGCATAAAGTTAAGTAAATAATCTCACACCTTAATCTCAAACTTTGAGCACGACGAAGGTGCCCCCATGGCCGAGTTAGAGAATCGGGGGATTTCTTAGGGTGTTCGTTCGAGATGAAGTGGAGGAAATTGGGTTGAGTGAAAACATGTCCCATATTGAAAAATATATAGTGGATGAATCTAATACAATATATAAGGAGGACATTACTACGTTAGAATGAGACCATTTAAGAAGGAGCCCAAAAAAAAATTATTAAAAAAAAAATCCCCGAGCGGACAATATTATACTTGACACATGATTTTTGACGCAATCGACGCCGGATTATGAACACAGTAATTCTTACTCCCTCCGTTACCAAAAATATAGCTTTGGTTGGGCCAGGGTACTACATATATATCCCACCAAGTCTAAGGCGCATATCACAACATATATTTTCCTTAAATAAAGAGATACGACATATTAAAAAGAAAAGGTTTAGAAATACGATGATGTTGGATAGTTTTGTATTGGGCCATGGCCCATTATTACAATCATGTTTCGAATTTAGATATTTAGTAAAGCCCATGTTATGAGAGTTTGATCTCAATACGAAAGTATATCGAAGATATATCACTACTGGAAATACGAAAGATTTTCCTCAATAAGATCCTACGACTATTTGTTACGTGAATATATTCGTAGAGAAACGCTCCTCTATCCATTATAGACATTTTTAATGTGTTCATTACTAATGTGGTAGTGTTAGGGTTTACCTCTTTTAGATAAGTTATGATATATATCTAAATATTTTATTCATTAAGGTTGTTGATGAACCTTCGATTCGCGGCCCAATTAAAGTAGGAATTTGTTTGTGATTTGTATACGAGAATAAATGAACACAAGGAGTTTACGTGGTTCGATCGATGTGATCTACGTCCACGGGGAGGAAAAGAGTATCCCTTGTATTCAAAATAGCGTAAGTGTCTACAATACAATCAGTTCTCATATTTATAGACAAAAGGAACGACGGTTGTGAAGGTGAGAACGTGGAGGTATGGGCAGTTTTCCCAGCTCCGGTTTCTTCTCCATCAACCCACGTTCTGGGTTTATGGCTCAACTCCCTGGGCCTGTATTTGGTGTGGACTGAGCTTGCCGATCTGGGCCTATTGGGCCTATACCGATCTGGGCCTGTTACTAGGTTTTGGGCCTTTTACTAGGTTTTGGGCCTTTGGGCCTAGGGAGGTGGGCCATTTCCTATCACATCCCCCCCCCCCCCCCCCCCCCAAAAAAAAAAAAAAAAAGCGTGGGGTGATGGAGGTGATGGTTGCGTCCATTGTGTGATGGTTAGCGTTTCGACTCGAAGTGACGTACACCCTTTAATATGTGAGGAATTCCGAACTGAACTGACGTACCCCCTTTGAATCTTGTGAGGAAGTCCGAACCGAACTGATGTACCCCCTCTGAATCTTGTGAGGAAGTCCGAACTGAATTGACGTACCCCCTCTGGAGTTTGTGAGGAAGTCCGAACTGAATTGACGTACCCCCTCTGGAGTTTGTGAGGAAGTCCGAACTGAACTGATGCACCCCCTCTGAATCTTGTGAGGAAGTCCGAACTGAATTGACGTACCCCCTCTGGAGTTTGTGAGGAAGTCCGAACTGAACTGATGTACCCCCTCTTAAATGTGTTATGTTCGGAGTTCGGGGGATGCCGAGCTCGTCTCCCGCCCAAACTTAAAGTTGTCAGCCGCATTTAATGCGACGCTTGGGGTACCAATAAAGCACCGATTGGACGGGTTCGAAACACCGTCGCATTGATTGGCGTATTCAATACGCGTTAAATTCTCCCTCTTTAATATCTTATGATTGAAAAAAACAATCATTCCCATTCCTTACTTTGCAAAACGAAACCCTAATTCTGCAAATCCTCTCCACTGTTCATCTTCACCAACTTGATTTTTCTCGCGGATTCTTCAAGAGGTCTTTCAGAAAGTAAGTTATGTCTGTCATGATGTCTATTTCGACTTCCCTTTCTTATTCTTCTGTCCGGGAAGGTGATTCCCCGGTTTTGTCGTCACCATCTGCGGCGGCGACGGAAGAAGTCGCCGCTGCATCCTCTTCCACCTCCCTTCCGATCACTTTCCCCGATAATGAGCGCCCGTGCGTGCGTTCTGACTGTGAGACCCCGTACGGGCAGGAGGTCGAATTTTTTGATGTTCCTGGTGTTGTTGGAAGTGTTGGCGTACTCGATTCAACAGTTTCCACCTCCACTCTATACCAAATCGCCGTCAATTTTAAATTCCCCCCTTCACCACTTCTTCTTAGGCCTAATTCCGGCGATAGGGCTTATCGCCCCTCGCGTGGCTTTGTTACGGTTTACGTGGACCAGTTTGAGGCTGGTCTACGTGTTCCTTTTCCGGCTATTTATGCCGACATCCACCGTACCTTCGATCTATCCCCCGCCCAGATATCCCCTAACAGCATAAGCCAAATAACCGTGCTGGGGATTGCCTGTACTCGGGTGGGGATCCCTTATTCGGTAGAATTTTTGGGGGCGATGGTGTCGTTTAAGGATAGGAAGGAGGGGTGGTATTATTCTTCCTACCGGCACAAAGGCTTCTCCGTGAAAGTTCCCTCAAAAGTTCAAGACTGGCAGAAAAAAAAAATTTACTGCCAGTTCGGGGGTGCCACCGAGGTCGGGTGGCACTCTGGTCCCGTTAGGCTTTTGCCGAAGCAGAAGAATTTTGACGCAGTGGCAAAGCGTTTTGCCAGTTTGGGCAAGATGCCGATGTCCCTGGCTGCTCTTGCTACAGCAGTACCGAGCCCCGATGATCCTTCCACTTCGGTGGAGCCGGGGAGGGGTGAGGTTCTCTTCCCTTGATATTTTATATATATATTATTATTATTTTTTTTTTGATCGGTACTAACTTCGCTCTCTGTTTCCTTTGCAGTGAACATGTGTAGGGGAAAGAAGGCCACCCAGAACAAAAGGAAGGGCGAGCCTACCAGTTCGTCTGCCGATCTGAAGAGGCAGGCAACTGGGACCGGGTCTTCGGAGAAGACCCGGTCTGAGATCCCCACCCCCCGGACTCACAGCACTCCGCCTTTCATTGCGGAGGAAGTCGACGTTGCCGGGGTGCAGAAGCTGGCCGTTGTAACTGCCAGCTCGGAGCCGGACCTTACTGTTACCCATGTCCGACCCGCGACTCCTGCCTTTCCAGAAGTAAGTAGTTAGTATGTGTCTTCGTAATGCGTGCATGCCTCCCTCTCCCCCCCCCCCCCCCCCCTCCCCCCCCCCCCCCCCCCCCCCCCCTTTTTTTTTTTTTTTTTTTTACCTAATAGTTGTCTTTCAAGGGCGTTGATAGCACGGTTGAGGACTTTGATCGCATCGCGATTGCGATGAAAAGTCTGTTGAAGGGCTCGGTGGCCAAGCATGAACGGGCCACCGAGAAGGTGAAGAGGATGGCCAGCGATAAAGCTAAGCTGGCCAAAGAATTGTCCTCGGCGGCAGTTCGGGAGGACAAGCTGAAGGATGAGCTCCTCGCTGTTCGGGGAGAGCTGGCCGCCGCGAAAGAGGAGGCCGCGGCTGCTCGTGCCCGCGAACAGGAGATTGTGGCTGCGCAGGGCGGCGCTCTCCGAGCTCTTGCTGAGAGGATGTTCCTCAGCAAGAGGTTTAGCGCCCTCGTGAGGGACGTCACCAAGCCGGCCAACATTCAGGCCGTTGCCGAGGTGCTTGACCTCGTCGCCGCCGATTTCCCCGATCTTGACAAGGGGAAATACGGCTATCAAGCTTTGGAGGATGAGGAGATGCTCCGCATCTACTACCGTAAGATGGTGAAGAACACCTCCACTTTCCCGGTGATTGAACACTTCGCCGGGAAGGGCACACCATTGATTGCGGAGGAGGTGGCGGAGTGTCCTGTTGACCGGGACCTGGAATTTGAGGCCATGCTCGGGCCGTTTAAGGAGGAACTGGAGAGGTGCCCGGTCTCCCCTTATACATCCGACGTGGAAGCGGAGGAGGAAGAACCCGTGCAGACGGATGCTGAAGTGGAGGTGGCCAAGAATGCCGAAGAGCGGCCACCGAACACCGAGGCCGACGCTTCTGGTGGGGTCAGTTGATCCCCCTCTGTAAATTTTTTTTTTTTTTCAGTTGTAAGATGTACTCCTTTCCCATCAATGAAATTTCTTTCCAGCACATGCTTATCTCTGTCCTTTACTTTATGTAGAATAAATCCGAAATGGATCAAGCTGCTCTATTGAATGAAATAAACGGCTAAATATTCTTCTCGATCTCAAAGATGGCGAGATCAGTCGTCTTGATAAACTCGCCGAACATCTCCGGAATGAGTTTGATGCCAAATATAACGCACTGCAGATCAAAGCAGATTCCAATGAAGCTCGATATCTTCAACTCAAAGAAGATTATGCAGATGCTGAGAAGATCGAAGCTGAGCACACTGAATACGAAAGAGTTATTCACGAGCTCGGCGGAAAGACGATCTCCGAGGTTGAGGCGGAGGCTTTGGGGGCAGTCCGCGGTGTTGTACGCGAGTGCAAGAATCGGGGTTCGGGTTCGTGGGAGGTCGCTGAAAATATTTCCGAGCTGCGATACCTAACGAACTTATTCCCAATAATTTTGACTCGGAATCCCATAATGGAGAAGTGGCTAGATCGATATCCCGACGTGCAACCCGCGAAGCAGAATGTTAATCGGTTTCGGGCCTTAAGTCCCACTGTTCCTTCTCGTTTAATCAAGGACCGGCTAGACATGCTCCTTCCTGTTTCAAATCGCAGGCCGCCCATTCCAAATCGCGGTGATGGCAACTACGTTGCTCCCCGGATTACATATAGGGGCCGAACTCCTGGTAACCGAGATGGGAGTTCAAGCCGATCTGCAGGGTCGAGCCGAGGTGGAGCAGGTGGCCGTAGCTCGGGACAAAGTTCCCGAAAGAAGGAAGATGTAAATGTAGACTTTTTGCTTAACCCGCCAACTAGTGGTTGGGCTAGTTACTTCAATTGTAGCAAGAGGCCGGATGAGGGCGGTCCTTCTAATATGTAACCTGCAAAAATAATAAATAAGTTTTGTATTTGTTGTTGGCTGAGAGCCTATTTCCGAATTAGCATTTACGCTTTTATTCGTCATCCGAACTGACACATAGGTCAAGGTTCAGGTCTTCCGAAGTAGCCTGGGGGCGCACTTCGGCTTCCGACGTTACACTTGGGTCTTCCCTCAGACTAGGATGGCAATCGCATATTACCCATAGCAGAGGTGACACTTGGGTATTGATCGGGTTCCTGTTCTGCCGACGAGGTCGGTAGGGGTGGTCCTCTGTTCGTACGATTTTGTTTTAGTCGTAACACTTGTCCTCGTCAGGACAGTGTGTAAGGTTGAGGCAATGCGCATATAGGTGGAGTAATGCAAAATGACGTGAACACAATAGAATAGAAACAGAACTTTCATTACTTGAAAACAATTTGGAAAACAAGACCGAATCGAACAAATGGACCGAACTGAATTTAAGGACCGAACTGAACAAAGGACCGAACTGAACAGAAGACCGAACTGACAGATGACTCTACCCTACATGATACTCCACCTCTATGCATAATACCTCTTCAGATGGATTATATTCCATGGTCGCTGTATTGGCTCCCCGGACATAGTGGAAAGCCTGTAGGCACCTTTACCAAGGACCTCATCCACCCGGTATGGCCCCTTCCACGTGGCTTCCACCTTGCCGAGCTTGCAAGCCTTGCTGACCTCATTGTTTCGTAGGACTAGATCTCCTACACAATATTGCCGGTCTCGATCTCGCCGATTATAATATCAGGCTATTAGTCGTTTGTACCGGGCTTCCTTGATGTAAGCTGCATCCCGCTTTTCTTCTAATAGATCGAGATCCGCACGTCGGTTCTCATCATTCACCTCAGCGACGAAGTGAGTCGTGCGCGGACTGGGTAGTCCGATTTCGACTGGAATGACAACTTCTGTTCCGTATGCTAGGCTGTACGGTGTCTCGCCATTCGCTGTTCGCGGAGTAGTTCTGTAGGACCATAGAACATTCGGAAGGTTCTCCACCCATAATCCTTTGGCTTTCTCCAATCGGGTCTTAAGGCCATTAACAATCGTCCGATTCGTCACCTCGGCCTGACCATTTGCCTGGGGGTGGGCTACCGATGTGAAGTGCTGCTAAATTCGCAGTTCGTCACACCACTCCCTAAAAATTCTGTCCGTGAACTATGTCCCGTTATCGGATACTAGAACATGAGGTATGCCGAATCGGCACACTATGTTCTTCCATACAAAATTTCGGGCATTCTTACTCATGATCGCAGCTAGGGGCTCCGCTTCTACCCACTTCGTAAAGTAATCGATTGCAACTATGAGATGTCGCAACTGACCTGGTGCTTTATCGAAAGGGCCTACTATATCTATTCCCCATTGTGCGAACGGCCAGGGACTTTGTATTGTCGCCAGCTTGGTCTGGGGCAGCCTTGGCACATTGGCGTGCAATTGGCACTTTTCACATCTTTGCACTATCTCAGTGCAGTCTTTAAACATAGTAGGCCAGAAGTATCCCCATCTTATGATTTTCTTTGCAAGAGCCCGAGATCCGATGTGACTTCCGCAGGTGATTGGTGTGTAAATGTTAGGATTTTCGTAGTGTTTTCGAGTACGTTTTCGTAATGTTTTCGTATCTTTGTGTGTGTTTATGGCTATGATTCGTTTGTTTGGAGTTCTTTGGTACTTGTAGGTGATTTTGGATGAAAAGGAGCGGAAACGGGTCGAAAAGGCGAAAAGACGGAGTTTTGGACGAATGAGGACAGATTGGAGATCTGGACGCCGTCCAAGACCATCTGGACGCCGTCCACACTGCACCTGGACGCCGTCCACTATCCATCTGGACGCCGTCCAGCGAATTGAAGCAGATCGAGCAGAATGAAGATCTGGACGCCGTCCAGAACAAGTTGGACGCCGTCCAGATTAGGCGGCCAGCAAATCTTTCCTTATTTATCTAGGTTTTTACCTAGTATATATATGTCATCCCTTGTACACGAATTAGATCAGTTTTTAGCATTAGTTAGCTTTATTTTTCAGCACTAAAATTCTCTAGATTAGCTTTACTTTGTTCGGATCCGGATTCGTAGTTTGTTTAATTCATGACTTCTTTATTTAATTCAAGTTCTTCGTCTTCGTTTAATTTGCGTAAGTCCTTTTATTGCTTTCGTTTATTTGCTTTAATTGCTTTGCTTTAGTTTTAGATTCGTTCTCTTAATTGATTCGTTTAATTTGCTTAGTTTTAATTTCGTTCTTTCGATTTCTAGTTTAAAGTTTAGATTCGTTTTCCTAGTTTCGATTCTCTCGTTTTTCAAAGCTTTCATAGTTAGATTAATTAGCCTTTTAATTTCCAGATTTTATTCATCATGTCTAGAGTAGTTTATGCTTTCTTTATTGCTTTCTTTATTGCTTTCCTTTCGATTCTTGCCTAGGTAGATTAATCGCTTTCTTAGTTTAATTCTTAGATTTATTTTTCAAGTTCTAGATTAGATTATTTACTTGCTTTAATTTATTGCTTTTATTTATTTTCTTGCCTAGGATTTAAAACAAAAACCCAACAAATTTTATTTACTTGCTTTCCTAGATTTAGGCTAGACTAGGTTTTTACTACATAATTGATTGCCCTGTTAAGTTTTCCTTGAGATTCGATACTTAGGTTTTACTTGCTAGTGCTACGATAGATTTCGTCTATTGCGAACACTTTTTAGTGAAACAAATTTTGGCGCCGTTGCCGGGGAAAACTTTAGGCGATTTATTGTGTAGTATTTTAATTTGTTTTATTTTTATTTGTGTTTATTCGATTTCTTGTTTCTCCCACTCGGTGCGTTTAACCCTTTTGTTGAGTGTTGTTTATGCATGGTCGCCGAAGTCTTCAAAGGAATTTAGCGCCCTACGTCGAAAACATCCATCAAAGGAAAGCGATCTTAGCCGCGAAGGAGAAGGAGGAGATCGATTCTCAAGACTTTGGTTTAGTCTTGTTGTTTGCAGAGCCCGAAGCCATGGCAGCTAGAGTCATGGGCGATTTTGTTCGCCCCACATTCACAGCCACCACTTCGGCGATTGTCCTGACGGAAGCGGTCAGGAATCATGAGCTTAAACCTCACCACATGGCGTTGCTCCCGTCCTACCACGCGCTGCCCACCGAAGATGCTTTGACATTCATCCGAGAATTTTGCACAGTGGTTCAGACTTTCCCACTTTCGGGACTCACGGAGGACAATCTCAAGATGAAGTGTTTCCCGTACACCTTGAAGGATCGAGCAAAGTCATGGTATTTGGCGCTCCCGGCCAACTCTCTCACCACTTGGAATGCGGTGTGTGAGAAATTCATGCTTAAGTACTACCCGAACCGCAAGACTCAAGAGGTGCGGTCGAAGATCATGAACTTTTCCCAAGACAACGATGAGCCGTTTCACGAAGCATGGGAGAGGTTCCAAGAGCTACTTCAACAATGCCCACATCATCAAATGGCTTCGGAGTTGCTTTGGCAATATTTCTATGACGCCCTCAACCAAACTTGTCAATTCATGGTGGATAGTTCGGCCGGAGGCAACATAGCGGTCAAGACAGCTGACGAGTTGAAGGAAATTTTCGAGACGCTCGCTGCGAGTTCTCAACAAAAATCAGCTAGACCGAGGAAAGTGGAGGCGAGTGCAATTTCGATGAGCCCCGATTTGAAGAAGCAAATGGCCGACATGTTGAGGGATCTCGAAAACTTGAAGATGAAGCAAAGTGCACCGGCCCCAAAGGAGGAAGAGAGGAAGCCCGATCAATGCGAGATTTGTGGAGAGCTTGGACACATCAAGGAGGTGTGCCACAACATGGGGGAGTTTCCATACGAAGGAGAAGCCGAGGTCTACGCCGCTCAAGGATACCCACCTCAAGTACCGCTTCAAGGATATCAAGGGGGATACAATGGACGCTACCAAAACCCGAGGCCGACACAAGGGCAAGGTAACCCCCCTACCTATCCAATTAGGCGTCCTCCACCATATAATAACCCCTATCCTCCTCCACCAAATCCCTACTACTCTCAACCTCCACCATATTATCCACTTCCTCAATACCCTCCAAATGCATATTATCCACCACCTCCATACTACCCCCCTCAACCTACTCCTACACCACCACCATCATATCCAAATTCTTGTCCCCAAGGACCTCCACAAAAGCCTCCCGTCGATGAGGATCGTCTCCATGCACTTGATGCAAACATTAAGAGGCTCGAGACAGCCATTGGCCAAATTTCTAGCTCCATGCACCTAATGCAACAACCGGGGCGAATTCCGAGCCAAGGGATTCAACCGCAACAAGCCAACGAGGTGCAATACCCTCCATATGTTCCTCCCGTTCTGCCTCACCAAGCTCATGCAATCACGGTGTTACAACGCAATGGTGTTAATATGCCACCTCAAGGGCATTCAAGTGATAGATGGAGCCCGAGCAAGCAATGGAGCGAAGAAAAAAATCGGGCAGAACAAGGTTTTGGACGGCGTCCAACTCTGGACGGCCGTCCACCCCTTCTGGACGGGCACCCCAGGCGCAGCCCCAAATTCATACAGAATCAGGATATGGACGGCATCCAGATCCAAGTTGGACGGCGTCCAAACCCGACGAGCAGCGCACGGAGCCCAAGGAACCCGAGACGGAGCCCAAGGAGCCCGAGAAGGAGTCCCCACCTCTACACAAGACGTTCGATCCTTATGTTCCTCCCATTCCTTTTCCAAGTCGTGTGAAAAACAAGACGCTCAACCCGTATGCTCCACCTATTCGGAGTGTTGTGAAGAAGGAGAAGAAGGATTTCGAGCCTATCAATTCGTTTCCAAAAAGAGGAGATCCGGGAGGTTTCGACTTGCGCATCGTTTTGGATAGTGGAGAAACTGTCTCGGGATTGATGGATCTAGGAGCTGCGGTGAATTTGATGCCGTATTCTATTTTTGAAAAGATGAACTCAAGAGTCCTTCAAGCTACCGATATGCGCATTGAGCTAGCAGACGGCACCGTGAGCAGTCCTTTGGGAGTTGTGGAAGATGTTACTATCCTTGTTGGTGGAATGCGAGTCGTTACCGACTTTGTTGTGCTTCATGAAGGCAAAGGAGCTAAGAGCGCTACCGGCCATCTATTCTTGTTGGGAAGACCATTTATGGCCACTACTCGAGCTCGGATTGACGTGGGCACCGACACATTGAGCATGGCCGGTCAAGGAGGTTCGGTAACGTTTTCTGCTTTTGGAAATTCACTTTCTATTCCTACTCCTTCTTTTCATTTATGCTCTTATGTTAAGCTCGCTAACCATTGTGTTGAGGAAAATATTTGTGAGATTTTTGACAAGGGAGCGGCTCGAGAAGAATTCTTTGAAGATGAGGAGTCCTTTGAAGATGACGAGTTCTTTAGTTGTGTGGATGAGGAAGAGGATGTAATCGAGCAATATCTGGGGAATTTGGAGGAGGTTGATGAAGTGGAAGAGGAACACTTGAACCATGCATCGAAAGAGGAAGTTGTCGTTAACTCTTTTCTTTCTAACCTCACCAATTGTGTTACAGCTTTTCTTGCAGAGTTTAAATTGACGATATTTAAGGAAGAGTTCGAACTAAGTGTGGGGGAGTCAAGAGTTGATGATGACCGAGTTCTTCGAGATTTGTCGAAAACGGAGAGTGGATATGTCGCGAGGAGTACAAACACGTCGCTTGGTGCTACGGGTTTCGGTTGATCGTAGCCTTCGTCAAGCTAACGACGTTAAATAAGCGCTTGGTGGGAGGCAACCCACGTAATAAAATATAATTATGTAGATTAGGTTTTATTTTTCTTGTTATTTTCGTGTTTTCGTTGTTTTTCTTTTTGGTTTTTCGTACAGGGAGTAGTACACTGATAGGGTGTATTTTTACCCTATTTTCTAAGTGTTATATTATCGTTTTCTTGTCGTATTTTGATAGTTTAGCTCATGATTTATATTGTTTATGTTATTTCGAGCTAGATTACGCTTTTGGGTTGTTTTGAGTGTTTTTAGGGCTTTTGAGTCGAGAAAACCCAAGATAAGACAAGAGGCGATGAAACCAAGGAAGAGATGAAGTATTGATCCCAAGTTCTGACTTTTCACGATTTTGTAAAAGAGTTATTCTGGAAAAGTGAAAGCATAGCATTGAAGAGGAGTTCGATAGGAGCACGTAGGCGAAAACGGAGGTCAATTCGGAGCTCGGATGAGGAAGATATGACCGAAACAAGAAAGTTGCGCAGAACCCTCTCGACCCTCTCGACCGACCTCTCGATCGAGAGAGGTGTCGAGAGGTGCCTCCTGTTTTCCAGACGGGATTTTCTCTAAAAGGCTATTTTTGACTTTTTCTTGGTTTCCTTGTACAATTAGGTATTGGATGCAAACTTCTACCCTATAAATACCTCTAAACCTATCATTGTAAAGCCAACAACATAAGTTCCTCCACTCTCCTACATTCTTTAGATTAGTTTTTATTCTTTTCTCCATACTTTTTTTAGATCTAGATTTATTTTATCTATGAAGACAATTGAAGATTCATCAAGATTCAAGAGTTTTTCTATCCCTTTCTTTTTACTTTATGCTTTTAATTATGTTTATTCTTCCTTCTACCTTTCTTTTAATTATGTCTAGCTAATTTTTATTAGTTGATTTTAGGGATTGAATGCCTAATTGAATTTATGTGAGTATTTTTGTTTGCAATTAGCCTTTCAATCTAGATGCATGTTTTCATGGTGCTTATTCTCATGCATGATTAATTGATCACTAAGTGTGTATGCATAGTTATGTTTATATGCCTTGATAGGATATTGCATAATAGATCTCATGAATACATGGTATGATGATTTAATTATCTTAGTCGAGGTTGAATTATCATATGTTCATATATAGTCGATTTAGGTGTCATAGTTGAACCTAGTTGATTATATTATTGATACTTGTTCTATTTTGCACTTGATTTGATATCTATGAGTCCGAGAGGATATTAGGATCTTATTAAGTGACGACCTACATTGTCTTAATCGGAGTGTTAGGTTATTTTCCTGTATCACATCTAGATTGGATTAAATTGGTTAATTGTATTCATTAATTATTTGCATATGTTTGATTAGGTAGGCTTCTCTAGAATCAACACTTTTCCTTACTTGGTTTTATCCTTATTTGTTTATTTTCCTTATTTGTTATTTGCATTATTTATTATTTGCTCTATTATTTGTTTATTTCTTTATTTGTTTAATTGAGTCTTTTATTTATTTGTCTAGTTATAAATACCACATCTTTAAATTCTTAAAAGCTTAAACATCAGTTTAATTCTAAAGTAGAGGTACTTTGTGTGATTTCGATATATCAATCCCTGTGGATACGATACTCGTGCTTCATTATACTATACCTATTTTTGTGTGGTAGAAAATAGTGCGATCATACACAAGGATCGGCATGAGGAGAAGTCGAGACGAAGAGGAAAAATCAAAGTCCAAAATCGGGCAGAATCGACTTTTGGACGGCGTCCAACTTGGTTCTGGACGCCGTCCAGGAAGGCCCGTCCAAGCTCGTCCATTTGCAATTGGACGCCGTCCAGTTACTAAAGGGTGGACGCCGTCCAACTTTTTCTGGACGCCGTCCACCCTGAACGGGCACCCCCAATTCTTTTCAATCTCGATTTGTGCCTTAACCTAATGCTTCCCTATCGTCTTTCTCTCACGACTCTCTCTCTCTCTCAGTAGCAAATTGAAGCCAGCCGCCGTCGAATTGCCCGCTGCCATTCCCAATTTCGCCGTCGCCGCCCTTGCTAGTCGCTGCTGCCGCCGTTCAGTCCAGCCTTCAAGCCACCGCTGCTGCTGCTGTCTGTTGCCGCTGCTGTTGCTACTTCCACCAACCCCGACACCGTCTTCGATCTGCCGCGGAATTCACAGCCGCGCGCCGCCGTTACAGCGCTCAGCACCCGCCGTTCGTCGCGCCGTCGAAGCCAGCCGCGCGCAGTTTTGCCGTTGGACGCCGTCCAACAAGTTCTGGACGCCGTCCAGAATTCAGTTCTGTCCCGGCGAGTTTCGTTTCCTATTTCCACCGTTCTCGTCCCGTCTTCATTCCCCAGCCTTCCTCGACTACCATGGCCCGTGGAAACGCGTTCAACAACGCCCGGATCAACCGTCTCGAGGTCGAACGACCCACCGGAGCTACACCGTAGCAACTAGGTATACTCCGAGGCGTTCCGTTTCCCACTGAACGGATCGCCACGACCCATATTTACCTTCGTTTACATGAACTTGAAATTAGGCCTCCTAGACATTTTCGTATGAATTTTCTTCGTAATTTGCCGGTGTGGAATACACTTAGAGGGTATTTGAATTGTTTAGGATTGTCTACGTTGGTTTCGAGTGCATGGGATGGCCATACTAGCCTTTGTTTGGAGATGTGCAGTAGTTTTAGGTTGGAATTAAATGAGGGAGGGGAGTTATGCATGTTTTGTACTTTTAATGGTGAATTGGTAGAAATCACTAGGGCGGTGATGAATGAGGTTTTTGGATTCCATAATGATGAGGATTTGATTGAATTCGTTCCTCCAACTTTTGATGTGGCTGCTGCTTGGTATGAACTGTCGGGGGTAGCAAATTATAAGGCTTCGGGGGTTCCTAGTGCATTTATTCGTGATGATGCTTTACTTATCCTTCACCGTTTCTTGTCTTGCATGATAACTGCTAAGAAGGAACATAGTAAAGTTAATGCTGTTGAGATATATTTGCTTACTTGCGCTAGGGATGGTACTCGTGTTGGTTTAGCCCCGTTTATTTGGGCCCAGTTGACTAACGTGCAATTCAAGAGGGGAGCACACCCTACTTTGAGTTACATTGCCACAGGTCTAGCTCGCCATTTCGGAGTCAACGTTGCAGAATGTGAAGGGCTAACCCCGAGCCAAGAGATCACTCCCTCCGACTTCATCAGGGCCCATCTCATGATTTCCCCGACCGAGTTCGTCCCTGTGCAAGAGCGCCCTTCGGTGAGAGCTCATTACGAAAACCTTAGGCGACGAGGGATTGTACACGAGGAGGCGCAAGCTCACGAGTCCGAAGGTGATGAAGAAGAGCAACAAGAAGAGCAGCACGAGGAGCACCAAGAGGTCCCGGGAGATGACGAGCCCTTAGTTCGCTATTTCACACGACGCGATCGTGTTCGGGCCCGGCAGGCCATGGAGGCCGAGATTCCTCCGTATTGGGCAGAGTTTCAACAAGGTGATACTTGGAGTCTCTCGAGATTTTGGGTATTTGTGTTCGTCATTATGCGATAAGTTCTTTCTTTCCCTTTCCTTTTATTTTCTCGCAATGGGGACATTGCTTGATTTTAAGTGTGGGGGTGGGGGGTCTTTGAACTTTTGGCATGTAGTTTTTAATTTTGTTGAGTCTTAGGAGTTAATTGAGTCATTGAGTCAAATAAGCATGTGATGATAGTATTGTAGACTTGGCCAATGATAGAGAATTGTGTTGATTTTTGAAAAAAAAAATTCATGATCTTTATTATGCATGGAACCTTGGCGAAGCGACGCATTTTATTTGATGAATTTGATGTATGCTATGATGTCGGGAACTAGTTAGTTTGAACCCGTGAGAATTGAGCTATTTGTGCATATTTATGCCTATTCTTTGATTGAGTGGTCATGCATGCTTCGTTGTTTCTAGAACTTGCCTTGTTTCTCCATCAAGACCTTAGTATATTTACGAACTAGGAGATGATCTTAGGCCATTCTTTCGTAGCCACATGATTCCTATACACTAACCTTGTTCATAATCCTTTGTTTACCCTTTTTGAGCCTTTATTAGCCGTTATTTGTGAAACCGGATGATAGGAGGTTTGGATGATTATGGGTATCCTTAGTTGTAGTTGGTGATATGGAAGGAGTTAATTGGAAAATATTTGTTGTGGTGTAGAAGGAGAGAAAGAAAAGAAATTTTAGATGCTTGTTTAAGTGTAGTTAGCTATCCCTATGAGCTTAGAAAAAAAAAAAGAAAAAAAAAATGAGAAAAAAAATATATAGAGCTTTTGTTCACATTAGAAAGAACATTTATTAGTTGAGCTCTAGAAAAAAAAAAAAAAAAAAGAAAGAAAAAAGAAAAAAATAAGCATAAGGGGATAGTTAGCTTTGATTTGTATAGTTGATATTTTAGCATCTTTGAGTTTGTACTTGGTGTGTTGGATGGTAGAAGATGGAGATTAAAAACCATACTTTGGTTGGAGTTGAAAAAGAGGTTGATGATTTAGAGCATTTTGAGTCACTTAGCCTATATTCCCTACCTTAACCAATGTCCCTACATTACAAGCTTATATAAAGACCTTTTTGATCCTAGTTTGTAAGTATTACATTATGTGGAGATGTTGAGATTGAAGGCAAGCCTATGGTAAACATGTTGCATTGCATTGATGTTGAGTGAACCCTCTTGATGTTGCATTATATTACATTTTTTTTCCTTGAGAGAGTTGAGTGTTCACTTTCATATACACAATTTCACATGTTGGAGAGTGTTCTTTGATGGATTAGCATACTTTGAATTAGTCGAGTAGATTGTGTTGATTGATGCTAAGGTTGTGTGCATAGTTTTGATCATGATCATGAGAGTTTGTTTTCGAAAAGTTTTGAGGCCTATATAGTTCACAATACTTGAGTCTATTGTTTATTTCGTTTGTGTATTGCTTGAGGACAAGCAAAGGTCTAAGTGTGGGGGAGTTTGATTGGTGTGTAAATGTTAGGATTTTCGTAGTGTTTTCGAGTACGTTTTCGTAATGTTTTCGTATCTTTGTGTGTGTTTATGGCTATGATTCGTTTGTTTGGAGTTCTTTGGTACTTGTAGGTGATTTTGGATGAAAAGGAGCGGAAACGGGTCGAAAAGGCGAAAAGACGGAGTTTTGGACGAATGAGGACAGATTGGAGATCTGGACGCCGTCCAAGACCATCTGGACGCCGTCCACACTGCACCTGGACGCCTCCACTATCCATCTGGACGCCGTCCAGCGAATTGAAGCAGATCGAGCAGAATGAAGATCTGGACGCCGTCCAGAACAAGTTGGACGCCGTCCAGATTAGGCGGTCAGCAAATCTTTCCTTATTTATCTAGGTTTTTACCTAGTATATATATGTCATCCCTTGTACACGAATTAGATCAGTTTTTAGCATTAGTTAGCTTTATTTTCAGCACTAAAATTCTCTAGATTAGCTTTACTTTGTTCGGATCCGGATTCGTAGTTTGTTTAATTCAAGACTTCTTTATTTAATTCAAGTTCTTCGTCTTCGTTTAATTTGCGTAAGTTCTTTTATTGCTTTCGTTTATTTGCTTTAATTGCTTTGCTTTAGTTTTAGATTCGTTCTCTTAATTGCTTCGTTTAATTTGCTTAGTTTTAATTTCGTTCTTTCGATTTCTAGTTTAAAGTTTAGATTCGTTTTCCTAGTTTCGATTCTCTCGTTTTTCAAAGCTTTCATAGTTAGATTAATTAGCCTTTTAATTTCCAGATTTTATTCATCATGTCTAGAGTAGTTTATGCTTTCTTTATTGCTTTCTTTATTGCTTTCCTTTCGATTCTTGCCTAGGTAGATTAATCGCTTTCTTAGTTTAATTCTTAGATTTATTTTTCAAGTTCTAGATTAGATTATTTACTTGCTTTAATTTATTGCTTTTATTTATTTTCTTTCCTAGGATTTAAAACAAAAACCCAACAAATTTTATTTACTTGCTTTCCTAGATTTAGGCTAGACTAGGTTTTTACTACATAATTGATTGCCCTGTTAAGTTTTCCTTGAGATTCGATACTTAGGTTTTACTTGCTAGTGCTACGATAGATTTCGTCTATTGCGAACACTTTTTAGTGAAACAGCAGGCTCCCTCATGCACTTCTCTCATGATATAATCTGCTGAGTTCGGTCCGACGCATTTGAGCAAGGGTTGGAGGTATGATTTTTTGTAAAGGATATTGTCTAGAACAGTATATCTCAGTGACTTTGACAATATCCTTCTTGCCTCCGTCTTGTCTTCGGGCAACTCCCCCTTCATCAGATAAGCTAGGATGGGCGTCATCCATGTCGGTTGCGGCTCATCATGCAAATCGTTGACCTCGGCCTCATCTATGCTCCTATGCTGGACATCCTCTACTGGCGAGTTGCCAGGGATTGCAGCTAATTTGCTGAGGACGTCAGCTCGGGAGTTCTGAGCTCGGGGGATGCGTTCGAGCTGGAAGTATGTGAAAGCTTGTTGCATGCTCTGTGCCTTAGCTAGATACTTCTTCATCCTTTCCCCCTTTGCTTCGTACTTGCCAAGCATGTGATTCACCACTACTTGTGAGTCACTATGCACTTTGATGGCTGCAACCTTTAGATCTGCGGCTATTCGGAGTCCGGCCAGCAGCGCCTCATACTCTACTTCGTTGTTGGTAGTTGCGAACTGGAAACGAAGCGAATAGGTGAACTCTTTCTTCTCCGGGCTGATGAGGAGGATTCCCGCTCCGCTTCCCGTTTTCCCCGAAGCCCCATCCACGTACATGTGCCAACAGTCTGGTGGTTCTGCCACATTTTTGCGAGCTAGCTCTGGTGCCGAGGTCGGGATTTCGGCTATCGAGGTCTCCACCAAGAAGTCTGCTAACGCTTGTCCTTTGATGGCCTGACGAGGGGCGTAAGTAATATCATCTCTCCCAATTCAATAGCCACTTCGCTATTCGCCCTGATGCTTCAGGTTTTGTCAGTACCTGCCGAAGTGGTGAGTCTGTTCGGACTTGTATATGATGTGCATGAAATTACGGACGTAAACGCCGAGCAGCCTTGACCAGTGCCAAAGCGAGCTTTTCTAATGGCTGATATCGCACCTCGGGCCCTTTGAGAGATCGGCTTATGAAGTATACGGGCAGTTGGCGCCCTGCCTCTTCGCGTACGAGCACCGCGCTGATAGCTTCCTCCGAGGTGGCCAGATACAAATATAGCACTTCTCCCCCTTTTGGCACTGACAAGGTTGGCAGATTATTGAGGTAATCTTTTAGTTGGCTTAGTGCGAAGTGGTGTTCCGAACTCCAGTTGAATTCGAGCGCCTTTTTCAAAATCTTGAAAAAGGGCAACTGCTTCTCCGCGGCTTTGGATAGGAATCTGCTCAGTGCGGCAAGACACCCAGTAAGTCTGTGCACGTGGTTGATCGACTTCGGATCCTTCATTTCTAGCACAGCCTGAACTTTTGATGGGTTTGCCCTCAACCTTCTTGGGAAATCCAACAACCTAAAAACTTCCCCGAGGTCACAGCAAAGGTACATTTTTGGGGATTAAGTTTCAGGTTGACTTCGCGAAGAAGAGAGAGCACAGTTCGGAGATCGGCAACACTTGTGTTCTCTTCCTTACTTTTTACCACTATGTCATCGACATAAACCTCTACCTCCTTCCCAATATGTTCTTTAAATATCCTGTCTACCATCCTTTGGTAGGTGGCTCCTGCATTCTTCAATCCGAATGGCATTTTACGGTAGGCAAAGATGCCGAAGTCTGTGATGAATGCCGTCTTCTCCGCGTCCTCGGCATCCATCAGGACTTGGTGGTATCCCTTGTACAAATCAAGGAAGCTGAAATTTTTGTGACCGACCAGGGAGTCCACCTTTTTATCGATGTCGGGAAGAGGGTAGCAATCTTTGGGGCAGTGCTTGTTGAGATCGGTGTAATCTATGCACATGCGCCATCCTCCCCCAGCTTTCTTGACCATCACCGGATTGGCTATCCAGGTCAGGTAGGTGACTTCGAACAGGATCCCCGCATCAAGCAACTGAGTCACCTCGGTATTTATGACTTGATTTCGCTCAGCGGCGAAAGAGCGCTGCTTCTGTCTTACCGGCCTGACTTCGGGGTCGATTTTGAGCTGATGTGTGATTAGCTCGGGTGATACTACTGTCATGTCCAACGGGGACCATGCAAAGACGTCTCTATACTCCTTTAGAAGCCGGATAACCTGTTCACAAAGTTGAGGGTGTTCGGTCAGTCCAACCTTGACGACCTTGGCGGGGTCGTCCTCATACAACGCCACCTCTCTCTCTTCGGCTAGCGACGCCTTCTTCGGCTTCTCGGAGTTCGGTAATTGCTATGCTTGGGGCAGTTGGGGCGGTGCCCCTTGCCCTTTGAGCGCCACATGCAGGCATTCTCTTGCCATTTTCTGATCGCCGCGGATCATGGCTACCCCTCCCTTAGTTGGAATTTTCACAGCTAGGTGGTACGTAGAGCAGATCGCTCTCACCGTATTCATCCAGGTACGGCCTAGGATTATGTTGTATGGAGACTTGGCTTCCACCACCATGAACTCGGTCACATTAGTGGTGCTCCTCGATCCCTTTCCTACTGTGACGGGCAGCTCGATCGTTCCTAAGGGATGGGTTTCTTCTTGGGCGAAACTCCGCAATGGCCGTGTGGTCGGCATGACCTTCGACTTCTCCAGCTCCATGTTATCAAAGCAATGTTTGAACATGATATTCACCGATGCTCCGGTGTCAACGTGAATTCTCTTGATTAGCATGTTGGCTACCACAGCCTCTATGACAATGGCGTCAGAGTGTGGCACCATGGGGGGCACCGGGTCCTCGGCCGAAAAAGTCACGGCTTCCTCCTTCTTGAACCTTTTATTAGCGGGCTCCCTGCTCGGCAGGTTCCGCGCCCCATTCTTGAGGGATGATTTAGTCTGGCCTTTGGCGAGAGCGGAGATCGTAGCGACTACCCCATCATACTGGTAATCTCCGTCCTCATCGGCATCGTCTTCATTGTACTTTACTTTCTTCTCAGCTTCCGCGCTGCAACTTCCTCCTCTATACTGTCTTTTCTTCTTTTGACTTCGGGGGGCATCCACTTGATTAACCCCCGCGCTCCGATCTTGATACTTTTTAAGCTGACCATTGCGAACTAGGCTCTCGATGTCTTGAGCCAAGTTCCTGCAATCTTCTGTCTCATGTCCGTAGTCTTCATGGAATTGGCAATATTTGTTCTTCGACCTCGGCTTGCCGTCCTCCCGCATCGGCCTTGGTCTCTCGAACAAGCTAGCGTGCAACTCGAGGATCTCGGTCCTTGGTTTGTTCAACGGAGTGAACTATGGAGTTGGCCGTTGTGCGGACTGGGATGTCAGCGGGCCTCGCTGTGCTGGATTCTGCCGAGGTCCGAGACGAGACTCAATCGGACCTCGCTGAATCCGCTCCATTACCCCTTTCCTGGGCGCATCTTCTTTCTTCTTTGAGGTTTCACCTCGGTCGACTTCCTTTCGGCGTCTGGTCGCCTCTTCAATCTTGGCGAACTTGTCTGCTATAGCCCACAGTTCGGTAGTAGTCTGCGGTTCCTTTGCCAGAATCTCCCTGTAGAGATGGTCCGAGCTGATGGCATTTTGGAATGCCGAGATGATGAGGAGATCGTTAGTACATTGAGTCGACAAGCACTCCCTATCGAACCGGGTCATGAAGTCTTGTAGCGATTCACCCCGGCTCTGCTTTACTGTTACAGATGGGCCGGAGTATGTCTTACTTCAGCAAGCTGGGAAAAGCTCCTAGCGAACACATTCATCAGATCGGAATACGATCTGATCGACCCGGGAGGCAGACTGTCGAACCACTCCCGCGCATTATCAATTAGCAACTCGGGAAATAGCTTGCACATGTGAACACTCCCCAGATTTTGGTTCAGCATGCTGTATTTAAACTGGCTAAGGAAATTACTAGGATTTCCAACTCCATTGTACGCCTTAATCTTCGGCACAGTGTACCCAGAGGGCATGGGTGTGTTGAGGATCTCCTCCGAGAGCGGACTGATGATCCTGCCGAGCGCGTCAAAAATCTGCGCTCCCCCAGTTGGATGTCCTTGGTTAGGTGCGTTATAGGGTGGAGCAATGGCATAGTTCGGCTGGACTACGTGGGAGTTCGGCTGCTAGCTTCCCTGGGTCTGTCCTCGGGCTTGCTGGAGATAGTGCCGTAAGTCCTGTCCGGGTCTCTGAGGGACTCCCTGACCGAACTGAGGGGCTCCTTGTCCGAACTGAGGGATTCCCTGTCCGAACTGGGGGACTCCCTGTGCGCCGGTGTATTGATTGAGGAACTCGCGCCCTGATGCCGTGGTGAGATAGTTTCTTAATAACTCCTCGATCCCGGGAAGCGGAGGAGGCGGCGGGGCTGCCGAGTTCGGCTGGATGACTGGAGAAAGACGAGCAGCTAAACTCGGTCGGATAACTGGGGACTGGTGTAGTACTGCTTCCGGACCGAACAGCTCGCGATCCCAATTTGCCGTGAGGTCCTCCACATGGCCTTCTGGTGTGGCCTGTGGCCCTAGGCGCGAGCTCACAGGAGCTCGGCGCGGCTGGGCTGTCTGCGAGGGTGGCTGTGCCCCGTGTTGACAGCAGCGTTCTGTTGACCGGAGTTTGGGATCTCCGGGATCTCTTCAGTTCCGGTCCGGTTATCCACAGGGACGTTGTGTGGTTGCTCCGCGCTGTTGGGATTATATACTGAAAAGCATACTTTTTATGCTGAGTTGTATTGTACTTCTTCCTGTTTTATGAAATAAATAATGTCATATGTTTTTGCATATTTATTCGTGTTATGGTTATGCAAAATATCGTCCTGTAGTATATATTATAGATAATGTGGTGTGGGCTCACACGGAAGATCATATTATCACTTTCTTATATACTTAAATAGTGTTCGCAACCTAAGTAATTGTGGACAAATTACTTGTTAAGGTTGTAGTATAAGGCTTGATATTAGCTGATCTTGGCTAAGTAGCTTATACTAATGCATCCAGTTGCATTGAACAGGATCGCGGTGAGATAAATCCTTTTGTACTGATTTAATAAAAGGATCAAAGATCTCAGACGATTATTATTTCTTAATTCTTGTCATATAATATTGAATTATATATTTATGATAATTATTACTTTGATTTATCAATGAGTGAGAGTTATTGCAACTCAAAGCATCTCGATATCTTGGGTAATGATATTATAAATATGATAATTAATATTAATGCTAGAAATCGTGTCTCGGCTGAGTCCGAGTTGATGATGTCCCCTTGAGGCGCTCCAAAGATTATTATATTAAACCCTGCAGGTGGATTAAGTTCCGATATAATAATAAGGTCGAGCGGGTACTACTCTCGGAATGAGATATTAATTAATAGAGCTATCAGTAAGCTTAATTAATTAATGGACATGCGATATCTTTAACACGGGAAATAATATAATCCAAAAAGGAGCCCAGTGCGTAATAATTTGGGAGATGGACGGCAGTGCAATATTATTTCTTTAGTGGAGTGAAATAATATTTATATAATTAAGTAAAGTATTCGGGCCCAGAGAATACTTGGATTATTAATTATATTGGGAGGCCCAGTCCATATCCTCCTTAAGATCCCTAGTGTAGCCCAACAGAAGCAGGCCTGGCCCAGTAAGAGAAACCCTAACCCTAATCTGCCTCTATATATATAGATGGTGATTAGGGATTTCACACACGGAAATTATCGGCTCACATACGATAAGTGGCGGCTAGGGTTTTACGGGGAAGGGGAGAAGAAAGATTTCCGTCCATCCGGAATTCTTCTCTGTGCTCGGGAATACTCTAGAAGATCTCAAGGTTTACGAGAAGAGCTAGATCTCGTGTGCAGAGATCTAGTGCGTGGAATACTTCACCAAATATCATTATACCGGCTGGATCTGCCCCGACAAGGTATGCAATCTAGATCTGTTTCCGCTTTAGGATCTAGGAAATTGCATGATATGTGTTTGTTTAATTGATTAACATCCGAGCGATCTTCGCGGATCCAACAATTGGTATCAGAGCCAACTCGGCTCTGTTAATTGATTAATCAAAATATATGTTTCATATTATTGTATTGGATGCGAATTTTGTGTGTTTGCAGAGATCCAATTGTCATGGTTAATATGAATGTTTTTCGGTTTTAATTATGTATTAAAATCGGTCTGTTTGTGGCCGCGTTTGTAAAACACGAGGGTTGATCGTGTTAGATTAGGTTTTATTTTTCGTTTTTCCATGTAAATTCGATGTAAAATTCCTATCTATGTAACCGATCAATTCCGGAGGAGAGGTGGTGAAGCACACGTCGGAAATCGACGGCGGCGGCGGCGGCTCGACGGCGACGAACGCAGCGCGCTAGGGTTTTCACCCTAGCGACTGTTGTGGCTCGGTTTCGCCGGTGGGAGCCACCGCTCGACCCCCTCGACGACGGGAGCAGGTCGGAGGAGGGAGCAGCGGCAGCCCAGCGCGGCGGCGGCGGCGGAAACGCTGCTGCCCAGCGGCGGCGCGAGCTAGGGTTCCTCGGAACCCTAGCGACTCGCGGCGATCTGCAGCGGCGCGAGGCTGCTGACCGGCGTTCTCCCTGAACGCCGGCGACTCCCAGACGGCAGCAGGCGGCGTGGAGGGCGGAGGACAGGCGGCGGCAGTAGCTGCTGCACGCGGCAGCCGCTTCGCGGCTGTGCAGCGGCGGCGGTGGCGTTTTGCTGCTGCTCTCCGTTTTCTCCGGCGACCGGCGGTGGCGACGTCCAGTGGGAGACCTCCGGCGAGGTCCCCTCCAGCTCCAAGCAGCGGCGACTCGGCGGCAGCATCGGTGATGGCGACGGCAGCTAGGGTTTGCGGTTAGGGTTTTCCAAACCCCAACGGGCCGAAACCCTAACGGGCCAATTCGTGGGCCCGTTTTCTCGTGAAGATCAGCCCGTTTCGAGAAGAGTCAAGATTTTCAAGCTCGTTCGAAGATAAATGAAGACCATGATGATTGGATAATTTATTTTATTTCCATGGTTGTTTTATTTTCATGTGATGGATAGCATGTTTAAATTATTCGCGATAATTGTTTATGTGCTATGCTTGAAAATGGTAAAAACCTTGATGAAAAATTACTAAGTGTGATAATATTATCATTATTCGATTTAATTCGAAAGACGATGATAATCTAGCCTCCATAATTGGTTTAAAATAATGAAGTAATTAGCATTCGCGTTGACGATGAGTCTTCCTCCCTATAGGAGATGCTGATTATGGATTTCATTGGTTTAGACTTCGTAAAAACATAATTTGATTTAAAATGAAATAATTAGTGTTCGCGTTGACAATGAGTCTTCCTCCCTATAGGAGACACTGATTATAGTATTCATTGGTTAAATCAAATTGATAATATTGGAAAAATGTTTTATTTAGGTAACTGCTCCTTCTGGTAGAGTTACTCTTTATAGAAATCATTTTTGGAAATATTAAATTATGGTATTCACTTAGATGCGACTTAATTAATTATTTCCCTATAGGAAAGGTAATTAATTATTTTTGCATGGCTAGGAGGACCAACTATTAACTTATCAATCAGAAGGCTAAGGTTGATTGGATGATAAGTTAAAGATTTTAAGATCTACTTAAGGTATTATATGTACTGTCCACCTATAGTGGCTTATATGTAAGAACTTAAGGTGTTGGGGGATGCTTTTTATATTGTTTCAAGGCTTATCAATATAATCTGCTTCAAAATTTTATATGACTGTTATGTGATGTTTATTTATTTATTTATTTCAGCTTCACTATGTCTCTTAATCCGCTTGCTACGATTCTCAAAGAGAATAAACTCGAGGGTTCCAACTATATTGATTGGAAAAGAAACTTGGATATTGTTCTTACTGCTGACGGACACAAATATGTCCTCATTCAGGCTTGCCCCCCTGAACCTACTGATGAATCCACGCCAGAACAGCGTGAGGCTTATACCAGCTGGAAAAGGGCTGATGAGATGGCAAAATGCTATATACTGGCTTCTATGTCAAGCATTTTGCAGCATCAACATCAACATGTCCGAACTGCAGCTGATATGATTTATAGCCTAACGGAAATGTTCGGGCACCATGGTCGCCAAGCGCGTCAGAAAGCTATGAAAGCTATTATGACTATGCGCATGGGGAATGGTGATTCTGTTAAGGAACATGTTCTAAAGATGATTGGTCATCTCAATGAACTTGAGGTCCTTGGTGCTGAGATCGATGGGGAAACCCAGGTCGATATTATTATTGAGTCTCTTCCCAGATCCTTTGATCAGTTTCGGATGAACTACAACATGAATCAAAAGTTGTATACGTTATCCGAATTACTCAATGAGCTTGTGCAAGCTGAGGAAGTTCTTCGGGTTGAACCTCAGGTACATGTGACCACTGTTTCTGAACCTTCTAAGCCGAAAGGCAGAATTAAGAAGAAGAAGAAACAGGTTGGCCAAGCTCAAAATCGAGCAAGTCAAAGAGTGGGAGGACCTCAGGGAGGGATAAAGAAGCCTAAGGGGAAGTGTTACCGTTGTGGAGAGAAGGGACATTACAAGGCGGTTTGTCCTCAGTTAAGAGGCAATCCTAAAGGTAAATCTTGTGCATTAGTAGTCGAAGCTTGTTTAGCGGCTCGTTCTACACATACTTGGGTTGTAGATACGGGAGCCACTGATCATGTATGTTTTGACTTGCAGGGGTTCTCACAAACCCGAAGACTTAATGCAAGGGAGATCACCGTCACCATGGGGAATGCTACACACGTGGCGGTTTCTGCAGTGGGAGTTGTCAGTTTACCGTTTTTAGATAAAACACTGGTTTTGAGAGACGTTTTGTTAGTACCTGGTTTTAAAAGGAACCTTATTTCGGTTTCCAAATTGTATTTGGATGGATATTCGGTTACTTTCAGTTTGAATGACGTTACTATTTTTCGTAACAATGATGTCATTTGTTCGGGTATTATGTCTAACAATCTCTATACCATTAACTGTACTGTACCTGCTATTTATAGCACATCATCGAGTTCAAAGAAACGTAAGGTTTCTTCAGATGTGAATCAAACACTTCTCTGGCATCTGAGGCTTGGTCATATTAATCTCAAGCGAATTCAAAGGTTGGTGAAAGACGGTCCCCTGGATAAACTCCAAATAGGACCGATACCAACTTGCGAATCCTGCTTAGAGGGTAAGATGACGAAAAGGATTTTCAAATCCAAGGGCAACAGATCAAAGAATGTGCTGGACTTGATTCATACGGATGTGTGTGGTCCAATGTCTATTCAGGCTAAAGGTGGTTTTGAGTATTTCATCACTTTTATTGATGATCACTCACGATTTGGATACGTTTATCTGATGAAACGGAAGTCTGAATCCTTTGATAAATTCAAAGCATTTAAGGCAGAGGTTGAGAATCAGCATAATCAATCCATCAAATCCATTCGATCTGATCGAGGTGGAGAATACCTTAGTGCTGAATTCTTGGAATACATGTCACAAGCCGGGATTACATCCCAGCTTACTGCGCCAGGAACACCACAACAGAATGGTGTGGCAGAACGCAGGAACCGAATCCTACTGAACATGATTCGGTCGATGATGAGCTATTCTGAGCTACCTACTTCGTTTTGGGGCTATGCCTTAGAAACAGCGGCATATATTCTAAACCTAGTTCCCTCCAAATCAGTACCCAAAACACCCTTGGAGTTGTGGTCAGGCCGAAAGGCTAATCTTGAACACATTCGGATCTGGGGTTGTCCTGCACATGTGTTGCGCAAGGATGCTGATAAGTTGGAGTCGAGAACTGAATTACGGCTGTTCATAGGATACCCTAAGGGTACGAGAGGTGGATTGTTCTATAGTCCAAGGGACCAAAAGATCATTGTCAGCGCCAATGCTCATTTCTTGGAAGAAGAATATATGAACAATCACAAACCCATGAGTGAGGTCATCCTAGAAGAGATGAGGGATACAAACCCACCTGAACCACCCGTACTAGATGCAGCACCATCAACTGCACCACGTGTTGACACTAGTACACAACCTCAGAATATGCCTCGTCGCAGTGGGAGGGTCATCATCCAACCTGAAAGATGGTTGTGTTTGGGAGAGTCTTCGGACAACTTACCAGGTGAAGATGACTCAGACCCCTGGACATACAAAGAGGCAATCCAAGACAAAGATGCACAGCTTTGGCAAGTTGCAATGGATTCGGAAATCGAATCCATGCATGAGAACGATGTGTATGACGTTGTAGAACTTCCTGAAGGGGTTAAACCCATCGGGTGTAAGTGGGTCTACAAACGTAAGAGAGGACCTGACGGAAAGATTGAAACTTTCAAAGCTAGACTTGTGGCAAAAGGTTTCACTCAGAAAGAGGGTATCGATTATGATGAAACCTTCTCGCCTGTCGTCATGCTTAAGTCGATCCGGATTCTCTTGGCCATTGCGGCTCATATGGATCTGGAGATTTGGCAGATGGATGTCAAGACTGCTTTCCTTAATGGTAGTCTTGATAAACCCATCTACATGCGCCAACCAGAGGGTTATATTGCCGAAGGAAGTGAGCATCTTGCGTGCAGGCTTAAGCGATCCATTTATGGACTTAAGCAAGCTTCTAGGTCTTGGAACACACGGTTTGACAAAGTAATCCAGTCATATGGATTCACGCAGTGTGTGTATGAGAGTTGTGTTTATAAGAAGTGTGAAGGAAACGACTTGGTGTTTCTAGTACTGTATGTGGATGACATTCTATTGATTGGCAACAACGTAGATATGTTGTCGGACGTACGGATGTGGCTGTCCAGGCAATTCAAGATGAAGGATTTGGGAGAAGCAGGACACATTCTTGGGATCAAGATCTTTAGAGATCGTAAGAAGAGAATGCTGTGTCTTTCCCAAGCAACCTATATAGATACGGTTGCAAAGCGCTTTAGCATGGAGAATTCCAAGAGAGGATCTCTCCCTCTCCAGAGTGGAAAGACACATATCCTTCGATAGATGACATGAAAGGAGTTCCGTATGCTTCGGCAGTTGGAAGCCTCATGTATGCTATGCTTTGCACTAGACCGGATATCTGTTATGCTGTGGGCATGGTTGCCAGATATCAGTCTAACCCAGGAAGAGGACACTGGAACTGCTGTAAAGAATATAATCAAGTACCTGAGAAGGACTAGGGATTATATGTTGGTCTTTCAGTCTGACAGTCTACATCCTCTGGGATACACTGATTCTGATTTCCAGTCAGATAGGGATTCTCGAAAGTCTACCTCAGGTTGTGTTTTTACACTGGGAGGTGGAGCCATATATTGGAGGAGCGTAAAGCAGAAATGCATTGCTGACTCCACAATGGAGGCTGAGTATGTGGCAGCCTCGGAAGCAGCCAAAGAGGCTGTATGGCTCCGGAACTTCTTGTTGGATTTGGATGTGATTCCGAATTTGCCTCAGACGTTCACAATTTATTGTGACAACTCTGGTGCAGTGGCAAATTCAAAGGAACCACGAACCCATAAGGCCAGTAAACACATTGAAAGGAAGTACCACCTCATACGAGAGTATGTGAAAAGAGGAGAGGTCGTGGTGTCAAAGATTGCTTCGGAGGATAACCTGGCTGATCCTTTCACGAAGGCCTTGTCTATCAAGGTGTTCGAAAGGCATGTTGGAAGCATGGGAGTTCGTTGCATGACAGCACTGCTTTGAGTATAAGTGGGAGAGATATTTAGTGTAGTAGTATACTTGAAAGCATGCTTTTGAGTATAAGTGGGAGATTGTTGGGATTATATACTGAAAAGCATACTTTTTATGCTGAGTTGTATTGTACTTCTTCCTGTTTTATGAAATAAATAATGTCATATGTTTTTGCATATTTATTCGTGTTATGGTTATGCAAAATATCGTCCTGTAGTATATATTATAGATAATGTGGTGTGGGCTCACACGGAAGATCATATTATCACTTTCTTATATACTTAAATAGTGTTCGCAACCTAAGTAATTGTGGACAAATTACTTGTTAAGGTTGTAGTATAAGGCTTGATATTAGCTGATCTTGGCTAAGTAGCTTATACTAATGCATCCAGTTGCATTGAACAGGATCGCGGTGAGATAAATCCTTTTGTACTGATTTAATAAAAGGATCAAAGATCTCAGACGATTATTATTTCTTAATTCTTGTCATATAATATTGAATTATATATTTATGATAATTATTACTTTGATTTATCAATGAGTGAGAGTTATTGCAACTCAAAGCATCTCGATATCTTGGGTAATGATATTATAAATATGATAATTAATATTAATGCTAGAAATCGTGTCTCGGCTGAGTCCGAGTTGATGATGTCCCCTTGAGGCGCTCCAAAGATTATTATATTAAACCCTGCAGGTGGATTAAGTTCCGATATAATAATAAGGTCGAGCGGGTACTACTCTCGGAATGAGATATTAATTAATAGAGCTATCAGTAAGCTTAATTAATTAATGGACATGCGATATCTTTAACACGGGAAATAATATAATCCAAAAAGGAGCCCAGTGCGTAATAATTTGGGAGATGGACGGCAGTGCAATATTATTTCTTTAGTGGAGTGAAATAATATTTATATAATTAAGTAAAGTATTCGGGCCCAGAGAATACTTGGATTATTAATTATATTGGGAGGCCCAGTCCATATCCTCCTTAAGATCCCTAGTGTAGCCCAACAGAAGCAGGCCTGGCCCAGTAAGAGAAACCCTAACCCTAATCTGCCTCTATATATATAGATGGTGATTAGGGATTTCACACACGGAAATTATCGGCTCACATACGATAAGTGGCGGCTAGGGTTTTACGGGGAAGGGGAGAAGAAAGATTTCCGTCCATCCGGAATTCTTCTCTGTGCTCGGGAATACTCTAGAAGATCTCAAGGTTTACGAGAAGAGCTAGATCTCGTGTGCAGAGATCTAGTGCGTGGAATACTTCACCAAATATCATTATACCGGCTGGATCTGCCCCGACAAGGTATGCAATCTAGATCTGTTTCCGCTTTAGGATCTAGGAAATTGCATGATATGTGTTTGTTTAATTGATTAACATCCGAGCGATCTTCGCGGATCCAACACGCGCCCACCGTCGAGACCGGTTCTTCAGGTTGTCGTCGGCGACTCCGTCGACGGCGAGGGGTTCCCAGCAGTATCGTCGTTCCGTGCGGCATGATTAGTGATTTTGAGCAGCAAGAATCGAAAATTCAAGCACAAATTTTCGTTCCCACAGACGGCGCCAGTGATGAACCTTCGATTCGCGGCCCAATTAAAGTAGGAATTTGTTTGTGATTTGTATACGAGAATAAATGAACACAAGGAGTTTACGTGGTTCGATCGATGTGATCTACGTCTACTGGGAGGAAAAGAGTATCCCTTGTATTCAAAATAGCGTAAGTGTCTACAATACAATCAGTTCTCATATTTATAGACAAAAGGAACGACGGTTGTGAAGGTGAGAACGTGGAGGTATGGGCAGTTTTCCCAGCTCCGGTTTCTTCTCCATCAACCCACGTTCTGGGTTTAGGGCTCAACTCCCTGGGCCTGTATTTGGTGTGGACTGAGCTTGCCGATCTGGGCCTATTGGGCCTATACCGATCTGGGCTTGACGATCAGGGCCTGTTACTAGGTTTTGGGCCTTTGGGCCTAGGGAGGTGGACCATTTCCTATCAGTTGCGTTCTCTTTGATGCGAAAAAAAATTAAAGAAAAGAGAAAATTACTCTATAAATTGCATCCCTTTTCTCACCTTTTATAAATGAGGGAGGATTTTACTCCTTAAATTGGAGATAATATTTACAACATCAAATTGGAGAGATAATATTTTCTCTCCATTGTAGTGCAAATGAAGGGGGAAAAATAAAAAAGGTGAGAAAAGGTGAGAAAAAGGGTGGGATTTATAGGGTGAATTTCTCTTTTCTCTCATTTTCTTTCGCATAAAAGAGAATGCAACCTAATAGTATATCACATCATCCGTGAACACATTAAGAACGTTTACGATAAGTATGAGAGCATTCCTCTACTTTCATATTCCGAAATTATTTGTGACAAGAACATATTAATTTTACTTGTGTTCATTATAACGATTGTGTATGCGCATTGCTTTCACGTGAACATATTCATGTTTGAATTGTTAAATTAAGCTAGTCCGTGTCGGAATTTCTTTCCTCTAATATTCATTATGTTTATTGATATTCTTTAAACCTATATATATATATATATTTATGTATATAGAGTTAGTCAGGTAGTTGGACTATGTGAATGTTATATATTTGTTGGGTTCTTATTTGGTATTTATGTAGTTGTAAAGGGTAATTCTATAATTGTAACGTTACTAACGTAGTCGTCTAATAAAATGTGTTTTCCTTTTCTACCGGCAGACCTAAGCAACACATTGTTGATGAACCATGTAATTATAGTCTTCTTTATGTTTTTGTTTATTTATCATTTTATAATCATAATCTGTCACAACAACATCTGCAATTTGAGATGAAATTTCGGATGAGATTGAATTAGAATATGTGAGTCAAACCCAATAAACTTTTGCTAACTTGTCAAAAAAAATAATAATAAATAAAAAAAAATAGAGGATAAGAGAGGTTTTTTTTAATTGTGATAGGTTGCTTGAGATATCAACACACACCCTTTTCTTATTATTATTTTTTTTTAGTTATAAAGGGCGGTGAAATGTAGATGTCCAAATATGAAAAAGAAACCAAATTATTTAAGTATTGATTACATATATCTTTTGAAGATAATTTGGTATACTTATTTTAGTGCATACTTATATCAGTTGAGGAATCAATTTCCTTCCATGCCTCTATGCAAAATAGCATCAACATTAGTCACGCCCTAACTAAATAATGAGGGAAATTGCGATGTTCTAACTCCCTCACATTCTTAACAATTAAGTTAATACATATACTTTACACGCCACTACATGACATTTGTTTCATTGATTTAATTTTATTATACAGTACTCCAGTCGTCCATATTAATTTAGGGGTCAAATCAAAAGTCATAACAATTTATAGAGCTCAAATGTCATTTAAAAATGCAAGTCGAACCCATGCCAAACTGTATTAGCGTTAGCATGATTTGGTCTACTTCAATTTTAACTCGGTTTGCTTTTATTTACTATTACCAAGTAAAAGTGGTGGAGCCACGTGGAAGTGATGGTGGGCTAAAGCTCACCCCACTTTATTTATTTATTTTTTAGTTCTTAAAATATTGATTTTTGTCGGAAATTTTTTCATCGTTGATCCACGCTAAATGTGATAAAAATGAGTAAATTTGGTCTTAATTTGTGTCGCCCGTCAATTGAGCCCAACCTATTTCAAAATTCTGGCTCCGCCACTGCCGAGTAATCGAAAGATACCAAAAAATTGGGGAAATAAATAAATAATCAAAAATCTATAGTTTTGCGATTTATGATTTCATTGTTCACGAGCGATGATGCATAATGCGTTGATGTCTGAAGTTGAAGTCAGAACCAACAATTAATTATCATATCATACAATAATTAACAATTAACAATAAATTAGGGCTTCTGCAGCATGTGATTTATGACCTCACCTACCAAACCCTAATTTGGCGGCTACTCAACTTTACTTTTCCTATTATCATCATAAATATTAAAAACCACCCACTCATCACAAAACCACTAATTATTTAGACGACTAAATCTCTCGTCTCATTTTATTTGACCAATTTTTTAGATATATATAAAATATCAAATAATCAATTGGAACAATCGAAGAGTAACAAAGGTTATTTCGACAAATTTTGAATGCTTTCAAACGTGCATGCCATAAATCTCCTACGGAGTACCCCTCCGTTTATTTCTATTCGGTCATGTTTCTTTATTGGGACGTTCATTTTTATTTGGCCCCTTTTTATTTTAAGCTCAACATTTCACTTGAATACTCCATTTATTCCCTTATATCCCACTTATTTTCAATTTTATACCATTAACACTCCTTTTATCTTTGTTTTATGTCATAAACTTGGATTTCTTAAACATTGTGCCAAAAAAAAAGGTGCCAAAAATGAAGATAAATGGAGGGAGTATATCACAAGTAAAATAATTTCTACTTACATTAAAAAATATATATATATCAGTTAAGAACTCTAGAAAATGCAGAATAATCTGCTTTCTGCTGTTTCTTTGTCTACATCTTTTTTATTTTCTTTTTTGTTTTTCCAAATCTGGTATGATGCTAATGATCCACAATCACCAATCGTTTCAAAGAATCTTATAACTATACTGATTAATGTCAGAGAAAAAAAAACAATTAAGTTCTCTCCCACTAGCTATCTAAATAATCTATTGCAAGAAAATGCTAGATTTAGATCTGCAACACCCGGGTCCATACACGGGTCGGAGTCTATTATGTTACGATGACCCAATACGTCCATTAGCAACTACTTAACGTCCCGTCTTTGTTTTACATTATCATTCGATAAGATGTCACAAGATCCTCGGTTGATTCTATATCACACAATCATTTATTAATCTCTCTCTCTCTCTAAAACCAAAATGTATGTTAGTTCATGATATGAGTTATGCTCCTGTTGCAAAATGCCTTTAGAGAAGTGTGAAGTTAAGAAAGTAGGTGTGGTTCTTGGCTCCATGAACTGTGGAAGAGTTGAAATAATTGAATTATGCATATAAATATGTGCACTAGTAATTGCACACAAAAAAATAATTCAAATGATGACTCATCTCCCAGTCAGTTCTACTAGGACTGGCCCCATATAATCTAATTCATCCACATTTTACAAAATCCAAAATTCTTGATATTATATTTGGTGTTCGTTGATGCCAATGGACTTGTTTTGTACTCTAATTTAAAGGGTGTTTTGGGTTCTTTTGGCCTAGATTTGCTATAAAAGCACCCCATTTTGGTTCTTGGTTTCTCACTCTTCATTTCCTCTCTCTCTCTCTCTCTCTCCTCTCTCATTAGATCTTGTACTTGGAGTTTGTTACGTAGTTAGGTAAAGTTTTTGATTATTTTGCCTTGTTTCTGTTTTCTTGATTTTTCAGAAGCAACTTCCCTTTCATTGATTAGGACACTTCCTCTGCTTATGCTGCATTGTGTGTGTTTATATGTTCATAGCATTTTTCTTGTTTTCACCATCATTGTTTCTCTGCATTGTCCAACATTAGTACTAGTTTCTTGCAGGTAGAAGCGAAAAACGACGTAGATTCGTAGCCGAACATGACTATCACAGCTGCTCCGGTCATCAGGAATGGCTGCCTCATGGTTAGAGGGAAAGTCATCCTAACCGGAGTTCCGGACAACGTTGTTGTCTCTCCGTTGAGCTCGGGATCAGCTTTCTTGGGGGCGATTCCAGCTGTCTCGAGTTCTTGCCATGTTATAGATCTTGGGATTCTTGAGTAAGTACATTGATCAGATCTTCTAGGATGTGTGGTGTGGTTTAGCATGGTGTGATGTGATGAGTTCTTGTTAAATTTTTGTAGGAACTACAAGTTCATGTGCTTGTTCATTGCCAAGATTTGGTGGATGATACCGCGAATCGGGACTTCAGCAAGCGAAATCCCGCTTGTAACACAGATGCTTCTGTTGGAGGTAGGAGAGGAATCCGTGCTAGGCGTGGAGGAAGACGAATCCCCCACGACGGGGCAGAATAAGTTCTACGTACTCGTGCTGGCTGTTTTGGACGGAGATCATCGGACAACTTTGCAAGGGACTCCTTCGAACATGCTCCAGTTCTACTACGAAAGTGGTTGGTTTCGTCTCAGAACGCATAGTTTCTTATCTATTCATCGAATGTTGTTCCAATTTTCGTGGTATTTGTGTTGTTTTTGTCAAGGTTGTGCTGGTGTTGAGACTTCTCAAGCTTTGGAGGGAGTTTTTATCAACTCAGGGGACAACCCTTTTGAGCTGATTAAGGATTCAATCAAGTATGTTTTTCTTTCAAGATTATGATTTCAGACAGCAGAAAACAGATTCTTGATGTTAAAAGCTGTCTCTTTTTTTAGGATTCTGTCCAAACATAAGGGTACATTCACTCACCTTGAAAACAAGAAGGTAGCTATATTAAAACTATTACTTCTTCACACACACACACATATACTTTTCTTGTGTATTTTGAGCTAAGAATGAATGGAAAAAACAGGCTCCTGCACATTTGGATTGGTTTGGATGGTGCACTTGGGATGCATTCTACACCGAAGTTACTCCGAAAGGAATCAAAGAGGGCCTTCAAAGGTTCGTTCAACGAAGCCTTTTCGATTCGTTTAGAGCAATTTTATAACTGAAACTCTCTGGTTTTGCAGTTTCAAAGACGGGGGCCTTTCTCCCAAGTTCTTGATCATAGACGACGGATGGCAGGAAACGGTGAACGAGTTTCAGAAAGAAGGCGAGCCTCATATCGAAGGGACACAGTAAGTCAGTCCCATGATTTATGGAGTGTGTAAAGATCTTATGATTTAGAGTTTCTTAGTTTAATGGTTATGCTTTCTGTTTCTGTATAGATTTGCAACAAGATTAGTAGATATAAAGGAGAACACGAAGTTTCGTTCAGATTCGGATGATTCGAGCAAGAACTTGAAAGAACTGATTCATAGCATCAAAGAGGATTATGGACTAAAGTAAGCTCCATTAACATCAAATCTCTCTCATGATCAAGAACAAGGGGAAAAATACTCAAAACTTTTGTATGCAGGTATGTATACATGTGGCATGCCTTAGCTGGATACTGGGGTGGAGCTTCTGCATCGTCCGAGGCACTAAAGAAGTACAATCCGAAGCTCCAGTATCCGGTTCTGTCTCAAGGAAACGTCGGTAACATAAGGGATATAGCCCTCGACAGCTTGGAGAAGTACGGTGTAGGAGTGATCGATCCTCAGAAGATCTTCGACTTCTACAATGATATGCACAGCTACCTCGCTAGCAGTGGCGTTGATGGAGTCAAGGTCGATGTTCAGAACTTGCTGGAGACGTTGGGATCCGGTTATGGTGGCCGAGTCACGATTACTAAACAGTACCACGAAGCCCTCGATGAGTCCATCGAGAGAAACTTTGGCGATAATAACCTCATCTCCTGTATGTGCCACAATTCAGACTCTATTTTCAAGTAAGTTTCTTAGCTAGCCTAGCTCCATCATCTTACATTGTCTTGAGATAAATTACGAACTCGTTGGATTCGATGTGTAGCTCGAAGAAGAGTGCAACGGCTCGAGCATCAGAGGATTTCATGCCAAATGAGCCAACTTTTCAGACATTGCACATAGCAACTGTCTCTTTCAACAGTCTTTTGCTAGGAGAAGTTGTTGTTCCAGATTGGGACATGTTCCATGTAAGAACAATTCTTTGTTTATGTAAACAACAATGTTTCAAGAAACACAATTAATCTTTGTTGTACTTGTAAAATCTTGTCTGAATATGTCCTGTTCTGTGCAGAGCAACCACAGCACGGCCGAGTTCCACGGTGCAGCAAGGGCGATAGGAGGCTGCCCCGTCTACGTTAGGTAAGAACCCCCGGAAAACCACTCACAAGTCACAAAAACTTGATATTTTTAAGCTCGTTGATTTGATCGAATGCTGCAGTGACAAGCCCGGGAAGCACGATTTTAAGATCCTACGGAAGCTCGTCTTACCCGATGGATCCATCTTGAGGGCTAGATACGCGGGAAGGCCTACTCGGGACTGCCTGTTTATTGATCCGGTCATGGATGGGAAGAGGTAACTTAACCCCGCCTCGTGTCATGACATAAACCGATTTTTGTTGCTTTGATGAATAATGAGAATCTAACAAACCATCTCAAAAAATTCTGCACAGCTTGCTCAAGATATGGAACTTGAACAAGCTAACCGGAGTCGTAGGCGTTTTCAACTGCCAAGGAGTCGGATCTTGGCCGATGAAACAGTCCGGCTCAGTCGAGAACTCTACCCCAACGGCCACTTCCATCTCCGCTCGTGTTAGTCCACACGACGTAGAGTTTCTTGAAGAAGTCGCGGGCGAAAACTGGACCGGAGACTCGGCTGTATATGCATTCAACTCCGGTTAGTCCCTAAACTAATCAACAAACAAAAGAAACAAGTTTTCACCATCTTTAATCTTTGAAACCTTTTGTATTACAGGCACCATTTCAAGAGTGGCAAAGGGGGAATACCTTGATGTGCAATTAGGACTACTCGAATGTGAAATCTATACCGTCTCACCCGTGAAGGTAAGTGAACGTTCGTTTAGGCTCAACTATATGAGTTCCGTACCGCTTACTCAAAAGTACTAACACATACTAAAAACTCGAACATCTTATGTATATAGATACTCAAAGGTGGCATCGAGTTTGCTCCGATTGGATTGATCAACATGTACAACTCGGGAGGAGCAGTCGAAGAATGTGTCGTTTCTGACGAAAAGTTGAAGATCAAGGCAAGAGGGGGAGGAGTCTTTGGAGCCTATTCGAGCATCAAACCAAGCTCTTTTAAGATTGACATGAAAGAAGAGGAGTTCGCATACAACTCTGAGAATGGACTATTCACATTTTATCTTCAGAGTGAAGGCAGTTTCAAGGAGATTGAAATTGCATATTGAGAATAATTATCATGCAATTTATTATACAAATTTACGTAGATCTTTTTTTTTCATAATTATTAGTTTCATGGAGTTTCCAAATGATCAAGGAAACCTAAAAAGTGTAACAAATGAATAAAGATTGGAGTTTGAGAATACAAATAACTATTTTTATACTGTTGAGAACCGAACTCCGAGCTTCGATCTGAGAACTGAACTCTGAGCTTCGATCAGAGAACTCTCACGTTATGGAATCGAACTCACTACGCAACAATGAAGAACAAAATTGAAACGAGACCGGATTTACGTGGTTCGGTAACTGGTACCTACATCCACGGGAGAAGAAGAAATCCACCTTCACTATGAATCAACACACAATTACAGCATCTGAAAGAAGAAGAAGATTACACTGCATAAACTTGCAGAAAACTCCCTAACTAAGAACTCTAGCTAGAACACACTCTCTCCTCTCTTTCTTGCCTGATCTCCGCTAAAACTCCACACTTAATTCTCTCTCGATGGAATCAGATCTGAGCAATATAACTGCTCCAATCCATCTTCACCGTAGAAACGATCTAACGGCCAAGAATCTGTGGTCCCCCTTAACTGCAAAGCTTGAGCAGCAAGCATACATGAGTTAGTTACATTTCTAACTAACTGCTTCCACGTAAGCCGCCACATCACTCACCCCATCCATATGGCATGAGTTGATTAGTCACACGCAAGCTTAACATATACTACCATAGAACTAGTTGATATGTAAATGCTTTTTTGAATTGAAAATCCAAGAAAAATATATAATTTACGCTTTTTTTAAAAAAAAAAAAATTAATCAGACAAACACAACGTGCCAATTCATTAAGTAAAATAGAAAGGTGGACAAGGGAATGTTTTTGTGTATCTTACTCCGCGCGTCACTCATATTAGTGTGCGTATTTTTCGTTTGGAACATCCTAAATCATTGTGATTGACTAATATAAAAAGATTTCCTCAATAAAATGGTTCTTTTTTACCCTCTAATGTCCTACGTAACATGTCATAATTTATTGTCCCCCACAGATGACGTGTAGTATTATCAATGGGAAAAGAAATTCTAAGTATATACCCTAACCTATTTTAAAAAGTAAACACTACTCTTATAACAAAAGCGTGGAACACATTAAGAGTATTAACAATTGGTAGGAGAGACGTTTATCTCAAGATGTAACAGGAGATAATTCCTATTAATATTAGTTCAGATTAGAAGACAAATCTTTTCTGTGAAACTATAGAAGATAATTTTAATTGGAACTGGGTTAAAACGTTTTAAAACCCGGACCGAACCGGCCGGTCCGACCGGTTCGACCGGGAACCGGACCTGGTACCGGTCCGGTTAGGACATTAACCCGGCAGAAGCTGGGAACCGGCATTGGACCGGGAAACCCGGGTTGACCCGGCCGAACCGCCGAACCGGCGGCGGGTTTTGAAAACCGGCCGGGTCAATTTTTTTACAAAAATTTTAAAAATTTTAATGTGTGTACCAAGAATCGAACTCATGACCTCCTAATCACATTCCAATATCTTTTCCATCCCACCACTTTTAATACATTGTACTATTTTGTTTAACTTTATTTATACATATAAATTATTTCGATAAACAAAAAATTATCATACAAGTACTTAACACAACAAATAAGTTAAATATCTCACATATTTGTATCATTGAAGTAACAAATTTGAATTAAATCTTATTAATAGTATTTTTATCGAAAATAAAAAACGTAAAAAGACTACTTTTATTATTTAGAGCTTTAACTAGTAAATTAAACATAAGCTAAGATATTATAATTTTTATTGGAAAAATATATTTGTTTATATTTTATGAATTTCTATTACTACTAAACCTATGAAATTAGTAAAAAAAAATAAAATTATAATATATTTATATTTATATATTATTTAATTAATGAACGGTTCGACCCCGGTTCAACCGGTTCGACCAATTGACCCGTGACCCGGAGGTCTCGCCGGGTCGACCTCCGGGCCGGGTTTTAAAACATTGGTTAAAACTAACCTCAAACATATCAAATTCTAGGTTTTTCTAAGAAGAAGAATAAATTTTTTTCGAAAATTAAAAATATATGAAAAATATCTAGGTTTTAGGTTAAGAAGAGAAGAAAAAAACAAAAAGTAATAAATTTAAATTTAAAAATAAATAGAAATAAGAGTAGTGAGTACCCTTATCTTCTTCATTCTTGAAATTGAAACCCTTCAAAACCTACCCATTCACCACAAACCCTTTCTAAACCCCCCATTCATCTTCTTCCCCAATCTCTCTCCCTCTCCCTCTCTTGAATTGCTGCAAAAATTATGGCTTTTGCAGCTAAATCCGCCTTCAATCCCATGTCTGTGGCGACCAACGGTTGCTTGATTTCAAGCCCGTCGCTCGTCGCTCCTTCAAAAATCTCATATTCTCACCCTTATCTATCCGTTCCACACAAACCCACAAAATTCCAGCTATGCTGCAAGCCCGTTTCCTCCCTTTCTCTCACTTCTCTTTTCTCAATCAACAGGAGAGATAAAATTGTTGTCTCGGCCCTAGGAGAGAACAATCCGACTGTTCTTGACGGAGTAGTCGGAGATGAGGAAGAAGTTAAGCCGGAATTGAGCTGGGTTACTGATGAAACTGAAGTTGAAGGAGAAGAGTTCGTTTCGCCACCGGAGGGAGCGAAAGTGTATGTAGGAAATTTGCCTTTTGATGTTGACAGTCAGGCACTGGGTGAGCTCTTTGAGCAGGCCGGAGAGGTTCAGGTTGCTGAGGTATAATCGATATTTCTTCTATCTTTTGTGTGTGTTTGTGTGGGAGAAGTTGGACGTTTATCTATTTGGATTGTGATGGATGGATAAACTTTTGACGCAATCTTTAATGATGGGATGAGTTTGTTTTGTTTGAGTGGAAAATGTTGGAACTTGTTTGATGGAATGGGTGATGCAGAATTAATGAAATTGTTGCGTTTTCTCTGTGGATTGAATGGTTGGGTTTGTTATTTTTGGATTATCTTGGTTGATATTGTCTTTCAAGATTTCTTTCATGTTTCATCTCACGATTTTGAGTGGGTTGTGATGCAGAATGGAGTGATTTGATATGTTTTCTATGTGAAAATGTTAAGATTGGGTTGAATTTATATGTTCTGGGTGGAAAAAATTGGTCTTCTTTCAAGCAGTGGATGTAATGCAGAATGGATAAGTTTGATGTGTTCTCTATGAGAACGGTTGGGTAATTCATTATGTTTCGATTCATGGAGTGTTTTGTTACTTTCTGCAGGTTATCTATGATAGGATAAGTGGCAACAGTCGTGGGTTTGGTTTTGTGACAATGAGTACTGTCGAAGAGGCTAATAAGGCAGTGCAGTTGTTCAGTGGTTCTGTAAGTTCTGCAACTCTTTGAGATTTATGTTTATTATGCATAATTGTTTATCTAACAGGGAACGGAGGTGTAGTAAACATCTAAATGAGATAATCTGCACATTTGAAAGAAGGCGATTGTTACTATAGAGTATATTAAGCTTACAACTCTTTAAACACTCGGATTTTTGGCACTCTCTGCCGTTTTCTTGTATTCAAGCGGTTAAATAATTTAAACTTGCATTGTTACTAGCATGTGGCTCTCAATATTTTAGAATACTGCCTTTTTTCTTCGGCTTGGAGGTTTTCTAGATTAATATGATTCTATTTAGGATTTACTTGAAAAAGGGACTACAACCCTTTTATGTAATCATTCCTAGCATGGATCTAAGGGCCATATTATTAATCTTATGAAACTTTTTGATTAAATTGCAATTATAATCATGGCCCATTGATTTCCTTGTTGAAATGAGTTTTTCTCTGAATTCATTACCAAGATTGGTTGCCATCGATAAAAAAGTTCACTCTTGATTAGCTTAATCTTAGTGTAAGCAAAAACTGTAATATGAAACTTCAGTCTCAAAATTGATCCCATTCTTATATATTACTATTCCTCAACTCTTCTTTCCATTACTTCACATCTATGTATTGCTGCACTCTCATCTTATCTTTCCCTTATTGCCCCTTCTTGAACAGGATATGAAAGGCCGAACCTTGACTGTTAACATTGCGGCTGCTAAAGGATCCCGACCACCTGCCAGAGAGACGGGCCACAGAATATATGTTGGAAACCTTCCATGGGATGTGGATAGCTCCTCTCTTGAGGAGATTTTCTCCGAATACGGTGCAGTTGTAAGTGCCCGTGTAGTCTCCGATAGGGAAACTGGAAGATCACGTGGTTTTGGCTTTGTAGAGATGTCAACCAAGGACGAGATGAGCAATGCCATTACCAACCTCGATGGGCAGGTGGAATTCTTTTTTCTTCTTCTATACTAAATACAGTCATGTATGTGTCATTTTGAGATGGAAAAAAAAAGAATTGCATTTGGAAATTTAGGAAAAGCAGCCATACTCTGGTTAGAAAAGTGATACTCCGAACCATTTGTTTCTTGCTATTGAGCTAATGTGCAACCGTTTTGGCTGCAGGACTTTAACGGGAGGCCGATCAAAGTAAATGAGGCCTTAGAAAGACAAAGTCGCCCCAGGTACTGATCTGCCACGAGAACCAAGTAGTTGTGCTACAGAACCTTCTTGTGATGGGATTTTGAGTTCGTACTCTTCGACTATGGATTAGTTACGAAACCTATCAGCGTGTCGGAAGTCTATTCTACTTGTTTAGTTTATTTTCTTTGTCCTAGTCATACTTGGATCTTGAAGAACAGTAGTGAGAGAGTTCACCTATTTATTAAATACTTGAGCAAGAGTCTGGATTCTGTTGGATCATTTCCCTCATAAATTTCTACTGTCCTGTCTGTTATTTGCTGTTGTACCTTTCTTGATTTAATGGTTTCAAGTCTAAAGATAAGCGAGTTTTGTATTGTTAGCCTGCGATCATAACTACAATTCATGACTGTTTTCCAGATTTATGGTTAGTGAGGTGGGAAGACCCAAAAATAAATAAAATTGATTAATAAAGTGAGACATATGGAGTATTTATGTATCTTGTTATGCAAATCTAGGTACTCCCTCCGTCCATGATTTAGTGACACTCTACCTTGAGCATAATTTTTTTTGCATTTTGATGGTATAATAAATTAATATGTTAAAGTGTTAAAGTGGAATAATTGTGGGCCCATTTGAATTTTTTAATAGTATTAAAATGTTAAAGTAATAAAAAGTACGATGTATAGAGTGTTAAAGTGATTGTGGAGTCTACGTCCTAAAATGAAAAGTGTCAGTAAATGGTGGACGTCTCAATATAGTAATAGTGTCAGTAAATGGTGGACCGAGAGGTACAAGTATTAATGGTTTAATTAGTAAAATAATACTCAAAGCACATTTTAAAACTCTTCTATTTATGCTTTTTTTTTTTTTTTTTTTGTTATTATGTCAAAAATAAAATGGATTAATTAAGTAAAACGGATGAAATACTCCTCTGTCCCACTGATAAAGGGACATTTTCCTTTTTGAGACGTCTCAATGATATAGACTTTTCTTGAAATAGAAAATTTTTACCCAAAAATTTCAGACACATCACTTTAATACACTATCATTACTCTCGTCTTAATTCATGTGTCGAAACAAAAAGTCCATTTCGAGCGGGACGAAGGGAGTATACAACAAGGTGTGTTTGGTAGGGTATATTAGGTATGATAAAATTTATAATAGGGCTTTATCTAGTGTTTGGTAGCAACAATTAGTTATCTTCTCGACCCGAGATAAAAGTTGGGTCTGGCATTAAATCATTGTTCACCTTTATACTAATAATATGACTTCAACCCTATGATAACAATAAACTACCCATGATTATTATATGAATTGCCCAAAATACCCCTTAATCTTCCCCTCTAGCTTTGGATTTCCTTCCGATCATAATGTGGAATTCCTCAATAGTCAAGATACCATAATTAATTTTAATGCAATATATTTGTATATATACAATGATTTTATATTTTCATTATTTTTTAGCTTTTTATTTATTCTAATTTTATTTTATATGGAGTAAAATATTATGTAGATGTATTTACTATAAAATGTTGTAAGGGTATTTTTGTCATTCTCTATTTTAATCTTTATTACAAACTATGTTATCAAACAAGATAGTAATCTACCCTTTTAATCTTGTAAACCAAACAACCACAATATATTTATCTTGTCTAATCTCAACACTTAAGATAACTTTTATCTTATCATACTTTATCCTACCCTCCCTACCAAACGAGCACTTATAGTGTGTTTGGTAGTCTTGTTATGTCATGATAAAGGTATGCTAAGATATTTATTTGGGTTAATCTTACCGTTTGGTAGCTCAAATAACTTATATGTCCGGCCCGGTATAATAAGGAGGCCCGGTGATAAAACAATATTCCTCCCTTATAACTAATATGACCTTCCACCCATGTTTATACACTATTCATCCCTCATAAGCACATTTCTCTCCTTCTTACCCTTTTTTTATAATTTATTTTTCTTTCTTTTATCTTCTCCTTTAACCGGTTTTTTCCCTCTCTCGTTAAAGGGGGGTTTATTTATATGTATATATATTTTTTATTTTTTTTTCTCTCTTCTTTTATGTTTTTTAGGAGAAATAGTGTTGTATTAATTTTCAATTTTAAGAGGGATAATATAGTTTTTTTTTTTTTATCATGTGTTAAGAAAAAAAAAGAACTAACAAATATTTTGGTAGATTTATTTTTTCAGTATTTTAATATTTTCAGCTCTATGGTATAAATTAATAATTCAAAATCTAAATAATAATTGGACTATCAAAATTAATATTAATTCCATTCTCAAACTTTGAATTTATAATTTAAAAAATATGTTTAATGAAAAGCACTAAGAAAAGAATTAATTCAAAATGATATAAATTTATTTATTTATTTATTTATATTATGAGGTTATTTTCGTCATTTACTATTTTAATCTTATCTCAAACTTAGCTACCAAACAACCATCCACAAAACATACAAACTTGGCTACTATTTTAATCTTACCTAATCTTATCACTCACATAACTTTTATCTTATCATACCTTATCTCATCCACCCTACCGAACGAGCACCAAAGATTTTGTTGTTCTAATAATATGAACGAAGATCGTATGTAGAATCCGCGGATACGCAGGTGAAGTGTTAAAATTGGCATATACTGTATTCTACAATCTACATTTCTCCCGTTCTGCTCGCTCTCTCCTGGTGCAGCTGAACTAGGCAACCGTTCGACATGGCGTACGCCGCCGTGAACTCGCTTCTGTACACCGTTGATCACCTTCGGATTTCTAAACGCATTTCGTTTTCCGCCTCCACTTCAGAAACCCTAGAATTTGCACTCGATCGCGTCAAGTCGCTACAGGAAACACTCAGAAAATTCGACGACACCAGGAACTACAGCAGAGGATTGATGGCTTCGGAGGCACGAATCAGAGACGAAGCTCGCAGATTAGAAGACGCCATCGAATCCAGCGTTTCAGCTCAGTTTCGATCGCAATCTCAAACCCTCTCTCTCTCCCTCGAAGAGCTTAGGCAACAAATCGATTGCTTCGCCGACATAGCCGACGAAATGGAAGATGAATACATCGAGGAATTAAACAAGCCGCCGTCACCGGAAGAAGAAGAAGAAGAAGAAGAAGATTGCGAAATGGTTGGATTCTCTGATCTATTTGTCAAAATCAGAAACCTGCTTCTGGCTAAAGATCAGGCTCGAAGAACATCTATCTGCATCGGCGGTATGGCTGGTATTGGTAAGACTATGCTTGCTAAGAAAGCTTTTCACGATTCCATGGTTAAGGCAGAGTTTGAATGTCGCGCCTTCGTCCGTGTGGGTCGAAAGTACCGGTTGGAAGGAATCCTGCGAGCTATTCTGGCTCAAATAAATCTTGATAATGAGAGAACGGCTCTGGAGGAACAATGTGGAGATTTGGGTGAATATTTGAAGAGGATTTTGGCCGGTAAAAAGTATCTCATCGTGTTAGATGATACGTGGGATCTTCGTTTCTTCCTCGACCTTAAAAGTGTGCTGCCCAACGAGGATAATGGAAGCCGAATCCTGCTCGTAAGTAGGAAAACTCGGATTATTAGTGATGGTGTAAGAAATGCCTACTCTTTCACAATGCCATTGCTTGATGAAGACGAGAGTTGGGAGCTTCTCAAGAAGAAGGTGTTTGGTGAAGAGGAGTGTCCACATCAGCTCACGAAGGCTGGGAAAAGGATTGCTAAGAATTGTGAAGGGCTTCCTCTTCTCATCGTCGTAGTAGCTGCTAAGATCTCGTCGAAAGAGCAGTGGAATCTGGAGTATTGGAACGAGGTAGCAGAGAAACAGAATTCGGTTTTTGAGGATGCTTGTTATCAAATATCAGCAGTATTGATCTCAAGCTACCATCACATGCGTCAATATTTTAAACTATGCTTCCTCTATATAGGAGTTTTTCCTCAAAACTATGTAGTGCGACGGTCCAGGATCATCAAATTATGGCGAGCGGAGGGATTTCTAGAGCATTCTGGCGACTACGCTATTGATAAATTCGCTTCTTACAATCTTGTTTTGGTTTGCAGGCGATGCTCCATTAACAATAAAGTTCATTCTTACCGCCTCCATCCTGCCTATTGGCATATGTGTGTAAGAGAAGCTGAGGATAACAAGTTCTTCTGTACTTTAAACAGGTATGCAGATGGTTCGATTGAACGTTTGAGAAGCCAGCGTTGTTTTGCCATCCACAACAATGTCTTGTTCGCCATCAAAGAGGTACATGACTCTTTGGCATCTGTTTCAACTGCACGATCTATACTATGTACCGGTTCGTATCATCAGTATCAGGTACCGATATGTTTTCAATTGAGGCTGCTGAGGGTACTTGATGCTCTGACAATCCGTTTCTACGAATTCCCGGATGAAATAGTGGAACTAATTCAGTTGAGGTACCTTGCCCTTACTTGCGATGCGAATCTCCCTTGCTCAATAGCCAAACTTTATAGACTTGACTGCTTGATTGTTCATCATCACTTGAGCATCAAAAGGATTGGAGATGATGAGATGTATTTGCCTTTAGAAATATGGGATTTGCAAGAGTTGAGGCATCTTGATATAGATGGAAGAAACCTACCTAATCCCCCTCCTTGCAAGGCCCTACCCAACCTTACGAAACTTTTAGACGTAGGTGCTCAAAGTTGTAGCTCGAGGGTTCTTGAAAGTATCCCAAACTTGACGAAAATAAGAATTCGAATGGAGTCTGCGCAAAACTGGGGCTTGTTTGATCATATTTCTTGCCTTCAGGAGCTAGAATCTCTTCAAAGTGTCATTTTGAACCCAGAACTCTCGTTTGAAGCTATAGTCCCGCCTCCTCCTCTTCCGATTTCCATAGATAATCTTAGAAAGTTGAGTTTGAGCGGCTTTGGATATCCGTGGGAGGACATGAGGAAGATTGTTGAACTATCACATATTGCAGAGCTCAAATTGCAGAACTATGCCTTTCAAGGAGAGAACTGGGAAACTAAAGAAGGGGATTTTTCAAATCTTAAGTGTCTTTTTGTAGAAGATACAGATCTCGTGCGGTGGACAGCTGCAGACGGAGCCTTCCCAAGGCTTTGGCGCCTAACCATGAAAAACTGCTATAATTTAGAGGAGATCCCTCTGTTTGCATCTGATATGGAGGTTCAACTATCACCATTTATAGTTATCGAACTACTTGACTGCAACCCCTTAGCCGAGACTTGTGCGAAGCTAAGGTACGAGGAAAGGGTCAATGCCAAGTATTCATGGAAATGAGGAGAACGAGAACGAGAACAAGACCGCTCATCATTGTTGCAGCATGTTTATAATTCATCAGAACCTCTCTCTCTCTCTCTCTCACATCATAACACAGTTGACGTTGATGTTTCTAACTTAACAATTTGGGAGCATTTGCTTGCTACTTTCACCCCTGTGAGCTGACAATTCATAGTATATACCATACGCATATTACGTGAAAGCGCATTTAACCTTTTCTACACACTAGTGGAGATCACGTGCGTTGCATGTGGATCCGTAATTTTTTTTTTTTTTTTTTTGAAACAATTAACAGGAAATTTAAGGGCGCGGATTACGTGCGTTGCACGTGAATCCGTAATTTTTTTTTTTTTTTTTGAAACACTTAACAGGAAATTTAAGGGCCGCACCACGGAGGACTCGAACTCGAGACCTTTCAGGTCCGAGATTTATTCTTAAACCCCCTACCGCTTAGCCAACACACACACACAAATTCGCTCCCAAAGAGGATCGAACCCGGGACCCTCACTAAAGAGAGGAACCCGGTGGCCAGGTGCGCTAAGTCACCTGGTTTATCCGTAATTTTTTATTATCTCCTTATTTTAGGTGTACCGATGAATAAAGAACAATTAATGATTTTAAAACTTATAAAATATTACAAATAAAATTAAAATTAATTAAGAAAAACTAACATTCATGTTTATAATTCTTTTAAAATAATTCATTTAAAAAATTTCACGCTAACACCCTATAAGATAAGCTCAAACCAAATAAATACTTTTTAAAATAACTAACATTTAACAAGAAACAATTCATTTTAATTATAAACTCAAATGCAAAATAAATAAATAGAATTTTGTGTTTGTGTTAGCAGCTCGGGTAGAACAAAAAAATAGCACATTCAAGTTCCGCCCACCACTATCCACCGTTGTTATCTTCCAAACCACCGTCACACCACCGCTGCACAATAAACACCATCGAGTGACATCGAGTTTGCACCCCTAAAGTAAAAATCCTGGCTCCGCCACTACGTAGGGCCCTCCTTGGTCAAACTATATTTAGGTTTTTCCATCTCCTTGGTCGAACCATCTTTAGGTTTTTCGGCTTTGAAGAGGTAGGGATATCTGCTAGTTTTACCACGATCACTTCGAACATGGTTGTAGCCCTTCTACAGTTCTCTGCATCAACGAAATTTTCCCGTCGAACTCTCCCTTCAAACCTTTCACCATCTTCTCTATCTCCTTCATACGTGCTTCTAATCTCGTCCCCATGAAAGCGATCCGGCGAGTCAGATTTTTTTTTTTTTTTATTTAACTTAGATGTACATATGAAGAATGAATAATTAATAATTTGAAAACTTAACGAACGTGAAAAATAACATTTTAATTAATAAATAAAACTAATATTTATGTTTGCAAAAAATAAAATAAAAAATAAAAACTATACTATTCTCAATGTCTAAAACTTAAACATTCAAATTAAAGTTGGTTGTTTATTCACACCAATCATTTTCTTGTTTAATTTTTATGGACAGAGGACACCTTTAGATCCTTTTGCTTTTTCGCACAAGCTTGTCCAACGTGATGTCATCATCGTCGCTAAGAATATTAATGCAATCTTCAAACTTCTTTTCTATTATCTTTATTTTTACCTTTCCTTGGGTCCTTGTACTATTATTTTTTGTTTCATCGAGACCCTCTACTAAATTTTGTTTAAATAGGTCCTTGTACTTTTATTTTTCAAATTTATCGGGTCCTTATTTAACGGTTCCAAACAATCGGTCTAGTTTTCCGTTATTTGAATTACACATTCATTTATTTATATAATATTATCTACATCATATCCTATTAATATCCTATTCATATGTAAACATAAAAATAAAACAAAATCAAAATCAAACGCTATTCATATTTCCAAACACACAAAGAATTTCAAGATCGAATTGTTGTCCCGTTTTCGAAAAGAAAAAAAAAACAAAAAAACTAAGTAATTAAGAGAAAAAGGTAAAGAGAAGAAAGAATTGCAGCATCAGCCATTGATTTGTATGGACACGTGAGTTGCACTTATTTTCTGTTCTTTTTTCTTCTTTCTCCGTTTTTTTTTTTTTTTTTTTTGTTTTTTTATCTATTTGAAAACGGGATAACAATTTGATCTTGAAACTCTTTTGTGTGTTTGAAAATAAAAATAGCGCTTGATTTTATTTTTGTTTTCTTTTTATGGATAGCGAATGAATAGGATATTAATAGGATATGACAGGGAAAATATTTATATAAATAAGTGATGACGTGGAATTCAAATAACGAAAAACTTAACGGATTGTGATAAATTTTAAAAATAAAAGTAAAAGGACCTATTAAAACAAAATTTAGTAGATGGACTTGATGAAACAAAAAATAATAGTTCAGGGACTCAAAGATGTGTTTTGTCAAATTTTGACCAATGCCAGCGCATCAAGATATGTACGTCACATATCTCTTGCCTCTCCAATAAAAGTTGCAGGAAAACAATTCTCTTCCAAACTTCATTTCCCCTTGTCTCTCCTTTAAAAACACTGTCCAATGTCCCTTAATACAACTTTGCTCTCATATTGATTGGTTTCGACCAAAAAAAAAAAAAAAATGTAATCTCGTAGTTTCCAATTTTATATACATGTCAACATCGAGTTGTTGTAACAATCTTCTGGCTAATAAAGTACAGATTGCCTTGGGTTTCTTATCCGTAGCTTGTAACAAATATATTCTCGAGATGTTACTTTTTTATCATTTTATTTCCTCACGCTTGTAATGTACTATACAAATTTAGTTTTGCTAGATAAAAGAATATACATGAAATAACATGTGATATGGTAGAGTTTTATTTCATCATCATAAGATGGGCCCATGTGGCCTTTTCATGCAATTAATATTACTACTACTACTTGTAAAGAAATCATCACATACTAATCCTTTATAGATATCAAAAAAATGTATATCGCATATTGTTGGTTCGACTAATCATATAAGCCCAATTATTCAACCCATGTATATTACTCTGTCCTGCAATACATGCATAACTTTGTGCATGAAGAATATACTATATATGTTACTCCCTAGGGGTGGACCGGTACAGGATACCGTGTTTTTTACCCGATATTGATATTGATATTGATCGGTATCGCATTTTCGATACCGATACCGCAAGTACAGGTATACCGCATACCGGTATACCGAAAACTTGGTATTGATGAAAATGGATACCCATGTCGTGCCGATACCGCGGTTTTACCGCGGTATCGATAATACCACGGTACCGATCAAAAATATCGAATTTTCTAGTAAATAATTAAATATATATATATATAATAAAATGCAAAACTGAAAACCCCTAACACAAAATGAAGAACTAAAAGGCACAAACAAACAACATAATCCATCAAAAATAAATTACTAAACCATGTCGAGAATCATTTCGAATTTAATAGAGTCATAGTTCATTAATTCTCAATATGTCGAAATCGAGATTAGCGTAGTTATGCCAAATCTTTGAGAACACTTATTTAGAAACAATTATCATGTTTGTTCATGTATACTTAGTTAGAACTTAGGAATAAATAATATATTCTTAAGATATTTACCAAATTATACTAAATCATTTATAAATTTTAAATTTATAATCATTAGCATTAAGCGTGACCGTAAATCAATTCGAATTTCATAGAGTCATAGACTCATAGTTCATTAATTCTCAATGTGTCAAGAATCGAGATTAACGTAGTTATGCCAAATCTTTGAGAACATATTTAGATACAATTATATTATTTATATATCATGTTTGTTTGTATATGCTTTGTTAGAAAATAAAGAGTTTATTCTTAAAATATTTACCAAATTATACTAAATTATTTATAATTTTTATTTTACAAATATTAGCATTAAGCGTGACCGTAAATTATTTTGAATTTCATGGAGTCATAATTTTCAATATGTCGATAATCGAGATTAACGTAGTTATGCCAAATTTTTTAGAACACTTAGTTAGATACAATTATCATGTTTGTTCATATCTGATTTGCTATATATAAAGTGTTTATTCTTAAGATATTTACCAAATTATACTAAATTATTTATAATTTTCGATCTTACAAACATTAGCATTAATCATAATCAGAAATCATTAGTTTTACAAATATATTAATATTAAGGTTGTATCTAAAATTTGATAGTTCATTAGTTTTACAAATTTTAATTTCATAGTACAATAGTTCATTAGTTTTCAATGTATCGAATTTGACTTAGTTATACAAATTTATAAAGGTTGAATCCAAAATTCAAATTTATTCAAATATAAGAAATATTACAAACAAAAATATATAAAATATCGGCAAAATGTCAATATCTGGTATTATGCGGTATTTGCGGTATTGTGCGGTATCGGTATTTTCCGGTAATACCGCGGTATTTCACTTTTGGATACCGGTGCCGTATTGAACTTGTTCGGGACGGTATAAATACCGTACCGTAAATGCGGCATATTGCAAATTTCGGTATTTTCGATATTTTTCCGGCACGATATCGCCGGTATTTCGGTATTTCGGTATTTTTGTCTAGCCCTATTACTCCCTCTGTCCCACTAAATTAGTCCCATTAGAAATTCATATGTGAGGTATATTATATTTTAATGGGACTAATTAAGTGGGACGGGGGGAGTATTAAATTCAGATTTATAATTGACTTCATGTGCTTTGTTATATGCCAATGGTGATGATCTACCACTCAATTAATTCATTACATCAATATTGATTGATCAAAAGGAAAGATTGATCTAAGGTATGAATATTATCTATTATCTAACGTTATTAAATTCATATTATTATTTTTTATAGAAAAAATTAAATAGACGTACCTTGTTTTTCTTGGAAAATTACATCATTAACTGTAATATCCCAAAATAAAATTAGAAAAATAAATAATAATAAATATATATATTCTTTTCACCCTCTTATATTAATAATATATTAGAATAGACTTTCTAATGCCGACTAGTCGTGAGAGACGTTAGAATTTGGCGACTAATATCAAAGGTGTTTAATTAATATTACGTAGCTATATATGTATGATTACATGCATGGATCTAAGTATTATTATGCATGGTCAATACACCGAACCATGCAATAAATAATATTATAATATTACAAACCAATAGATATATACCATGCAACCATGCATTTTAATACGTGGGCTTTTCTTAGGCTACATAGCTTCAATGAGTCACAAGTTATAGCCTTGAGGAGTAAGCTAGTAAACCTATCCTATAAATACCCATAGTATAGCCTCCCTTTTATCATATTTTGGCCGAATCAATCTTCCTATCAATACACCAATATATACTCTTCCTTCTATGTTACCTAGTTTATGAATCCATCGTACTCACAAAAAGCGTAGATCAATTACTTCACTCAGTTTAGCACTTTATATCGTGAGGAAAAGTTATCAGGTGAGGTTTCTCTTTTCAAAGTATTATTTGAGTTAGTAAGCTCTAAACTGTGGGATTATCCATGAAAAATGTTTTGATGCGTGATTACATGTTTAAGGCTCTTATGTTTACGATCGGGTCTTTCGATTGATCTAACACACTAATCGAGGGGCTGTGCGCACGGTTAGATATCATTGGGTTGATCACCAATTGGTTCTAACTTCGAGGGGAGAACTAGTGGATGAAATACTCCATTGTCTCCAAACTATAGGCTCCATCAGAAAGGGATCCGGCAGTGGTACGTCCCGGGATCAATATAAGGGTAACATGGTAATACGCATTTGCGCGCAATCAACGGAAATGGGTTTTCGTGTGCATGGAAGTTATACGATTTCTAAACCCTTCTATGCATGCTTTATTATCATGGATATTCTTTTTATTATAAATGTTTTCGGCATAACTCCACTGAGTGCATTAGTACTCAGCCCTGCAATTCCTTTCCAAATGTTTTGCAGATTAAGATAAAGGAATCTGGTGGAGCAGCAGGAGCTAGGGAGGACAATTGTTGTTGCTGCGGTGTAAAAAGAATAAAACGCTTCCGCTACGTTTTAAAATAAAGTCCACCCCTCATGTATATCATGATAAGTTAATTTCATATTTCTGTAATAAAATCTCTACGTTTCTCCTACTTCTACATTTCTCTTACGGGTACTCAGACAGCGGCCAACATGGGAAGTTCGGATTAACCAACCCCATAGTTTGAGCTGTATATGTCCCGATCCCGTATTTAAATATTTTACTTTATTTTTACGGGTATTCAGACATGGCGGCCGGTACGGGCAGTATGGTTTTTCTACCCCGTAGTTCGTGATGTACGTCCCGATCCCGTAGTTAATTAAATGATAATAATATGGTTAAAATGTCTTAAGCTATGATCCCCCTTCTATCCCCGCTTCGTAACTCCAACCCCTTGCCACGTCCCGGCATACGTGCCTTCCCTCGGGAATTGGGGCGTGACATAATGGTATCAGAGCAATTCTCCGCTCTGAAATTGTAACTTGGAATGATTTAAAATTGGAATTGGAAAGCACAACAACAACAACTCTCAAGCTTGCTGCTACACCAGACTCCAAGGGTAAGGGGTAAATGATATTATTATGTGTACATGCATGGTTATGATTCATGATTTAGTTATGTTTGGGACAATCGAACCCATATAACCCATGTGAAATGATAAAGGGCGCTAAGTTTTATTTCCAAGGATATATCAGGGATACATGGTTATTATTGAAATGATTACGAGGAATGGTTGAAATTTTTATTGAAAAGTGTATAATATATTGAGTCACAGGTTTTACTATGGATCCACGAAGACGACAAATTAACCGTTATATACTCGAAGATTATATTTACCAGTTCAGGAATTGTGAAAGAATTCCGAATGAGTCGGTAGGTGAATTCGTCGCACATTTAGCCGCACTATATAATAACGCGGTACAAGGAGGGTTAACCGAGGTCGAAGCTGTTCGAAGATTGATTCGACAACTACCCCCGCAATGGAATGAATGGGCAGAGTATCTCCGGTCGGAGATGTGTGTCAGAGACGCAATCACTGATGCGGAGATCATTGACTTTCTGACGTTTGCTCACATGACCATCACTAGATGGATTATGATGGGAGCACCACCACAAAATGATGCTACTCAATCCGCACCACCCTCATCTCACAATGCAGGAGGTACAAATGAAGCCGAGGCAGGCCCGTCCAGAGCGAGAGTTCAGCCGGAGATGCCACCAACGAGTCCTGAGCACAGGGAAACGGTTCCAACAACCACCTCACATGTAGAGAATGGTGGGCCTAGTCGAAAACCGAGGATGAGGACGATGGAACCAACTCGGGTCAGAATTAATATTAATAACGATGCCAGTGATGATTCTGATCCAGAGGAGGAGGTTCAGGGCTCGTATCATGGCAGCTCTTATTAAGAAGGAACGATCATCGAATATAAATATGTCTACTAATATGTTTTGCAGGAGGTCAGGATTTTTGGTGTGGGCATTTTACGAGCCAACCTGACCATTCATGTTTTGACTAACATATATATATATGTATATAATGTCTATATACGTATAGTTTAAAACAATCTTTCGAGAAGGCATGTATTGATAATGTTATATATGATGCATATTTATTTAGATATGTGTTGTTTAAGATTAACCACAACATGCCTTGGCAATTATTATTGTTCTACAAACCCTTTTAACCAAAATTCTATTACAAAAATGGAGCAAAGGAGAAACGGAAACCTTGAGGCAAACCCAGAATGTAACGATCGAGTAGAGCCCCAACCTATTGCTAGGATCGATGAGTGTTTTCGTAGACAAAATCCACCTACCTTCAATGGGTTCGGTGATCCAACTGATGCCGAAAGATGGATTCGATCGATGGAGAGGATCTTTGACTACATTGATTGTGGAAATCGAAACCGGTTGACTTTAGCAACGTACCAGCTTGTCGATGAAGCTGACTTTTGGTGGGAATCCATTCGACGCACCATGACTCCAGAGCAATGGGAGGAGTACACTTGGGAAGATTTTAAAAGAGAATTATATGAAAAATACATACCAGGGTGTTATCGACAGCAAAAGCAGAACGAGTTTTGGAATCTCAAGCAAGGAAAGATGACTGTCATGGAGTATGACCGACTGTTCAATCAGTTGTCACGCTACGCTCCACATTTGGTGAATACAGATGCAGCTCGTGCCGACAAATTTAGAAGGGGTTTACGTCACGAGATAGGTGTTTCCTTAGCCAGTCAAGGAACACTTACTTATGCTCAGACACTGAGTAGAGCGATGGATATAGAATCCATGCTTCCAAAGGAAAGGGGACCCAATAATGCACCAGACCAAGCCAAGGGGAAAAGAATGTGGGAAGAAGGGAATACAGGAAATTTCAGGGGAAAACAGCCATGGAGAGGAAACTTTCAGCAGACTCAACAACCAATGCAGAATAGAGAGAAGCCACTTTGTCGCACTTGTCAGAAATATCATTTTGGGAATGCAAGCTCGGAACTACACTTTGTTTTCGGTGTAAAAGGCCAGGACACTATTCTCGCGACTGTCCAGCTTTCAACGGGAACCAAGGTGCAAGATTTCAGCCTATGCCACCTCCACCTCTACGAATGAACCAAGGAAATCAGAGACCAATGCCCAGGCCACTTCAGCAAGCCAGAGCCTACGCTCTAAATCAGGAGCAAGCAGCAAAAGCACCCGGAAATCTTGCAGGTATGATCTACCTCAACAACATACCTATTCTAGCCTTATTTGATACGGGAGCATCCCATTCTTTCATTTCCCAAATCGCGTGTCATAAATTAAATATAATACCCGCGAGAATAGATCAACCTTTGCAAATAAGTATCCCATCCGGAAGAACCATGTTGTCAGAAGAAGCTTGCGTAAATCAGGAGCTTAAGATCGGTGAACAAATCTTTGTGGCGAACTTGTACGTCATTTCCATTATAGAATTTGACGTGATACTAGGGATGGATTGGCTAGAATTAAATGGAGCGACCATTAACTGTCAAGATAGAGAAGTCTATTTCGAGAATAAGGAGGAGAGAGTTAGTTTGCATGGCATAAGAGTAGGTGAGGGAGTACCAATTATATCAGCCATGGAAGCAACATCAATTCTACGAAAGGAGAACTGTCAAGCTTTCTGGGTAACCTTGAAGGAGCAAACGGAGAAGGGAATAGAGATCAGTGAAGTACCTGTTGTTAAAGAGTATGAAGATGTCTTTCCTACAGAGCTACCAGGACTACCCCCAGATCGACGGGTCGAATTTTCAATTGATCTGGAACCAGGAGCGGCACCAGTATCCAAAGCACCCTATCGAATGGCCCCAAAAGAGTTACATGAATTGAAAGTTCAACTGCAAGAGTTATTGGATCGAGGTTTCATACAACCTAGTGTGTCGCCATGGGGAGCGCCAGTTCTTTTTGTAAAGAAGAAGGATGGAAGTATGAGAATGTGCATCGACTACAGAGAATTGAATAAACTAACCATCAAAAATAGGTACCCACTACCAAGGATAGATGATCTCTTTGATCAACTGAAGGGAGCATCCGTGTTTTCAAAGATCGATCTTCGGTCAGGGTATCATCAACTTAAAGTGAAAAAGGAAGACGTTCCGAAGACAGCATTTCGAACCAGGTACGGACACTACGAGTTCACAGTCATGCCATTCGGTCTCACTAACGCCCCAGCGGTATTCATGGATTTGATGAATCGGATTTTTCATCAATATTTGGAAGGCTTTGTCCTTGTCTTCATCGATGATATTCTTATATACTCTAAAGGCGAGAGTGAACATGAAGAACACTTACGTATCATACTAGAAACATTACGTAAGGAGAAACTCTATGCCAAATTTAGCAAATGCGAATTTTGGTTGAAAGAAGTTATGTTTCTAGGCCATATCGTCTCAGCCGAGGGTATCAAAGTGGACCCTGCAAAAGTAGAGGCAGTCAGTGGATGGAAAACTCCAACAAATGCAAATGAGATACGGAGTTTCTTGGGTCTAGCAGGATATTATAGGAGGTTCATTGAAGGATTTTCAAAATTGGCCAGACCCATGACGCAACTACTAAAAAAGGGAGTAAAGTACACGTGGACCAAGGACTGCGAACAAAGTTTTGAAGAACTGAAGAAGAGACTGACCTCTGCCCCTGTATTAGCAATTCCGGAGAGCAACGAAGATTTTGTCATATTCACTGATGCATCGAAACAAGGCTTGGGATGTGTGCTGATGCAGAACCATAAAGTTATTGCGTATGCATCACGACAGTTGAAACCTCATGAGTTGAACTACCCGACTCATGACTTGGAGCTTGCAGCAGTAGTTCATGCATTGAAAATCTGGAGGCACTATCTATATGGAGCTAAGTGTGAAATATTCACTGACCACAAGAGTCTGAAGTATTTCTTCGAACAAAAGGAGTTAAACATGAGACAAAGAAGATGGTTGGAATTGGTCAAGGATTACGATTGCGTCATCAGCTATCACCCTGGAAAAGCTAACGTAGTAGCAGATGCTCTTAGTCGAAAGAATAGAGGGAGATTAGGATGTCTGGTCACGGAACAAGAAATGCTTATTCGAGAGTTCGCTGTTCTAGAGCTAGAAGTCGTATGCCCGCCCGAAACCGTATCAGGATGCATAGCAGCGATGATAGCTAAACCCGATTTACGAGAAAGAATTATCGAAGCTCAGAGAAAAGATAAATTTTTGGAGAAAATGAGATCGAAGGTTGAAACCGGAGAAGCTAAAGAGGAATTTGCAATTGTAGGTGACGGAGCTCTAACTTATAATGGGAGATTGTGGGTTCCAAGAGATGATGAGTTGAAGAACGAAATTATGAGTGAAGCTCATGATACGCCATACACTGCTCATCCCGGTAGTACGAAGATGTATATGGATCTACGTCAAAAATTCTGGTGGGAGGCCATGAAGAAAGATATTGCGTCATTCGTAGAACGATGTCTTGCGTGTCAACAAGTTAAGGCGCTACATCAAAGACCATATGGAGCATTACAACCATTGCCCATTCCGGAGTGGAAATGGGAACATATCAACATGGATTTCGTGGTGAGTTTTCCAAAGTCAGCGCGAGGAAATACAGCTATATGGGTTATAGTCGACCGACTCACGAAGTCAGCCCATTTTCTGCCAATCAAGATGACTTTAGGATTAGATAAGTTAGCTCAACTATATGTCAAGGAGATAGTGAGACTACACGGGATCCCTGTTTCGATTACCTCAGATCGAGATACAAGATTCACGTCAAAATTCTGGAGAAGCCTACAAGAAGCAATGGGAACTCAGTTGAACTTCAGCACTTCTTTTCATCCTCAAACTGACGGACAATCCGAAAGAACAATACAAGTGTTAGAAGATATGCTCCGAGCTATCGTTGCGGACCGAGGGGACAACTGGGAAGAAATTCTACCACTCGTAGAGTTTGCTTATAACAACAGTTATCAAGCAACTATAGGAATGGCGCCGTACGAAGCTTTATACGGACGTAAGTGTAGATCGCCGCTCTATTGGGACGAGGTTGGTGAAAGAAGATTATTAGGCCCAGACTTAGTCCAGGACATGGTTGAAGTCGTCAATTTGATTCGACAAAGGATAAAGGAAGCACAAGATAGGCAAAAGGCGTATGCTGACAAGAGGCGCACAGATCTTCAGTTCGAGGTCGGAGATCACGTATTTCTCAAGGTGTCTCCTACGAAGGGAGTCATACGATTCGGGAAGCGAGGTAAGTTACGTCCTATGTATATCGGGCCGTTCGAAATTCTCGAGAGAATAGGTCCCGTCGCATATAAGTTAGCTCTGCCGCCTAACTTAGAAGGTATTCATAATGTTTTCCATATTTCTATGTTACGAAAATACGTGTTTGATCCGAAGCACGTGATCAAATACGACGAGGTAGTTCTAAGCCAGGACCTACAGTACGAGGAGAAACCAGTACGAATACTCGATCGTAAGATTAGAATTTTGAGAAACAAGGAAATTTCGCAAGTTAAAGTTCTTTGGAATCATCACGGCCTCGAAGAAGCCACGTGGGAGTTAGAAGAAAAGATAAGAGCTCAATATCCTGAACTAGAATACCCAGGTACGTGAAATTTCGGGGACGAAATTTTTATAAGGAGGGAGGGATGTAATATCCCAAAATAAAATTAGAAAAATAAATAATAATAAATATATATATTCTTTTCACCCTCTTATATTAATAATATATTAGAATAGACTTTCTAATGTCGACTAGTCGTGAGAGACGTTAGAATTTGGCGACTAATATCAAAGGTGTTTAATTAATATTACGTAGCTATATATGTATGATTACATGCATGGATCGAAGTATTATTATGCATGGTCAATACACCAAACCATGCAATAAATAATATTATAATATTACAAACCAATAGATATATACCATGCAGCCATGCATTTTAATACGTGGGCTTTTCTTAGGCTACATAGCTTCAATGAGTTACAAGTTATAGCCTTGAGGAGTAAGCTAGTAAACCTATCCTATAAATACCCATAGTATAGCCTCCCTTTTATCATATTTTGGCCGAATCAATCTTCCTATCAATACACCAATATATACTCTTCCTTCTATGTTACCTAGTTTATGAATCCATCGTACTCACAAAAAGCGTAGAACAATTACTTCACTCAGTTTAGCACTTTATATCGTGAGGAAAAGTTATCAGGTGGGATTTCTCTTTTCAAAGTATTATTTGAGTTAGTAAGCTCTAAACTGTGGGATTATCCATGAAAAATGTTTTGATGCGTGATTACATGTTTAAGGCTCTTATGTTTACGATCGGGTCTTTCGATTGGTCTAACACACTAATCGAGGGGCTGTGCGCACGGTTAGATATCATTGGGTTGATCACCAATTGGTTCTAACTTCGAGGGGAGAACTAGTGGATGAAATATTCCATTGTCTCCAAACTATAGGCTCCATCAGAAAGGGATCCGGCAGTGGTACGTCCCGGGATCAATATAAGGGTAACATGGTAATACGCATTTGCGCGCAATCAACGGAAATGGGTTTTCGTGTGCATGGAAGTTATACGATTTCTAAACCCTTCTATGCATGCTTTATTATCATGGATATTCTTTTTATTATAAATGTTTTCGGCATAACTCCACTGAGTGCATTAGTACTCAGCCCTGCAATTCCTTTCCAAATGTTTTGCAGATTAAGATAAAGGAATCTGGTGGAGCAGCAGGAGCTAGGGAGGACAGTTGTTGTTGCTGCGGTGTAAAAAGAATAAAACGCTTCCGCTACGTTTTAAAATAAAGTCCACCCCTCATGTATATCATGATAAGTTAATTTCATATTTCTGTAATAAAATCTCTACGTGTCTCCTACTTCTACATTTCTCTTACGGGTACTCAGACAGCGGCCAACATGGGAAGTTCGGATTAACCAACCCCATAGTTTGAGCTGTATATGTCCCGATCCCGTATTTAAATATTTTACTTTATTTTTACGGGTATTCAGACATGGCGGCCGGTACGGGCAGTATGGTTTTCCTACCCCGTAGTTCGTGCTGTACGTCCCGATCCCGTAGTTAATTAAATGATAATAATATGGTTAAATGTCTTAAGATATGATCCCCCTTCTATCCCCGCTTCTTAACTCCAACCCCTTGCCACGTCCCGGCATACGTGCCTTCCCTCAGGAATTGGGGCGTGACATTAACAGTTGTGATTCTTGGTATTGTAGAATGGGCATCAAGATTTGTTCTATGAGCCGAATGATATAGACCCAATATTCATTTTTATGTTTTGATGCCAACAATTTTCACCTCTTGGAAAGAGGAGTGGATATTGTCATTATGCTGTATTCTATGTCTCTCGCCTGAATGAGTATGAACTACAATATCCCTCTCTAGTGAAATATTTTCCCCATTCCCTTCTACCCATATAGTTGCTACTTGATCAGCTTGTGGAGAGTTATATATACGTTGATCTAAACTCACATATTTTGAAATACGAAGTTGAACATTGTTCATGGAAGTGTAGTCCTTCAATCTTTGAAATATTTTAGCATATGGATTGTCATTATAGTATGTAGCAAGAATTCTTTATTTATTAGAATTATGATATGATTTATTTAATGTCAAAGACGTATACGTAATTATAGTCAATATTCCAATTATATAATGATTTATAATTTAAATTTTGATAATTCAAATATTGTAATTTTAATATTTTAAAATTTTAATTCTTTGTTTAAATTATATAATGATACGTTTATTAAAAATAATTTCATAATAACTAAATTAAAAAGTTATCTTAAAATGAGTTTGACATGTGCACTGTTGAATAAAAAAGAAATTACGTGTGCTTGTGAGAATTATTATCGACCTTTAATTTATATGTGCAAGAACTGTAATAAATCATCAATATACATAGATTTAGGTCTTTCATTGTAGGTTGTAGCAAGAATTCTTTATTTATTAGAATTATGATATGGTTAATTTAATGTCAAGTAGGTATACGTAATTATAGTCAATATTCCAATTATATAATGATTTATAATTTAAATTTTGATAATTCAAATATTGAAATTTTAATATTTTATTCTTTGTTTAAATTATATAATGATTCGTTAACTTTTAGTAAGAATAATCAAAGTCCAAACATGTTTATAGTCGATATTTTTTATAATTATCAAAATTTGGTAGTTCAAAAATTCTTTATATATTATAATTAGGATGTTTTATTTAATGGTAAAGAAATATACATAATTAGAGTATATAATGATTTATAATTAAAATTTGGATAATTCAAATATTGATAATTTTAATATTCTAGATATTTATATTATGATAGGGTAAATATTCTAATGATAAGGGTAAAAGAGGCCATTCAAATTTTGTAAACAAGACACTTTTTATAATAGTATAGATATTCATCATCATTTTTCTGTACAAAACTAAGACAAATATGTAAACACACACTACTTACAGAGCCACATTACTAATGGTAACCTCGAATCTGAGCTTCTCGACTTGTTAGTGGAACGTAACGTACTGAGGTCTCGCTTCGGACACTTAGACTGCCGTCTTCGTTTTTGTCCACGACTTGAAGGTCTTGGAAGAGATTCCCCACTGGGATTACTAATCTGCCACCTGGCTTCAGTTGTTCGATGAGTGCTGGAGGGATTTCCGATGCAGCTGCTCCAACGTGAATAGCATCGTAAGGTGCAAGCTCCGGCCACCCTTGCCTGCCATCTGTTATCATGTAATCATATGAGTGCTTAATGTTATTAGCTGGGTATAAGATTGTGGATCGGAATGCGACCAAGAGAAACCTCTCACAAGTTGAACATAATATCTATTATGTAAACGATGCTGGTTTAAAATATCTACAACCACCGGTTTAAAATATCTACAACCACTGCCAGGATTCCCAAGGGTAAATATCAATTTCTAACATGAACTTTGTACTCGATAATGCAGCAATATTTGCGGATGGACTCACAAAAGAAACAAAGAAATACCTGCAGCATGTATTGAGAGGGACCCTCCTTTAAGTAGTGGTGCTGCAGCACTCTTTTGGATACTCTTAATCGAAGATTCAGCTAACTCGGGAATATGTTCAACCCCAACAGCGCGACCTTCTGGTCCAACCATAATGGCAAGGCAAGCAGTCAAATACCCAGTCCCTATGAGAAAAAACATACGACAGCTCAAGAATTCTGAAAATCCCTATGAATCTATAGTAAAGCTGAAACAGAATTTACCATAAACTTCACAAATTAATTAAAGTTCCAAAGATACAAGCTCCTCGCCAACATTAAGTTACAGTAATAAACAAAGTGATCAGCATTTTGATAGAGATACATTGGTACTCAAACATGTAATTTGTCGCACAATAATACGAGTGGTAAATCATTTAAAATAAGGAAGACCTTAATCTCATTGACATTAAGCTACTTTAAGAATATATATTACCTGAACCAACATCAAGTGCCCTCATGCCAGGCTTCAAATGGTTCTCCAACAACTCGAGGCACATTGCATGCATATGGGGAGCAGAAATAGTAGCATTGTGACCTATTGGCATAGGGCTGTCAAGATAGGGTGGCGAACCCTCAGGTACAAACAAAGCCCTATCGATTGTTTCCATTACTTCTGCTACTTTCTTAGAACTTATCACACCCGAGCTCTGCAGATGAACCACCATTTCTTGGTTCCTACTGATACCACTTCCAGTCCAGAACCGCTGTTGGGAAACATAAAACAATATCGAGATAAGACTCAACAAAATGATCTGGCTCATGACCTGTCAACAAATCCACATAAACAAAAAGCAAAAAAAGCAATATCAAGTTTTGAAGTGATATTGGCATTGCCATTCAGGCATTCAGCTACAAGGGCTAAGGTGATGTGACCAAGGTTTCAGCATAAGCATCTCCAATCACTAGGTTCCGTAAAAAAAATTCGAGCAAGCATCTTTACAACCACAAAAAGAAACTGCAAACACCTGTTTTATGCATTTATTTTTAATCTTCCCAGAGATTTTCTTGAATACGAGTTCAATTAACTAGCAACACAATCTAAATCAACACAGAGCAAATCACAAACTCATTACTTTGAACAGTTTTCGATACGATGCTTCCTCTAATCTATGGCTTCAACTACACATGCTCCAATCATGAACTACCTAGAAATCTCTATACCTACACTCATCATCGTTTTATCAAGTACCTAGCATAATAATTCCCTAAATGAGCTACCACTTACAAGTTAATCTGCAGTCATTCATACTCATAGCTAATTCTTCCTGTTTGCCACAATTCCATGTAAAATCACAATTCGCAATCATTCACGAACTACAGCAATACCGAAGAAATAGATCAAATTGCAGCGCCTTCCGTTGACCGGAACATGAAATAAGCACACTCTCCAGAAAGGAAAGGCGAAAAAAAAAATACAGAGTGCGTGTCGGTTAGCGTACCTCCATGCGGGAGCGGGAGAAGAGAGAGTTCCCCGTGAGGAGATAGGGGCTGAGAAAGCGGCAACGGCGGCAGTTGGAGGAGGCGGCGAGGGCGGAAGCCAGCTTCGGCGGAGGGAAGCGGCGAGGAGTGAGGTATAAATAGAATAACTTGAGAGGCGCACGATAGCCAATAATAACAGAAGAATAAAGAGAAGAGGGAAAGGGATGAATCATCTCTAATAGTAGGATAATATTCCTCGAAATTTCTGCATTTTTCTGTTTGCTGTACCTCTGCTTCGTGTCCCTCTCTCCCACCTTCTCGACCCCTCCCTCCACCCAAACACACACACACACACACACGCAGCCACACACTTTGGACCTGGGCCTATTTCAGATCAAGCCCATGTTCGTAAATTTTGGGCCAAAAATCATGAAATTTGATGGCCGCGATACGGAGGATCGAAAATGGACACATTTGTTACGGAGGTCTCAAATGTTAATTTCATTACTGTTAAGTCAACACACGACATAATTTACACATAATGTGCACAGTCTGCTCTAGTATTGGGCCAGGCCTAGACTTGGGCCTCATTGGCCGATTTTAATGGAGTAGCCCGGCCCAGTCATAACCATCTGCTGAACCATGCTGGGCTAGCCCGGTCCAGTTAACACCTCTAATGCCATGCTTGGTTCGGCTATTTTTTCATCCAGAAAAAGGATTCAAGTAATTGATTAAATTACTTGTTTTTAAGTTTGAGTAGTAAGTTTATTTATTACTCTTACTTGGGAATAACTCAATTCCATAAATTGTTACCCCAAACAATAGAGGGTAAACAGAGAGAAATGAGATCACTTACAAGTGGTTCGTTCCATTGTTGAACCAAACATTCGACAAAAGTAATAGTTACTATTAGTACCCAACATCAAAGATCCCTTACTGTCCAAAACACGGGGCGGTAAGAGATTTTTGGGTGGTGATATATACGTGTGAGTGCGTATCTTCTTGCATGATTTTATTGTCAATTATGTAGATAATATATATGACGATTTTTATTAAAAGGGAAGAGATAAGATGAAATCTCTATAAGATATCGCTATCTTGTATATAATTATATGGAGATATGAATTAACATATGCAATGAGGAGATCTACATCAAGAAGGACTCCTTCCAAGTCAGAATTCTATTGAAGTAAGGAAACTATCTTACTTGGGCTATAAGAGAAGATCTAGGACTTGAAGGCTATATAAGGAGGCTCATACACGTTCATATGACAGAGAGAAGAGAACTGATATTGTTATCCTCTCACAATGTAGTGCCGAGAGTCATCCATTTACTAAGGTAGCTACAATCTATTGAATGCACTTACCTTTAACATAAGATGTGCATCAAATTAAGTTAAGGATCCAAAAGCAATGAGATCTATCTATAGTTCCATTGTCACTAATTAATCAGCAACAACAGTGAAAAAGGTAAGTAGATTTCGACATCAGTGACATCCCTTTTGCTTTTGCTGCAGCTAAGTAAGGAACTATGGCTTCTCCTTTATGTCAATATAATACTAATGTATAAGATCTCTTATCCAATATTAAAGTATTGGTGATGTCATAAAAGAATGAGGAATAGACCTCATTAGTCACATACTACCTCCATCTCACGAAAGTAGTCCTGTTTGATTTTGGACTTTTTGGACACGTTTTTCCACCGAAACCTAGCTAGTACGGGTTTTAAAATATAATTTTGAGGTATTTTTTCTTTCACAAGATATTATGACACTCGTAATATATCGTAAAAGAAAAAATACTTTAAAATTATGTTTTAAAACTCGTACAGGTTTCGGTGGAGACACGTGCCTGAAAAGTCCAAAGTCAAACATGACTAATTTCGTGAGATGGAGGTAGTATAATGTACTAGGATAAAAAGAAAGACGAAAAATTAGTAAAGAAGCAACATCTTTCATTTTGTTTAATTCTTTATGTTTTCTCTTTTTCCCAACACAGTTCTTGAGATGAACATAAAGTTATTCTTGCAATGGATACTCACTCGCTTTGATTATAATTTTATTACTTTTCTAACATTTTTACTAGTAACATGTATTTTTAAATTTTCTTTTGTACTAAGGTCATGTTTGCTTCGACTATTTTCTGATCTGGAAAGGAAATTAAATAATTCATTCTATTACTTGTTTTTTGGTTTGGATAATGAGTTATCCATTCTCTTTATTTGGGGTAACCAGAACCCTAAATTGTTAGGGCCAACAATAGTGGAGAAACAAGGGGAAAGAGAATCACTTACAAGTGATTCATTTCCACCACCGAACCAAACACAAAGGGAGAAAGGTAACACATATTCTAAAGGTCGCACCATCGGAGATTCGAACTCGAGATCTTTCAGGTTTGATACGTTAATCTTAACCCCCTACCGCTAGGCCAACACACGCATACAAAAGTAACATATATTGTTACCTTTTCCTTCACTTGATTTCGTTCCCTCTTAATTTCTCTACTTGAACCAAACGACACTTAAATGATTACTAAAATCTCTTTAATCAAATGAAAAAATAAAGAAAATAAAATGACCTCTCATGCAAAATTCAAGCTCAGTTATAGATATATAGTTAGGCTAGTGAGGACCATAATGGAAATTGCGAATATCTTATCCAAAATTGAAAATGGCTTTAGTCAATTTACCACCTTACAAGCAAGGAACTTATAATGCTTCCTTTATTCCCTTGCTTGCCCCTATATAATGCATGCATTTTCTTGTTCAAAAACATCACCAAAAAAACAACAATATAAACAGGAATAAAAAAAAGAAAAAGAAAAAAAAAAGAAATGCCAACCGCCACTGCACCAGCGGAGAATGGGAAGATCCTCCGCCACGGCCGCCGTCCGACGATGATGTCGGACGACATTGCGCTGAGGAAGCAGCTTCAAGCAACTCATGCTTACGATGAGCGTTCGATCGACACGGACTCTGTTCTTCTCATAGTTACTAACATCTTGAATCTTGTTTCCCCAGGAATTGATGGCAGTGTCAATGTAAGCTTAAATCCTTTTCCTTCCTCATTATTAAAAAAATTATGCTTAATTCTTTTCTTTTGTCTGTTCATTTTCAGTTGCTGTAACTAGTTGTTGTTCTTGATCATGATCAGGGTTCATCGAAGCATGCCGGAATCCACGACCAAACGGCTGCATTGTCCGGCTTTGATGGCATTCAAGACTCATTAGCCTTTCTATTGAACAAGATCTCTTGCGAGGTAAAAATGCACTCCCTCTTCCCCTTTAGAAATAATACGTTTCATTACTTTATATCTGACATATATATTTAAGAGACGTATCATTTCTATTTCTAAAAGGGACGTCGGAGAGAGTACTATTTTTCATGTCAAAGGTTTCATATATCCCTCTGTTTTTGCCTTACAAAAAATAGTCCTCGTTTTCGATGTTCTCGTTCCTTACGTCTTAATTGTGTTTCACTATTGCGAGTTTATGTTCATGTTCGAGGCTTCTATAGCCTTATAGTGATCCCTTTTGCCCTTACAATACACATTCTTACATCTTGTATTTCACTATCATCAGCTGTCGTGCAAGTGCATAGGCGGAGGCAACAACCACGCCTCCGCCATGGAAATCCTAGGCATCCTCTCCACCTACACTTGGGAGGCTAAAGCCGTGGTGGCCTTGGCCTCATTCTCCGCCAACTACGGCCAGTTCTGGCTCGTCGCGAACCACTTCACGACCGAGCCACTGGCCAAACCTCTGGCAGTGCTGAAGCAGCTGCCAGAGATAATTGACCATTCCGATAGAATGAAGTCAAGATTCGAGACCATCAATGGCCTAATCAAGGCCTCGCTCGAGCTAACAACGTGCATTGCTCAATTTCGTCGTCTCCCTTCGAAGTATATATCGGTTGAAGCAGAGCCGGTGGCGGTTGCTACCGGGCATATCCCGATTGCCGTGTATTGGATTGTGAGAAGCTTGATTGCATGTGCCTCTCAGGTTACTGAGATTCTTGGCCTGAATCAAATGTAAGAATTTGTCAAAAGAAAGCTCGTGTAGGCTCGATAAATATTAGTATTTGTTTTAAAATTCTTGGGCTTAATTTTGCAGGACAAGTTCATATGCAGAGTCATGGGAGCTCTCTAGCCTAGTCCACAAGGTGGCCACCATACACGACACTCTCCGTAAACAACTCGACGTCTGTCATCGACGTATAGGTATAAAATCGACATTTGGCATGTCCGTTGCACGTAAAAGTTATGAATTAATCTAAGTAGTAGACTATATGTAGATATGTATTGATATTGTCGAAATTTGTAAGAATACGCACTTTTATAATAGTGTCTGCTGACGATGTTACTCTTGCAGATGAGAAGAAACATGTCGAACACTTTGAAACGCTCGGGCGTCTATTCGGGACGACGCCTCACGCAGACAACCAGAGATTGCTCAAACACATAATCTACATGAAGGATGATCTCCTCCCTCTTACAATAGGAAACAACAGAACAACAAAGGTAGCTAAACATAAATGCATGCATGTTTTTATTTCCTTTTATAGACATGCATCAACGTACACTTTCCAACTATGTATATATGTGTGAACAGGTGGGGATCGAAGCTCTAAAAGGAAAGACAGTGTTGTTGCTCATATCAGATGCTGAAATCTCAGACGACGAGCTTCTTATATTGGGACAAATCTATCGAGACTCGAAAAAAAGGCAAGACTACTTCCAGTACGAAATAGTGTGGCTACCAGTACTATTGGCAGAAGCTACTTCCTCTAAAGATGAGCATAATGTGAACAAATTCGAGCACGTGATGTCGAGGATGCCGTGGTACGTCGTGCACGACCCGAGCTTGCTAGAGCCGGCCGTTAGGAGGTATGTCAAGGAGGTGTGGCATTTCTCGAGGAAGCCGATGCTCGTGGCGTTGGATCCACAAGGCCAGATGGTTAGCCCTAATGCGATCCATATGGTGTGGATTTGGGGTAACATGGCATATCCTTTCACTCAGAAACGTGAAATGGACTTGTGGAATCATCAAGAATGGGGAGTGAAGCTCGTGGTGAATGGCATTGATCAAACTGTATTGGATTGGGTAAGTATCCCTTAAAGAATCATCACTTCAAATTCATGTTACAATTGTACATATAATTACCTACAATGTTGCTAACTTTTATTTTTATAATTTTATATAATTTGATCAGATAAAAGAAGATAAAAAGGTCATATGTTTGTACGGTGGCGAAAACTACGAGTGGATCCAGGAGTTCGTCAAGGTAGCAAGAGACGTTGCCCTCACTGCCGGGATCGAGCTAGAGATGGTGTACATCGGTAGGGCTAAGAGCAATGACGAGCGTGTTAGGAGGATCAACAACATTGTGGCTGGGAAGAGTCATATATGGGATGATCCGGTATCGGTTTGGTATTTTTGGAAGAGGCTTGAGAGCATGATGTACTCGAAGATCCATCACGGTGCAAAAGTACCGACAAAAACAGCGACCGGTGAAGCCGTCGCTGGAGATCCCGTCCTTGGTGAGGTGCTCACCCTGCTAACATTCAGTGGTAGTGAGCAGGGATGGGCACTATTCAGCCAAGGAGCGGGATCTGGGCCCGGGCAGATGGCCCGGGCTAAGGATGATGTGATGTTGAAAGGCCTAGTTGAATTCGAAAGATGGGCCGAGTTTGCTACGCCGAACCGGTTCGTGCCAGCGCTCAACGATTATTTAGCCGGATTACACACGGCGGAGCATTGCAACCGGCTTATTTTGCCGGGGGTCGATGACATTCCGGAGATGGTCGTCTGCACGGAGTGTCATCGAACCATGGAGAAGTACTACATGTACCGTTGTTGCATGGATTAATTGAGAGCTTGGTTTCGGTTGAATTTGTTGCCCTACATATAGCTTGTTGTTTGTGTTTAATTATATTTTGTAAGAGATTGTGTTTAACTATATTTCCCAGTTTATGTGTATTAGTTGTATCCTAAATAATTTTCTTTTAAAATCACAAGTACTTTTTCTTTTCTCCAATCTTAATATTGTAAATATTATTATAATAGTTTAATTTAGGTTTAGGTTATTGACTAAGGTTCACTTAATTAGGGCTTATGATTATTTTTTGTCTCAATTCATTAAAATATGGTTAAGAATATTATAATTATGGCAAATAATGACATAATTAATGTATAAAACTACCAATTTTTATTTATAGATGCAAGTTATACTTATGTGTATTGTATTTAAAAAAATTGAAATAATTCATTTAAAACACGTTTAACTTACACACTGAAATTGAAAATCTCGTCCAATACGTTTCACAGCTAATCGAAACTGGTGGACGGAAGGACTATATGGTGCAGTTCGTATCTAAAATAGTCACAAAATATCTTCTTCGTTTTTACGGTTCACTTCACAGCAAAATCATGTACTCCATATGAAAGGAGGGAAATAAAAATCTTATGTGAGTTGGGGATAAGGTTAAAAAGTCCTTGTGAAGGACAATCATGTCAAGTCTCCACGGTAGGTGTATATAGCATGTGAAATGTACTCACAAAATGATGGTTGGTACTTTAATTATTTATAGGGAAAATTCAAATGATGAGAGAGTGAATCGAGAAATGTACGTAGATCCTTTGTTCATTATTTATTGACATTTTTTTTATATTGGAACGTTCACCATTTATAGATTATTTTTTTTGGATGTAAGTCCTACAATTAATTTAATATTTTAACATTTAATATTATTAAAAATATTAGATGTACCCGTAATTATTCTACCTTAATATTTTAATACATTAATTTATAATATATCATCAAAATGCAAGAAAATTGTGTCAAAAATTTAGGTTCACTAAATCATAAATATAGAAAGTATAACAATTTATGGCCTAGCAGTAAAGGGTTATGTTTTAGGGTCTAATGTTTCGAGTTAGAGTCATATGTGATGCAGTCTTTAATTTCATTCGACTATCACAAAATTTGAATACTACCTCTATCTCATATAAATAGTCTCATTTGAAAATGACACAATAGCCAATGAGGAAGGAAATATGTGGCTGTAATTGATTGTGAGAAGAGAGAGTTAATTGTAGTCAAGTATTCGTTGTCATTTTAGGAAATGAGACTAATATACGAGATGTACGAAAACGGCAAATGGGACTACTTATATGAGATGAAGGTAGTATAATAATTTAATATGTCTTGCTCTAACTTCCCCTTAGGCAGTGACTTTGTTCCACATCGATCATTGTCCATCTCTAAGAAATTTATGTGTTAAGACCTAATCATAATTATAAAAAAAAAAAAAGTAAATGTTTAAAACCTAATAATGGGCCTTTGCATTTATTATATTAAAATAATTAATTATAATCTTAATTGCTATGGTTGTATATTTCACATGCATCTTAATTACACAATTAATTAACTACGAATGCACAAAATTAACATATTTCATTTTCTTCGAGCATAGCTATTTAAGAGAAGATATATATAATAATAATAAAAAGTATAGGACGCGCACATTTTATAAAACGATAATTACCACCAAAAATTAAAACAAGCTAACTGAAATGGTATACCTTATTATTACTACTGACATGAATTTTAGGTCAAATCCGAAAGATTTACGGTGCGATTTTGGATTTTTTTCGCAATGTGATTGAGCTCGTTCTAACGTTCATACGAGATTATACTTTGTACTCTACTTTGCCTCATAGTGAAATTGTTTTCTTTGACCGTGATTTTCTCCCTTCTACGTAAATCTACGTATACTCTTTGCAGTAGTCTTACTGTTTTTTTTAATTCATAATATATCTCAATAAAGAAAACATGTAAACTAATTAAAATGTGGCGAACAGAGATATTTTATTGCTTGAGATGAAATACTCGGGACCGTTGCTGAGATTGCTTTATCTCCATTGTAGGGTGGAAAGATTAAAGTATCCAAAAATAATCCAAACCCTAAAATCTCAACCATTAACATATTATCTACCTCTACACATGCTTAGAACGTGCACTAAATTAGTTTTCCCCGCTTGCCCCTCTTCGTTTTATATTATTACAAGGCATGCCCCTACACCTACTTCATGCATATGGTATTTATTTGGTCCATGTATACGTGGAACCCGAGGAATTTAAATTAAAAATAAATAGATAAATGAATAAATCTTCACCGTCGAAATAACACGTACGTGCTTCACGTGATCAAATGCCCTTTATACCCCTATATATATGCATGCTTGTTCTTGATGAAAAAATGCCACAAACATTCAACATAACACAAGAGTAAGAGTTAGCTAGCTAGAGAGAGAGAGAGAGAGAATGGCAAGTGCAAGTGCAAGTGCAGCAGCTAAGAAGCTTGTTTCGGCGTCGGATGAGAGTGTCCTTAGGAATAAGATTCTAGAAACTCATGCTTACGTCGGCGGCTCCTTCGACTCCGGATCAGTTCTCACCGCAGTCGAAGGAATCCTTAGCCTTGTCACCCCCGGGGCTGATGCCACTCTTAATGTGAGTTGCTTCTTCTCTACTCGACTCGACTTTACTCTCGTTTACTTTTGTTGAGGCCACTTGATTAATTGACGAGCCTTATCGTTGTTTTTGAACAGGGACCAACTAGTCAAATCGAGAAACGAGACCCGACCACGGTGCCAAGTGGCCTCGATAGCCTCCCGGATACTCTGCCCTTCCTGCTACACAAGATTTCATGTGTGGTAGAATACCTCAACATTTATTATACTATTCTGAATATCCCACGTCAAAAAAGTAACGAGAGTTGAGTATAATTTACTTGTAAAGTTAAAAAAAGGAACTTGATTTGATTATTTTGACGAGAACGAATATCAAATAGTTGCCACTATATATGTGGCTCCGGGGTAATTTTTCTATCCATAATTCCCTGTTTTCTTGGCATTGTTCGTAAAATTTTTGTTGTTGTTGTTGTTGTTGTTCAGTTGACCTGCAAGTGCTCGGGAGGAGATAGCCACACATCGGCCATCGAAATCCTGAAGCTCGTCTCGAGCTACACGTGGGAGGCGAAGATCGTGATAGTTCTAGCCTCCTACGTGGTCGACTACGCCCAGTTCAGCCTCGTTACCAAGCTGTACAAGACCAATTCACTGGCGAAACTAATCGCGATCCTCAAACAAATTCCCGAAAACATCGACGACATTTCTGACGTGATCAAGTCCAAATTCGAGACCATCATAAGCCTAGTGAAACTGTCGATCGAGGTGACGAAGTTCATTGCCAATTTCAGCAACTTACCATCGAAATACATATCGAACGATGCAGAACCGATGGCGGTTGCCCTGAATCAAATCCCCATTGCTGTGTATTGGATTACACGAGTCATCGTCGCCTGCGCCTCTCAGATTACTGAAATTCTTGGAATTAGTGAAGTGTAAGAACACATAATTAATATTTCATTAATTAAAATTTTGTTTACTGAAGATTAATGTTTTCTGCATGAATTTTTTTTGCAGGATAAGTTCGTATACAGAAACATGGGACCTTTCAAGCTTGAAACAGAAGATTGTAACCATTCAAACTACTTTCCATGTTCAGCTTCAGCTCTGCTACAAATACATAGGTAAAATTTTGCAGAAATAAAAATAATAATTAAAAAAAAATTTAAAAAAATTTAAAAATCATGTAATCTTATGAAGAAAGTGGAAACTTTTTATTGCAGAGGAGAAGAAACGGATTGAGTACATCGAGACGATTAAGGTGTCGTTTGAGCAGACGAGGGAGACGACGACGGTGTACGTAGACAACCAGAAAATACTGCAGCTTATCATTTATGTGAAGGATGGCTCTCTTCCACTTGCATCTGGTCCCGACAAGACCACCAAGGTAGTTTTTTTTTTTTTTTTTAAATTCAAAAGATACGGGTCGTTTCGTTAATGAAAATTGTAGCGTTTATGTCATTTTCGTCCCTCTAAAAAAATGCATGCAGTATATTTTTAGTCGACTACTCACACATTTCCCTACGCTTTAAACCCTTATCTTCTCATTACATAAAATATAAAAATTAAAAAAGTTACAAAACTTTACTAGCCTTTTTATTAATTAAATGTGGTTCACGCAATATGGACACTATATATTTATGCACATGCACGAATTAAAGGGGCAATATAAGTATATTATTGGTTAGCCTTGACAATGACTTGTCGAAATGCAAGGTCAATTACAATATTTTTTTCTTACACCAAAGTAGCACTAATTTCTTACATGAGTTGTTGAAATAATTTACTATCTACATTTCACATTTATGATATGTAGGTAGGGGTCGATGTTCTCAAAGGGAAGACGGTCCTCCTACTCATCTCCGATCTCGAAATTTCCTACGACGAGATCTTCATTCTCAGCCAGATATATCAAGCTTCGAGAAAAGACACGAATCTCCAGTACGAAATCGTGTGGCTCACGATTGCCGAGAAGGTTGAAGGGGACGATGAGTTTGACAAGAAGTTTGTTGGTTTGAAGACTAAAATGCCCTGGTACCAATTGATACGACTATGATCCTAATATATACTAAAACGTCTAATCGATAACAAAATTAAAATAATTTTCAAATTACAAAATAAAAGATCACGAGATCATGTCAGGTACACGTTGGAGCACCCGAGCTTGCTCGAACCGGCCGTGATAAAGTACGTGAAGGAGGAGTGGCACTTCTCAAAGAAGCCGATATTGGTGGCACTCGATCCCTTGGGAAAGGTCTCGAGCTCTAACGCATATCACATGTTGTGGACATGGGGAAATGCAGCTTATCCTTTCACTACTAGCCGTGAATTGGAGATATGGAGTACCCAAGAATGGAGTCTCAAGCTCTTGATTAATGACATTGATCTAACCATATCCAAATGGGTAAGTTGGATTTTTTGTTTGGAATATATATGAACTAAATAATTACAGTAGTTGTTATTTGTTAAAGGAAAAGAAACTTGAAATTTGATTCTCTTGATTGATTAATTTATGCCGATTAATTATATTTAATTAAATAATTAATAGCTCAAAAACAATTAGAAATATGTGAGCCTAGCTTTTGTAAAGAGTTAAACTGAAAAATATCTAATACATTAATTAAAATTAATTTTTGTTTGTATCAGATAAAAGAAGATAAGGTCATTATTTTGTACGGCGGTGAAAACTACGACTGGATACAAGAGTTCGTCACAACGGCAAAGGAGCTGGCAAATGTGGCTGGAATCAAGCTAGAGATGGTTTATGTGGGCAAGAACACAACCAAAGAACGCATCAAGAAGCTCATCGAGATCTTGGCCGGTCGGAGCCTCGTCTGGGAAAACCCCGCATTCACATGGTATTTCTGGACAAGAATCGAGAGCATGATGTACTCGAAGATTCACCATGGTGCAAAAGTCACGACCGGTAAAGAAAAGGGTGACTACATTCTAATCGAGGTGCTTAACATGCTAACGCTTGGTGGGAGCGATCAAGGGTGGGGTTTGATAAGCCAGGGCGCAGGGTTGGGCCCTGGGAAAATAGCTAGGGCTAAAGGGGATGTGATATTGAAGGCGTTGGTGGAATTCAAGACTTGGAGCGCTGAGGTGAAGACGAAAGGTTTTGTGGTGGCGCTCAATGGGTATTTGGCCGGGATCCACACTAAGGAGCATTGCAACCGGCTTATTTTGCCAGGGGTTGATGACATTCCCGAGATGGTGGTCTGCACGGAGTGTCATCGGCCCATGGAGAAGTACATCATGTACCGTTGTTGCAACGAGTGAGAGGTTGTGTCATGCATGTTCTTGTATTCCTCATATCCTATCTTTCCTTAGGTTATGTTAATAACGACTGAACGTCTATCAGTCAATAAGTTATCGTTATTGTTGTTATTATTATCGTGTATGTTCTTAATTTTGAATAATTTGGCGAATCGGACTATCGTCTACTTCAATTCATGATTATAAATGTTTTGTTATCATGTGTTGTTAGGAGGTTAATTTTTAAAAATATGATATTTCATGCTATTTTGATATGTTTTATACAAAATTTGCCTTTAACTAATGTGTGTGGTGCGTGCATTAAATATATATTGCATGTACAACCATGCATATTAAATGCCATAAGTAAACTTATTTGAAGCGACAAAACATCAAAACTCAATGACCTAAACATGTTACATAAATTTGAACACTCAAAATAAAAGTTAGAAAATTATCAGTTTCCAAATTTGTGCTCAAGTCTAATTTTTGGTTATGACAACAAGTACTTTGAAAACATGACGAGTTTGGCTGTAAATAAGCAATATTTGACTTTATATGATAGTATGAAGTTAAGAAATGATATATCACATACTTCCTTCGTCTCATGGCAATTGTCCACTATGGAAATGACACAATAATCAATGCCATAAAAGATAGGAGATTTTATATTATATTGGTTGTGAGAGTGTAATGTTTTCACTTTAGGTAAGTGGACAATTAAATGAGACGTTCCAATAAGATAACATGGACAATTGCCATGGGACAAGAGGGAGTATTAACTTTCACTATTTTAAAAAATAATTGTTACTGTTAATTTTAACACAAATTAATTATTTTGTCTTTTTCACAAATTATTGATTTTATGGAAGAAGATATATTTTACAAGGAGTCTTTATTTTACAAGGAAATGAGTATTTATCCTCACAAGAAAATAATATATATCCTTACAAAGGGAGAGTTTGTTTCCTAATAGGATTCTTGACCTAATCTACTACCTTGGAGAAGAAAATTTCGTGCTCTATATACATGAGAACAAGTCTCATAATTCGCGGATCGAAAAGAAAGTTTTCCTAGAGTTTATATGCGAGTTTGTGAAAGTTGTTCGTTGTCGCCGAGTTTTTGTGCCAACCACTGTGTTAACCTTTGTCAATGCAACTTTTGCTAGTAGTCATAGATTTGATTTATAGAAGTTGTAATTTTGTTATTCGTTTGTAGTTTTTATTACTCAGTTGTTTTTGTAATTCACATCATCATAGTGGATTGTTTTATCCATGAGGCATTCGCAAGTTATATATTTATATAACTTGTAAAATTTTATATCTCGTATTGTTCTTCCACTATTGTATCGAAAGTTGTACTTCCAACATTGCTCTGCTCTACAAGCTCTACTCTACGTTGCAGCACACTTTAACAATACCATGTAAAGCAAGATTTAGAGCTGGCAATTTAGGGCCTTACTTTTGGGCTTACTTTTGGAGAAAGTTGGGCACTCAAAACTAGGCCCTTTCAAAATTATGAAAAATCAATATATATAAACTTTCAAAACTCTTAAATAATTGTTCTAAAAAAAAACTCTTAAATAATTTTAAAAAAAATGCACTCTAAATCAAAAATATTTTATTTATTTCAGAAAATAAGATGAAATAAAAGTCAAAGCACGAGATACCAATCAATGAATTTCGTTTTCACTCTATATTATTAATTTCTTGTAAATTTGTCAGTCCTCCGAGGGAACTTATTATTGAGTTGACTTTGAAAATCAATACATATTGCTAGAATTAAAATGACTCTCTCTAAATACTTTACACACTACTAATAAATAAAATTGTCACATCAATAGTTAACGCATTCCGTTGTCCACTCCTCGTTATGGGTAAGGTAAGACAGACTGTATTAATATACAAAAAATAAAATAAAATAAAAGATGTTAGGGTCATTTTAGGTATTTCACAAGTCAACGAATGACAAGAGACGCTGGCTAAGGATAGGTCCACCTTGGCAAAGTTTTTCCACACGGAAAGATTCAAACCTTCATATAAAGTCAAAAACTAACTATACTAAAATAACCACCCACCATTTCACACACCATCCTCCACCACCACCACTTCCCCCTCCCCCTCCGGCCACGGCCACCGCCGCCGGAAGCTCCTTAACCTATGGCACTACCTCTCCATCAACTCCCTCTCTTCCTCCTCTGCTTCTTCACATTTACTATCCTAGCTCAGTCAAAGCTCAATCTTCTCCCCTCCGACCATGAAGCCCTTTTAGAGGTACTCAAAGGCTTAGGCGTCAACCCCTCTCCGGCGGCGAATCTCTGCGATTCCGCCGGAATATTCTGTGAAAGACGGATCGTAAACGATTCCTACTTTCTCAGAGTTGTTAGAATCGTCGTTGAATCTCAACATCTCGACGGAGAAATATCTCCGGCCATTGGTCAGCTATCTCAGCTGAAAGAGCTTTCATTACCAAACAACCAAATTTCCAACCAAATCCCACCTCAGATCATCCACTGCAAGAATCTTGAGGTTCTGAACCTCGGAAACAACCGATTATCCGGCCAAGTTCCGGCCAGATTATCGTCGTTGGTTCGCCTCCGGGTATTCGATTTGTCCTCGAACAAGTTTTCCGGTAACCTCAAATTCTTGAGCCACTTCTCCAACTTGGAGAGGCTCAACCTTGCTAACAATATGTTTGCAGGGAAAGTGCCGGTTTCGTTGGGGTCGTTTCGGAATCTCCGGTTCATCGACTTCTCCGGCAACAGTTTGCTCGAGGGCCCGATACCATCGACGGATGATCAGCTTCAGTATCTATCTGTGGATTCAGGTAAGGAGGAGAGCATTCCCAAACGCTATGTGTTTGCAGAGAGTGGGAATCAGTCTTCTTCGAGCGTGGCTAATGCCGAAGCCCCATCACCATCAGCAGCAGCTGTACAAGAACCAAAGAAGAAGAAGAAGAAGAAGAAAGTGGGGGAGTGGGTTCTTGGATTCATGGCTGGGATTCTTGCAGGCTGTGTTTCCGGATTGATCTTCTCAATGGTTTTCAAGACGGTGATGCGCTATATCCGATCAAATCGAAAAGATACGAGCTTGAAGATCTTCAGTGCAATGATCAAGAAGCCGGAGGACTTGGCCTTCCTTGAAAGAGAGGATGGATTGCAATCACTCGAAGTTATAGGAAGGGGCGGCTGTGGCGAAGTTTATCGAGCTTCTTTACCTGGAAGCAATGGTAAAGAGATTGCAATCAAGAAGATACTTCAGATCAGAGAATCAGAGGAGGTGAATGATGAAGATAGCAAGCTCTTGAACAAGAAAATGAGACAAATTCGTTCCGAGATTCAGACAATGGGGCAAATCCGGCACCGGAATCTGCTTTCAGTCCTAGCTCATCTGCCACGGCCCAATTGCCATTACCTCGTGTACGAATACATGAGAAACGGGAGCCTACAAGATTATCTCAAACTAGTGTCAGAAGGAAAGAGAGAATTAGATTGGAGCGCAAGATACAAAATTGCAATAGGGGTGGCTGCAGGGCTAGAGTACCTTCATATGCATCACAATCCTCGAATAATCCACAGAGACTTGAAGCCTGGAAACGTGCTACTAGATGACGATATGGAAGCCCGGATAGCAGATTTCGGGCTTGCAAAAGCTGTACCCGATGCCCATACTCACATCACAACCTCAAATGTGGCTGGAACAGTAGGGTACATTGCTCCTGAGTATTACCAAACTTTCAAGTTTACAGAGAAGTGCGACGTTTACAGTTTTGGGGTGCTGCTGGGAGTTCTGATCATCGGGAAGCTGCCATCGGATGATTTCTTTCAGACCACGGATGAGATGGGATTGGTGAAGTGGATGAGGAATGTGATGACTTCGGAAGATCCGAAGAGGGCGATTGATCCGAGACTTCTAGGAAGTGGTTTTGAGGAGCATATGCTCTTAGTGCTGAAGGTTGCCTGCTTCTGCACACTGGATAATCCGAAGGAGAGGCCAAACAGTAAGGACGCTCGATGCATGTTAGAGCAGATAAAGAATTAGCGACGTGAGAGAAACCGAATAATCTGTCAGTTATGGCTAGAGATGCATATTTCGAAGATTTTAGATTCTGTCCAGTATAAAATGTGATATTGTTTTACTAGGTTATGTTTATAAGTATTATTTGATACGTTCATGTACTACAACAGTTAAGCACCTCATTTAAGAAACTTATTCTTACCATGTATAAACATGATGTTTCAATTTCTGTTCAGTTGCTGCAATAATACTCTACATATCTCTATAGGAAAATTATACATAATATATGGAACAGAGAATATGAATTGGAAGATATAACAGTCGGTATAATTGAACTAGAGATTGTTGTCTGCTTACAGAAGATACATTTGCGACATCCTAACGCTACCTCTAAACCAAAAGCATTAAGCTCTTTAACCTTAAACCCGGAGAATAAAGTTTATCCAACATATTCATGCCACAAAAGAAAAGGTGTCATGAACTCTCATAGCACATGAGTTACGAACTCCAGAAGTCAAAATGTTATACTTTTCCTTGCTTAATATTCTCTTTCTAGGTTCTGCTGTCTGGGGCGTAAACTTCAGTAAAGAAAGTACAGTCGAAGGAATGCATATTGCCTCTTCATCAGTTCAGCAGGTTTTCGGTTACCCTGGGGAAAAAAGGGGCACGGCCATAAATTTAGATGTAAACTAGCTTTGAACCTTATGCTATCCGTTTTGATAAGCACTTGAGAGAGATACCTAGTCTTAGGCATCTTTTAACAATGTGAACTAGGCATGAAATAGCGATGAGATCAAGCAGTGCAGGAGAGTTTTGACGAAAAGGAATATGATTCAATCAGTTTGAAACAAAATATGACCTTTTTTAGGAGCACATTTTCAGATAAACATGAGATGCAAAAGCAACTCCACTGAAAATTCAAGCTCTAAAGTACCTCAAAAATCTAAAAGTAATTGAGGAAGTATCCTCTCAAGATGCGTTGCTTCTATTTTCAACGAGCCCTCTGCTTCAGCAATGGCAGCAGCACGCTGGATAGCCTCTAGAACATCAAACACCAGACAAAAAAAAAAAGCACCATATATCATACAACAATGCAAAATAATGCAGGACATAGCAAGTAAATGCACGTACTGATGGACTATTTTTCTTCTTTACATGAAAAACAGCAAGGCATGCAATTTCATTCCTAACCTGCTACGAAAACTCGGAGGAGTTCACAGCTCAGCTTCAATGCATTTGCGTTGGCTGCAATTTCACAAAAAAACCAGCACATCAGCCATATTCATAGTTAATCAACAATCTCATTCATATAATAAAAACGAGAAAGATTGATCAGTGAACACCGAAACCAGCTAACTGAAATATACAGGGACTCTGCATCGGTTGCTAGACTCCACAAGAAAATGTCAAGTTTCATGTAAAGGGAACCCTACCACACATCTTCTCAAGGCTGAGTTCCAAAATACAATTTCTCTCAACTACGGGAAAAACGTGCACTATGCCGATCAAAAGTAATTGATCAAGAAGTACAAGGTCGGATCCGATCTATAGCAGAGAAGTTCACTACAACTTATACAAGATGTAAGGTTATGAGAAAACATCTTTTCCGAGAGAGCATATTTTGTAGTACGTCGCGTGCTGATATTCCGCTAAATTCTCAATTTTAAATTGAAAAGCATGCCTATAACACTATCCACCATTTGACCTAAACTCATCCACCACTTCATTTAAGCATGCTAAGTTTTCAATCCAGTAGCATAACTGCAACAATATTCAAGTAGCTAATGCTCAAGTAATCCTCAATAAGCATAATCAATACAACAGTATATTCACCAGTAGTTAGCCTGCTTCTCTTCGTCGTACTTGGTCCAGCCTGAAAGCACAAAAAACTCTTATGCGTCGGATTCAACATAGGCATTTTTACATAAACAAAAGGAAAAGGCTAAACAATGAAAGGCATTTTCTGAAACTGTGATTCAGAAATGCAACTGAAATCAAACCTCTGCTTCATTTTCTGAGAGCTGATTCTTCTCCCGCTCTGTCCCCACACACAAGCACAAGTGATGGAAATTGATGAGAATTTTGAAAAGTTAAACGAAATAAGAGGAAAATCTAACTCAAAAATGGCACACCTGCACCTCGTTTTTCCCAGACGGCTCTGAAAATTGCGCGAATCAAATCCTGTACCATGAACACCGGCGAAAGTTGTGAGCATTTGAAACTCGCAAAGAAATTCGAAACCTTGAAATGCAATCGAAAACAGAAATATGAGTAATTTTTTGGTTAGAATTTTACAGGATCGAAAGTATTTTCCTCCATTAACGGATGAAGATTGAGCAACAAGAAGTGAGTGCTCGAGGTAATTAGGAATTTGCAAATAACTCAAAAAACATCAACTTAATTAGTGATTTCCCATCAATTATTAATTTTTTAGTAACTATAAATACCACCCTATTAAGACCAGCCCAACTAATGGAGAGCCCAACTCTGGTTTTGAGAGCCCAAGCCCACACGCACCAGATTCAACTCAAGGACGGCCCAAGAGGAAGAAGAAGAAGATACCAGATAGATTCAAGGAGTTCCTGATCGGCAAGAAATGAGTTGGTAGTTGTCCCTTTTGTTGGTGTTGAGCAGATTGTACTTGCAGTTTCTGTTTTACTTTTTGGTTGCTTTTCCAGAAGGCTATTAAGCCATGGTAGGACTCATTTTGTATTCTCATGGTTGAATTTTATTGAAGACTTCTCTGCATCTTCTCTCTGTTTCCTTCTCTCTCAATCTACTCTTTCTCTTTTAGGAGTTTGGCTCACTCGAAGAGCTTATTTTCTTGTTACGATCGTAACACACCCCCAACAAGATTCTGGATATTGCATATTAGCCCCAAAAGTTACTCGAAAATTAGTAACTTGTGAAGCTGTAAAATTGCCGGTTTGGGCCAACCCGGCCCGAGCTCAACGGGCTATGGGTTAAAATATGTCTAGTCCGGCCAGGTTCAGAAACATACTTGGCCTAAAAAATGCGAACACAACTCAACCCGATTAGTGTTGAGTAACCTATTTGCATTCTTGAAAAATTGTTACTTGTCCAGCTATAAAATTATCCCATTGGGTCAACCCGGCCTGAGCTCAATGGGCTTTGGCTTAAAATATATACTCCGTATCTAAGTCGACTAGGTTAGTGTTAGATTCTCCGACCGGACCGGGTAAGCCTAAACCCACCTAGTTTTTTTATACTTCTCGGTTGACTCAACCAAGCCCAAATCATATCGAGCCTAGTTTTATGAGACTTGGCATGACCCAGTAATGAGTCTGTACATCGGGCAAGACCCACGTGAATTAGGGGTGGTTATCCGGTACGGAACAGTTTTACCGGTTACCGGTTAAGCAGGAAATTCAGGAACCGGTTACCGGACCGGTTCGGTACCGGTTAACCGGTCAACCGGTTAAGGAACCGGTTTTGCAAATTTTTTAAATTTTTTTTTATAATTTATATATTTTAAAGAAAAAATTAATAAAATTAGAAATTAGAAATTAATAAATTATATAATTAATAAATTATACAATTTTCCGTTCAATTTTGTCATAAATATTAAAATTTTATCATAATTAGATATTTTTTTAAATTTTATTTATATTATTATGTATATATAATAAATATTAAAATTTTAGTTAATAATAAAATCCGGTTCCGGTTCCTTACCGGTTCGGTACCAGTTAACCGGGAACCGAAATTTCTTAAATGTTTGGAACCGGTTACCGGACCGGAGCCGGTTTTTACCGGTACCGGTTCCTGGTTCCAGGTTCGGTACCGGTTTCCCGAAGAACCGGTTCCCAGATAACCACCCCTAACGTGAATGTATTAAGTACGATCAAGGTGAATAGAAGAGCATCTCTATAAATGCTACTAGTAACCTTTTTTTTTTTTTAAATTGTTTTTATCCTACGTTTTTCTTGATCATTTTTTAATTCATAATTTTTAAATGCTTGAAAAATATGAAAGAAATAAAAAGAGATGAAAAGGAGTGATGATCCAATTGAGCCGACAAAGCCCAATTTATAAGCCTGCAGGCAGCAGCAGGGGCGAAACACACGTGAAACATAAAAGGCTAAAGCAAATTAGGCCCACAAATTTGTACATCTAACAATTCTTCCTCTCTTTTTTTTTTTTCTTTCTTTATAAAAGGAAATAAAACGTTTCTTTCATCAAAATATGAAATTAAATAAATACTACCTATGTCTCATTATATTAGCTGCATTTCGTTCATCCTACTTATTAACAACATTTTCTAAGATAGTAAAGAATATATGACTACAATTAATTATCTGTTCTTATAATTGATTATAATCACATATCCTATTTTGCATTGACTATTATGCTATTTTAAAATTTTAATGTATTGCTAGAGAATTGATTATAATCACATATTCTCTTTTGCATTGACTACTGTGTTATTTTAATAAATTGCTAACATAGTACTAGTATGGATGTAGTACTAATAAGAGTGAAAAAGAATTAGACGTGGTCCAAGAATAAACAGATGAAAGTTTGAGCAGCTTCAATCCCTAGGAAATCCCATGCCAATCTGTTAAAAACAATTTACTACTATGCCTCAGGATTGGTAAAATCGATTACCTAGCTAGTTAAATAAGTTTATAGGTTCGACCAGGTGACTTAGCGTACGTGGTCACCATACTCCTCTCTTTAATGAGGCTAATATTAGTGTAGAAGATAAAACTATTGTTTTTTTTTTTTTTTTTTGAATATTTTTGTATTCTGTTTGATGGATTTTTCTGTGTATCAAGACAATTTCAAATTTTTATATCAATCACTATGGAAAGTAAAAGAGCCTGAAATGATTTAGTAGGGAGTATGAATTTTGACATTAGTTCGCTTTGAAATCAGAAGTAAAAGCACCTAATCGAAAATTTTAATTTATATAATTTGAGGAAAAAAAAAACTTATTTAGCGATTATTTTACATTAGTCCAACACTTTTTACGATAAAAATAGTTAACGTGCATATGCAAAAAATACACCTTATCCCAATTCAATACTAGTATCCTAATCCAAAAGCTAGCAAATTTTTGGGATTAAGCATATTGGACAACTAAAACAGCTCATTCTTCTTAGAGTTTCCAACTCAAACCCATATAAATCAAAATCATACAAGAAAACGAAGCTCCCAATTCATCCATAAACAAATCAACAAATAATTAAAATTTGCTAATTTTATCTTAAATTAAATAAAAAAATTAAAATATCGAGTCACCTATAATGCATATGTGTCACTGTGTTATGTTTGTTCGATAAGAAAATGTTTAAAGAGGAAATCCAGAAGGTGACATGTGGGCTATTATTCTTCATATGAGGGAAGTGTCTTCAAATTCAGCAGCACATTCCCCACTTTTTAATACTCCTATTAAAAATAAAAAGTGGACTAATGGAAACATACATATATACACATACATGTGAAGTTGGCATCCCCAAAAAAGGGCTCAAGTGTCCAACCTTTTAATTTTGAAATACTATATATTATATCACCTTGGATTTTTCATCTATTTTTTAATTTCTTGGTGTATATTTTATGGGTTTTGCTTTCTTGCTTTATCAATATTATAGAAAGATTAGTGGTTAGACCAAATTGAATAAACATCTCAATCTTTCTTAATTGACATTGAATTTGGATGCATAAGGTTTACTTACTCACTTTCCTTAATTGGTTATCTCTCCTATATGTTCAATCTATTTGATAATGATCCTGAAATCGAAAATCTTGACACGATCACGATGGTCATACTTTCATAGTACTACCTTCATTTTATCGATAATAAGTTCGATAAATATTAAACTTGAGCAATAAAAATATCAAAACTTAACATTTAAAAAAAAAATCACAATTGCTAGACCTAATTCAAAGGTATTAAAAGAAAACATGAATGCCACCAAAAGAATAATTATAATAACAATAATGGGGGGTGGCCATGTAAAAATCATTAGGGTCACTTTGTGGGGCCCAATAATTTTTTTGTGCATGGTTTTATTAATGTTGAATGCACATACATTGAGATTAGAACTTTTATTAGTTATATGTTTGCTCATCTTATTTGATGGAAAGGAGAACAAATATTCTTAATAGACAAGCATGTGAAGCCACATTCATTTTTTGCTAATCCCCACAATTGGGAACCAGCTCACTAATCTTGAATTCTATAGTGGTTTTGACCATGTTACAAGTTTAATTGAATAGTTAACCACCTCTATTTGGTTGTGAAAAGTGTGTGTTTAAAAAAAATTCAAAATTAGTATATAAATACGAGTACATGAGTACTTAAATCCCGTCCATAGTCCAAGTAATATAAATAAGGAAAATGAACTCCACTCAAGCTAAAATTGTCGGAATACACAATAAAGAATTAGAACACAAATTATGAAAGGAGACTCCATCAAACGAAGAGTAGTAGACTCGAATCCACTTCTAAAACAGAAATTTGATTCTATCCATAATATTATGTCTAGATTTTCAAATGTATCCAACAAACAAATTGTTAAATTAATATTCATAGGCTTCCTCTTAGTCTTTCCTTTAAGAAGAACTAACAAGTTGCACAAAATGACTTGTAATATTATTAGAACCCATCAAGGGGTGTAAAAAAGTGTGTATTGAAAAAAAAAAAAAAGTAATTTGGGCAAATCATGATGGATTAGTAAATCCCTACTCAAGCACACCAAGGCATGCACCTTTATTTTCTTAAAATAGATGCTGCAAATGAGATGCTGCAAACGTTTGTAATATAGACTTTCGATTATGATCTGCCAATCAAATTAGAAAAGAAATTAAAAAATAAACGAACACCAAGATCGATCGTTTGTATAATCTGCATTCTCGAAAGGGAGAGAGTAATATAGAGAATATTATCTTAATCTTTTTTATTAAGGCTACTACTACCTCAAAGGTTATTAAGTGGTATAGGCAAGTGAATTTATTCTTGAATCTTGATTCACATTTGAAAAAGAATATAAAACAAGAAAAGGCCAAAATTAGCTTCATAGGAACTTCAAAATATAATTAAATATTGAAAGTCCCTCCCTCCATAAAAAGAAAAAAGGAAAAGAAATAAAGGAATAAAGAAAAAAATAATAAAGTGTATTATGTGGCCATGCTTTGATGAATAGTAAACATCACAGCTGGTCACAGTATCATAATCACTCTTCTCAATCTCTCTCTCTCTCTCTCCCTCTCCCCTTCCTCTTCTTCTTCCACTGTTCCGTTCATTTTCTATACATTTACATACTGCTTCAAATTTATGGTTCCAGCAAATAGATAGGAAATTCAGTTGCGGTGTTCTGTTCTGAAAACTAGTTGATTTTAGAGAGAGAGAGAGAGAGATGGGAGGGGTGACGTCGTCGATGGCCGCCAAGTTGGCGTTTTTCCCGCCGACGCCGCCGAGTTACAAGCTTGTGACCGACGAGGCGACGAAGCTGCAGCTTCTCCACCCGTTCCCCCACCGCGAGAACGTCGACGTATTGAAACTCCCCACGCGGCGGGGCACGGAAATCGTGGCGGTGTATGTGCGGTACCCCATGGCCAGCTCGACTCTGCTCTACTCGCACGGAAACGCGGCGGATGTTGGGCAGATGTATGAGCTGTTCATCGAGCTGAGCATTCATCTCAGAGTCAATTTGCTTGGGTAATTTTTCGGAATTCAATTACTGTTTTCGTTCCTTTGATGTTTGAGAATCCTGTTTGTGCGGCGAAATTGCTAGGGTTCTTGCTGGGAATTGTTGCGTTTTAAAAGGGGAGTTTTGTTTGATCGTTCATCTGTTGCTAATTTTGGTGAAATCAGTAACAACTTTCTATAGTCGTATCAAATTTCTGCTTTTTTTGTGCTCTTTTTTCATTAAATAAATTTTATATAATTGAGTTTGTTATTTTGGATGATTATTGGTGCTTCTGACTGGGTGAGCTGTTAGCGTAGTTGGATCAGATGTGTTAATCGGTATTTTCTATTCTTAATTTTTGTGATTTTGGTGGTGTTTTGCAATATTTTTTCTTAGAATATTTTGTCCGTTATATCCATCGTGGCAAACTGGCAAATTGGGGTCATTTTGGGAAACAAAATTGAGTGTTGATGTTTGGATTTAGTTATTGAGCTTTTGAGATGAGCTTGTGAGGGAGTGAGAGTGCCAAATGTTGACTCTTGAAAAGTGGTTGGTGATCTTTCTTTCTTTATCGGAGATTTAGGAAGTAAGTCATAACTTATTGTGCAGTAGGTATTGATCGAAATCATGGACTGTAGCAATCAGAGAGAGAGAGAGAGAGAGAGAGAGAGAGAGAGAGTTGGTATTGATGATGGCTGGCTTGACTAAATCTTGTGTTATAATTCTCTTGGAAGAATTTTGTAATGGTTGAACAACCATAGACCTCAAGATGAGAAGCAACAATGATGAGAACCATTTTACTTTAATCTTCCCTCTGAATATCTTCCAGTAGTAAAGTTTAGAACACAGGTTTACGAATTTTATATGAATATTTTGAATAATTATGATAATTTTATATAAAACCTTGGAGGACGATAAGTCTTAACTATGCAGAATAATTTTCGGGTTTAGGGCAGAATCAGCTAATCATATTAATTTGGAGCTGCATGTTTGGCTTTGCTTTTATTTGCAGAATAAGGAAGATATTCTATCGATAACCTTCTCTTAGGAAGTGAATCAAAATTTTGTTACAATCTAGTTAGTGTAATCTCCTTGAAAATTATCAGATTATTACATACTTTAAGACTATAGTACTTGTGTTGTGCATGGATAAGCGAGATGATAGGATTCACCGAAGGTGGTGTCATATACTCTGGATCATATATGATATAACACACATGACTATCTTTTGAGGTGTTAGCTCAATTTGATTTTACTAAGGTACTAGAATATTTAATCTTGCAATTATCAATACAAGATTTATAAATTATCATTTCCATTTACTACTATATCCTGGATATATTGACTATTAAATAATTACATTGAATGCTAGTGTTTAGAATATCTAGTACGGAGTATAAGATTAGTGTTTGGAAGAAATCAAATAATTTCAGTTTATGTATAGGACAAGTTCACAAGCACATTTGCAAACCCTTTTGAGGTGTTCAAATTTGATTGGATTATCAACTACATTCAATAGTAGTTCGTGAATATGATTTTATAATGTGTTAATAATTAGTGGATAGTGAATTTATAATATGATACCTGTAAATTTTGTTTGAAACGCAAAAATTAGACTCACTTGATTACGTCAAGTTCTTATCTTGCCCTTGTATAATACTTATGACTGATTAAGTTGCTTTCCGTTTTAGTTGCATCATTTATTAGATTCATGTATGAGAAATTAAAGTGTTATCCATATATTATCCATAGTTCAGTGTCAGCCTTCATAAACGATATTTGGACATAGTAATTGATGAATGTACATACTCAAAAACTATTGCTGTCAAGTGCGTAAAGAGAAACAAATAATACTGCGTATTCGATATTCCTCATGCCTTTTGTTGATGCTTTACTTAGGTTATAATCAGACAGAGTCTCCCTTTTTTTAATTTGATACTATCATGGATTGTGCCACTTACCTCTGTTGAAGCTTAATGAGTATCCTTTTCATATTATGCCCACAGGTATGACTACTCAGGCTATGGGCAGTCAACCGGGAAGGTATAAGCCATTTGTTTCTTTCAGAATTTGGGAGGCGTTTACATTGGGTGATATAATAGATTAACAATACATAATGCTGTGTCTTGTCTATGTTGCAGCCAACCGAGCATAACACATATGCAGATATTGAAGCTGCATATAAGTGTCTGGAAGAGAGCTATGGGGTTAAGCAAGAAGATGTTATCCTGTACGGCCAATCTGTTGGTAGTGGCCCTACTGTAGATCTTGCAGCTCGTTTGCCTCGCTTAAGAGCTGTTGTTTTGCATAGTCCTATTTCATCAGGCTTAAGAGTTATGTATCCAGTGAAGCGCACATACTGGTTTGACATCTACAAGGTGAGTTCTAGCCTAAGTTACAAATCTGCATAAAATATTCCACTCACGCTTTTGTTATATTTAATCAAGACTGCGTGTTCTGTTTTTTTTGCAGAACATTGACAAAATCCCCTTGGTGAAGTGTCCTGTTCTAGTTATACACGTAAGTTAAACAGTTGTGCAACGCATGTTCTTCTTCCTGTGTGTGTGTGCGCGTGCGTGTGTGTGTTTAAGAACAGATGATATTCTGCACAGCTAAGCTGAAGATGTGTGTTTTTTATGAAAAAAAATTCCCTCATTTGGTTCGATAAAGAAATCTGTGATCTTGTGCGAGCTCATACTGGACTTGTATATGGGCAGATTCAGTTTGAACCCGTGACGAATTGCTGAATTTTGTCTTAAGAACTCCTAAACTGAAAAGGTTGCTTAATTTATTCAAGTATTTCTTGTCTGGCACACCCTTCATTTTTTTCTTGCTATAACATTGATAAATGAGGTAATCCAGTTGTAATAGGCCAAACTACAATCACATTTTTCTAATTTGAGTATTTGCTTCTTCGGAACTCTGCAGTGCAGTTTAAATGCTTTTGATACTCAAAGCAGAAATATTCACAAATCCTCTGTGTTGATGCAGGGTACTGCAGACGATGTCGTTGATTGCTCTCATGGTAAACAGCTCTATGAACTATGTCAAGAGAAATATGAACCACTGTGGATCAAAGGAGGGAATCACTGTGATCTTGAGCTATATCCTGAGTATATCAAGCACCTGAAGAAGTTTGTATCTTTTGTCGAAAAACCTCCATCCCAAAGACACTTGTCGAGGAGGAGCATTGGAATTGAGCGTCCCGAACATTCTAGAAAGAGTACTGATTGTATCGATGCTCCGAGAAAGAGCACTGACCGGAGGGAGAAACCCAGGCGGAGCGTTGACCGGCCAGAGAAACTAAAGCCTTTCGATTACAAATTCCACAATGATGAGAGAGTGTCCAAGATGAAAGTCTCGTTCGATCAAATGGAAAGATCGAGAAGGAGCGTTGAGTATCACGAGAAATCGAGGAGGAGTATCGATGTTCAGATGGAGAAAGCGAGAAAGAGTGTGGATTGGCTAGATAGGATTCGGGCGAGCTGACTCTGTCATCGTTGTCGCCGTCTGCGGTGCTGTAAATTTGTGCTTGTTTAAAGGGAAGGGAAAAGTGATAGGAAAAGAAGGTTTGTTTAAGTTATGGTGAAATGGGTTGTGTATTTGGTTGTTGGAATTTCTGGGATGATGATACTCTTGCAATTTTATTGTCTGTGTATGAAGAAAATGATATGTGGAGTGGGGGGTATAGTTCCATAAAATCATTCCTTGTTCTAAAAAGGGATTGCTTCTCACACTAACCTTCTTGTCTTTACCTTTTTAGCTTTATGAAACTCTCCTAATATTCCACATAGGGCTCTAAATGAGCTGAGCTGAGTAGTGACATGCTTGAGCTCGGCTCCTTTAAATGTTTGCTCGCACGAGTTCGAGCTTGATTTGAGCCTTAATGTTATGATTGAGCTTGATGAATTTGAACCTATTTTTGGTAAGAATGTATTCGAGTTTGAGGTCGAACTCTGCTAGTAAAAAGTCTGAATTTTATTAAATTCTACTCGACTATTCTTGACTATGAAGCTTGAGGTTGCCAAACTGAAGTTCGATTTTGATCTTGTTTACTTGCAATTTTTTTTTTTCACATAAAGTGCTAAAGCTTGTTTATGAGCTCAATTATGGGCTCGACAATGGATTCACAAACATGTTCGATGTAAAGCTTGCGAACAAGCTTGATTATATACGATTTCTCTTTCAATTTCGCAATGATTTTCTTAGTGAAACCATTGTTATAATTATAACCTTATGAAGATACTCCAATATTCCTTTAGACCTCTATTTACTGACACTATTATTATATATGAATGTCCCTCATTTACTAAATCTTTCTATTTTAGGACATACATCTCACAATCACTATAACACTTTATCAATCTACGTTCTAACACTTGACCCTATAAAACGATTTCAAAAATTAGATAGGTCCATAATTATTTTACTTTAAACCCTTACATTATTTATCGCATTAAGACCGACCCGACCCGAGCCGTTACCGTAATCCTTGCCCATACGGCACTGCTCTTAGACTTAGAGGGAACCTTGACGGCGGAAGAATCACAGTCAGTAACTTGAGCAATTCCCTAAAACTTGTACGCGAACTCTGCAGCTATTCTAAATTAACGATCAAATCCAAGATCATAATTTCTTTCTCCGAATCGTTCGTCGCCGAAACCCCGCTAATTCGATTTCTGCTTCCCCAAACGAAACCCTAAATCGCCAGTTTCTCAATGTAATAATCCTTCCGATTATCAGCTGAATCAGTTTTCTTATTGTTGCTGCTTTTCTGTTTTTGCTTCTGCTTTGGTAGTTGATGATGATTTTGATTTGCTTCTGACTTTGTTTAATTAGGGCGCAAGGAGATGCAGCAATGGAAGCGATAAGGCACGCTGTGAGAGCTCTGAGAAAGCGGCATTTAGTGGAAGAGGCCGCGCATTCACCTGCTTTTATCGCTCTATCTCTCCCGATTGTATCTCAGGTTGTTTCTACTGGACTTTTGGTTCCAGTTTGTAAACTTGTATAGTTGAATTTTTTGTATAAAAGTTATGTAGCCTTGATAATGTTGCTAATTCTGATCTTACAGCGTCTTTGTATAGTTGTTTTCCTTACAGAACGGTCTCCTTGTGTAAAAAGGGTGATCGGAAATTTAGTGTTTTCTTAGGTGTCTTTGAAATATGTGCTGTTGCAAATTAAGATTGAGATAAGTAGCAAAAGTTCATGAAAGATGAACATAATGCAACAGCAGATTAGTTTTTTTTGTAGGAGAAACTAGTGGTTTTTGTTGATACCACGAGCTTCATTGTCATGATCAGTACTAGAAAACTAAGCTAGTAATGTAGAGGGCAAGATTTCGTTGGAGCTGATGCTTGGGTCATACATCGACTAGCTATATAGGAAAAACTCATAGATTGAACGAGTCAATATTTGATCTCTCAAGGTGTTAGCTTCTTTGCTTAAAGTTTGTTTCGGGTTCAGGGAAAAATGCCATATTGATAACCTAGTGTGATAGCTTTCTGCTAGATGTAAAATTATATTTAGAGAAAGTGTAATACTTTCAGCTGGTTTGGAGGGTTGAGGCCGTTCTGTCCTTTAAACACAATAAAAGGAATTTGGGTATATTATTTCATTTTGGTAAATGCTTTTAGCATATGATGAGTACTCTGTTAAATCAGTTGATAGCTCATTATTACTATTTTCATGCTACATTAATTATCTAGGGCCGTTCGTTCTATTTGTTGCAAGAAAATGCTAAAAATCATCGGTACATTCACTTATTTGTTCTTTCGTAGAAATTGTTGGTGTGCACCTTATGGTGCTAGCTACCAAATATCGTTTGACTATGGCTAAAATTTAGTACATTCCCTCGTTGTGCTGTTTAGATTGGTGTCATCCATGCAGGCATTTTCATAATCATATTGTTTTGCTAAGTGCACCATTGTTGTGTATGTAAAAGGGGTCGGAGTGGAAAGAGAAAGCTGAAAATCTTGAATTGGAGCTCCAGCAATGTTACAAAGCTCAGTCTAGATTATCTGAACAGCTTGTGGTTGAAGTGGCTGAATCCAGAACTTCCAAAGCACTACTGCAAGAGAAAGAAACTGCGATATCTGAGTTACAAAATGAGCTAGCTCAAGCAAGGTTCCATCTCCAAATTTGTCACCACTGTCTCCTACATCAGTAGATCATCTTTCATATAGAGATGGGTTGTGAGAGTTAATACATCAGCACACTTAACTATCTCACTGATTTTTCAGGGACGAATGCTCCCGTTTAGCTGCACTTTTGGAAGAAAAGACGAAGGCCTTGGAACTGTTGATAAGCGAGCACCAAGAAGTTAAAGGACAGCTTGAAGCAGCTACTCTTAGATTCGAAAATGCAGAATCAGAAAACAAGATGCTAATTGATCGCTTGATGTTGGAAAAAATGAAAGATGCTGAGCGTCTAAATGAGGTATCTTAATAATTATCTGCTCTAGAACACCATTATCCTTGCTATGTGAAATTTGATTTGTTGTGTATGGAGTTTCACATCTACTACTTATATCAAATGCCCAAGTGATTGATAGGGATATTTTCATCACTATTGGGTGCTTGACATAATGGTTTGGCGGCCCCTAAATCAATACTCTCTCTGTCCCACAGAACTATAGGCGTTTCTTGAATATGTGTGAGGTATAAAATATTGAAACGCTTGCAGTTCGGTGGGACGGAGTGAGTAGTTTTTTTCCCCCTATCTAGTTCTAGTTTGATCTATAGATATTTTTTTGACCTGAAATTGATAATGCTCTCACTTTTGTTCAGTCTATAGAAGTGAATATATTTTTTATTCGCGACCCTTTATAACAACTATTGTTGGTAATTATATGCTTCCTTAATTAGGCAAATGCTCTTTATGAAGATATGCGGGATCGCCTCAAGGGAAGCAGCATGGAACGTCTTGCCTACGAACAAGTTGATGGTGTAGTGCGTCGATGTGAAGAGGGTGCAGAGTATTACGTTGAGTCAACAGTACCCTCTACATGCAAGCAGAGAATCCCTGCTCAAGATGGTGGCTGCACCTCCATATTATTCGAGCATCACTCCTCTAAACTTGTCAGTGGAGGACAATCTGTTAAAATCTGGGATACAAACACCGGAACAGCAACTAAAACACTTCAGGGATGTCTAGGTACTGTTCTCGACCTCTGCATTACCCTCGATAACAAATCAATTATTGCAGCCAGCAGTTCGCATTCTTTGTACGTATGGGATGTTAGCTCCGGTCGTCATCGGCACTCCCTCACTGGCCACAAGGACAAGGTCTGTGCCGTGGACGTAAGCAAAGTGTCGAATCGCAGTCTTGTGAGCGCTGCTCATGATCGAACCATAAAAGTTTGGGATCTTCAGAACGGCTTCTGCGTGAAAACTCTTATGTTCCCCAGCAACTGTAATTCCCTCTGTTTTAGTATGGATGGTCAGACTATTTGCTCCGGCCACGTAGATGGGAATCTCCGATTATGGGATATCCAATCGGGGAAGCTTCTGAGTGAGATCGCAGCGCATTCTAATGCGGTGACATCTTTATCACTGTCCAGAAACGGGAATATGTTATTGTCAAGTGAGAGGGATAACTTGCATAATCTGTTTGATATGCGCACTCTTGAAATCTGTGCGACGTTGAAAGGGAATGGGAGTAAAATGGCTTCGAATTGGAGTAGATCCTGTATGAGCCCTGATGACAGTTATGTGGCGGCTGGATCTCATGATGGGACGGTACAAATTTGGTCGGTGGGGAACGGGAAAATCGTGAGCACGCTGAAGGAACATACGTCTCCTGTGCTGTGCTGTGCTTGGAGTAGTCTGGGTAAGCCTTTAGCTACATGTGATAAGAATGGTATCTGTGTTTGGTATTGATTCTTCATTGGGTAGTGACTGTAGATAACAAAAGGAACTAGGAAGTAAGTGTATAATTAGATAATGCTGTTGGAAATCTGGTTTTTTCTTTCTTTTTTAATTTTCTTTCCGGAGAGTGGAGTTGTTATTCGTTCGAGTTCAAGTTGGAGTTTTATATGTTGAGAGGTGTACATATTACTTGATCATATTATGTTTGATATAATTGTTACTTTGTTTGATTGATTATTAACAAATAATATGAGCTTATCATTTCATAGAAACAAGTCAAAGTATCTAAAATTCCAAATAGCTCACAGCAAATACAAATACAGTGATTTCTTGTTTCTCCCCAAATAATATAAGAACTAAGTTACATAAGCAAAAAAACTAAAAAGAAAACACAGATGTTCCAAGTGTGGGCTCCCATACCAATGTTGAAAGCTGGAAACATCAAAGATTATTAGAACCAGGACTCTTTGGGGAGAGAGAGAGAGAGAGAGAGAGAGAGAGAGAGAGAGAGAGATCATTTCCATGAACACTCAACTCTAACATCACATTTTGAAGCTCTTCTTGCATGAGCCTCGGCTAATGTATTGCAATCTACCAACTGAATGTTTGTTAGAGTTTTGATGAGAGGGAACACATGCAATTGGCAGTTTTTCATGGTTAGGTGTGTAAGTTTGGGGAAACTTTCATCTGCTCCGACCCAGACTGTAAGATCTGTATCTTCAATCAAAAGATACTTGAGATCCTCGAATCTCATTCCCGGATCGGGTGCCCACCTTTGTCCTCGAAACGCATAGCACTGCAGCTTGAGCACTTTAAGATTTGATAGTTTCGCAATCATGCTCATGTCTTCCCAAGGATATCCAAAGCCGCTTAAACTTAACTTTTGAAGATTAGACATAAAAGTTGAAATACGAAGCCGAGGCGGGAATGCAGCTGGCTTGCTCAAGAGTTTAGGGTTCACCACCATGCTTGCAAGTGATTTTAACCTTTCAAGGATAAAATCATCGAACCGAATCATGGTCGGAGCAAGATCAGGGGCCGACTCAATTCGAACCCCTAACTTCTCCAGCTTAGGGATGCTCTCAAGAACACCCACCGCACAACTTTGAGCTCCGACGTCTAAAAGTGTTGTGAGGTTGGATAAGATTCCACCCGGAGGTGGAACAGGTAGGTTCTGTCCTACGAGCTCAAGGTACTTGAGTTGTTCCAACTCCCATATCTCCGATGGCACATACGAGCACGACTCAGCTACACTCCGGTTGATGATGCTTAGGTGTTGATGGACGATCAAGTATTCAAGGAACCAGAGCTTGTTTATGGAAGGAGGGAGACTTGAATTAGTAGTAAGGGAGAGGTACCTTAATTGAATGAGCTTCACCACCTCGACAGGGAACTCGTAGAAACGGATAGTGACCGCATCCAGCACCCTCAGCAGTTTGAGCTCCATACACACGGGGACTTGGTACGGATGGTACGGTCCCGTGCATAGCATAGAGCGCAGAGTCGAAACCCTTGCTATAGAGACGTGCACCTCCTTCATGGCCAACAAGCTATTGTTTTGGACGGCCAGATGAGGCTTGTCTCTGATGCGCTCCTCGCTCGGACCACCCGCCTCGTACGTGTTCAAGACGAAGACAAACTTATTGTCCTCTGCTACTCTCCTGCTTAGATGCCTATACACAATGTGGAGGCTGCAAGCCTTTGCCCTTGTAACTTGTAAGGCCCCAGTTCCGGCTTCGAGTCACGACAAGATTAGACGAAACAATTTCATCAAGAACAAAGCCAACTCCATCGACAAACCCCTCAGCAAGCCATAAGTTGTTGATCTTGGAACGACACACTAGATAACCTTTAGGGAAAATGCACATGTACAGAAAGCACGCTTTCGAATGCTGGGATAGGTCTCATGTATGAGATCGCAAGCATCCTCCATAACAGAGTTCCTCATCTTGGCTACCTCCTCCCAGTACTCTACCTCCTTGGGGGCTTTGACGAGGAGCCGTGCAACGGAGAGGATTATCAGAGGAAGGCCTTCGCAATTCTCAGCAATCTTCTTTCCGGCTTTCACAAGCTGACGCGGACATGAGTACTCGTCTTTGTCTTCGCCAAACACCTTCCTCTGCAGAAGTTCCCAGCTTTCGACTTCGTTCAAGAACCGCATTCGGTAATTATAATCATCTCCGATCCGATGCCATCAATCCTACTCGTTACTAAAAAACATCCATAGACACAATTTTCTCGTATTAATTTTAGCAGGGACTTTCCGTAACCGTAACCGTAACCGTAACCCCCTGATGATAGTTTTTTCCACACGTGATCAAACACAATGAGACATTTTCTACCCTTTAAACACCTGCTGAAAAACTCTAATAAGTTTTCATTTCGTTTCATAGTCATTTTACTAGTAACATTTATCTGAGCTATAATGGATCTCATGATCTGTTCGAACTTAAACTTGTGCCCCACCGTAACAAATGCCCGGTCATTGTATTTTTCCATAACGAGTGGATCATGGAAAAGTTTTTTAACAAATGTTGTCTTACCAATACCCGCCATTCCGGTGATGGCGATACACTTGAAGTAAGCAGCTCCGACGACTCCGTGTCTGATCTCAACAAACAGATCATCAAATCCAACCATGTTCGTCCCGTCACTCTCACTTTTTGCAGCAGCAGCTTCTTCTTCGCCTTCTTCTTCACGAGGCATCTCTAGTTCCTGCACATATTCTGCGCCCATCACCTCCGCCGTGTGGAGGAAGCGACTCACGTGGTGGCTCAGGTGAGAGAGGTGGAGGGAGAACCTGCCGTGGCTCTGAGACTGGGAAAGAAACTGAGATGAAGCTTCGGATTCAATGGTTTCTTCGAGCTTCCGCGCTTCGTCTCGTATCCGTCCATCCACCGCCAGTACCTCCTCGCTGCTGTTTTTGATCGGATCGTACCTGCTGAGGGTCCGTTGTAGCCTTGCGGCAACCCAGCGTGCATACTTGAGGGTTTTTAGAGAGGAGGGGTCGATGGAAGTATGGCTTGAACTCAGAAGGAGGTCGATTGTATGATACAGAGAGGTCACGGCGGCATAAGCTAGCCATGAATTATTACCAACAAGTATAGGGTGGGAGAGAATTGGTGGAAGGAAGCTCTTAACAATGTAGGAAAGAGAGAGAGAGAGAGAGAGAGATTGCATTAATGGAGAGCTTGCTAGCACCTTCGTGATTGTGTGACTCACGTGGTGGCTCCGGTGAATTCTATTCCTCTCTTTATGTGCCCTTTGTGATTATATGCATGTGATGTGATCTGAATTGTGGTGGTTGCTCTGTTCTTGGTTCACTGCCTAATTTTGGGCTGCTGTGATGCTCTATTGTTGCTGTATTACCTGTTGTGGTGACAATTTGCTGTGATTAAAAGTTGCTGAGGTGATTAAAATTTTCCGATGACATTTATTTGATCAAATGATGCTATGTTCTTGCTCGATGGACTGCTGTGATGACATATTCCTGTGATTAAATGTATATGCTGTGATAAAAAGTTGCTGATGACATTTTGTTGGTCAAATGATGCTCTGTTCTTGCTCTATTAACTTCTGTGATGACAATTTCCTGTGATTAAATGTATATGCTGTGATAAAAAGTTGCTGATGACATTTTGTTGGTCAAATGATGCTTTGTTCTTGCTCTATTAGCTTCTGTGATGACAATTTCCTGTGATTAAATGTATATGCTGTGATTAAAAGTGGCTGAGGACATTTTGTTGGTCAAATGATGCTCTGTTCTTGTTGGTCACATTGTAAGCTGTGATTATAATATGCTGATGACATTTATAAGGTCAAATGATGCTCCGTTCTTGCAAATTGAATCATGTTGTGTTGATAAATGCCACTTTCAAATGATGCTAATATCTTGAGATGGAGGTAGTATGTGAATGTGTGAATCCCCTTTGATGTTATGTATCAGTTTCCATGTGATGTGATCTGAATTGTGCTTGATGCTCTGTTCTTGGGCAATTGTGGGATTTAGGGCTCTTAATAAGCTGCAGTGATGACAACAGTTGATAGATTTGTATGCTTTGGCCTCTGATTGAAGTGGTTTCAACCTCTGTTAATTGGTTTTGGTTGTCTGTGCCTACACTATTTGATGCTTTTACAATATGCTGATGACATATCACTAGTCAAATGATGCTTTGCAATAAATGAATGAGAATACATGAGCTTGAATGATGTGCATTGCTGAATTAGTTGCATCTGCATGATGACATTTACAATTACCAAAACTATAACCTTATCTACTAAGTACTTGAAATGGAAACTTAAACATACACAGTCTGTTAACTAATACCTACTGCTATTAGCTGCTGTCTTCATGACTTCAAAAGCATGCTGTTTACTTTCCCATTTCAGCATTCACTCTATGCATTCAAGTCAAACAACTCACCTGCACCTTGTGGGACATTGATGCTCATTTCTTCCATCAAAATGTCTAATCCTTCAGTTCTTTCTTCTGCAATCAAATGGTCTATGCATTACCTAACCATGTACTCTGGAACATCTAGGTTTTGAGGTAGTAAACCCTGCCTTAACAATGAATCCTTGGACATATGTGGCAGTTTGAAGTTATTCATGCCTTTGCATTTCATTATCTCAACTAATACACACTGCAATGATAAAAAAACCTTGTTTAATGTTTGTGGCTCCATTATATGGAAACTTTCCTGCATTGCCTTAATGAGATCCTCTGGATTTTTGCACTTCAACCTCTGCTGTAAACTTTGGATTGCTGTAAAAGTCCTAGATCATTTGCATTACAATTTGGGCTATTTGATGGTTGTTGAACTAGCTTAATCTGGAAACCATCTGCATTTGCTGCTTCTTGGAATTCTGCATCATTGTTGTTGATGTATGTTCTGCAGTTATCTTGCTGTATTTCTATTCTCTTGCTTAAACTTGTTGGCCATTTCAGCTTGATGGCAGGCAAAATCTGAAAAGAATGTTGAAGTGTTAGTGTGTTAATAAAACCTCACAATTGATTGGCTTAATGGAAATAAAATTAGGCAGACTACCTCTTTTAGAATGCAATCTTTCACCACTGTATTTGTGATGCTCTGAATTGGTTTTAGCTCCACTGTGCCTTTTGGTCTCTTGCTGCTGTTTCTCTTTGCTGTGTACTCCTCTATGAATGGCCATATACCAATTTTTCCATCAAAAACAACACTCTCATCCTCTGCAAACACTGGTCTACTAATTGCACACATGAACATGACTTTTGGGATGAAGTTTTTTGACTGTGTAACTCTAAGGGGATTTGCTTCCATGGGGGTCAGATAATATTTGCAGCTCTTCCTCTGTAAGTAGAACCATTTTTCATCTATGTGAATGGTATTTTCCATGGGCTTGAATGTGGGAGTGTTCCTAGTAAAATCGAAGTGTAAGGCTCGTAGACTAAAACCTAACCTCCATAACATGTTAGGAGCTGTCAATAGAGGCCTTATAGCATTAATATGGTGTATGAGCAGTAACTTAGTCCATCTTTCCCACAGTTGCTCTTGAAATCAGTGGCCCTAATGCATCAGACAGTGAGGAAATGGTACCTCTTTTAATGGGGTCAATGGCCTCAATAACAGCAAAGTCAATTGTGTGTTTCTTCTTTCTGATTCTGCCCTCCCTATTTGCAGCAACATTCATAACCTCACCCCTTTCTCTTTGCTTTTTTGCAGTATTCCAGATTCGAGTAACACTGAATCTGGATATTTGGAAGAGATCAGCTGCTGCATTGATGCTTCCATGGGATATCTTCCCATTCTTGAAGTGCTGCAGCAAGTATTGCATGATCTGAGTCCTCATTTGTGATGGAACATCTGCCACTTTCCCCATCTCCTTCTTCTTCTTCTGGTTTTTGAGAGAGTTTCCTGAGTTTAGTTGCTGTTTTTTTTCCAAATGATGGAAACTGATGGATGTATAGATGGTGTATGATGTGATCTGGGGGGAAATTTAAATGTTAAATTTCCCCCCTAAGATGAACACTTCTGTTAAGCACTTCTTTTTTTTATTATTATTTTTTTATTCGGTGAACATTAAAATGATGTACATTAACTCCGCTACAGAGCAACATTGAACAGTAAATGCTATCCCTAAAATTTCTCTAATTATGTACTTAAAATCCCTTATCTTTTTTTCATTGGTACAAGAGCCCTTTTCAAATGTGCCTAATATCTTGAGATGGAGGTAGTATAATGGTAGTAATATACAAAAAGCTGGTTTTTAAAATTCCTTTTGTAACCTGACAAGCATCTATTGGTATTATAGAAAATGCAAAATCAACTATCGATGTGCAAATTGGATGAGATCCTCTGTCCCTAATTGATGTACTAATAGTGTCCTCGATATAAAATTAGGAAGTCTTGAATTCTCTCTATTAGGGGTCATTTTCATTTGGTTATTAGTGTATGTCAAAACTTCATAATTTTGTACCGGGACACCATTGATACACCAATTTAGGGACAGAGGATCTCATCCAAAAGAAAATGCATGATCCTCGTCTCATTTATAAATAAACATTTTTTATTTTGCGACGTCTCGTACATTTTTGCACATTTCCTAAAGTGGAAGATTTCTCCAAATTATTAGCAAATCTCCCTGCATGCACGCCATAAGTTGAGGATCCTCGCCTCGAACATCGGATCACATAACCAGGATAAACCTTTTAACAACCGGGCATTATAATTTTTTATTACGTACATCTGCACGTAACTTATGACTATTGGTTAGAAAAATATGCCGTCATATATTCAAATGAATTAAAACATTACAAATACAGTGGCCTTGGCCTTTGTGGACGGAGGAAAAAAAATATAAAGAAGTTTGAGATCATCGAAGCAGCTTCTGCGTCAACTCTTATATTTACATGGCTAAACTTTTGACTAAAATGGAGTTAAATTTTAATCATTTCCATGAACACTCAACGCTAACATCACATTTTACAATTTTCCTAGCACGAGCCTCGGCTAAAGGATTGCAATCTACCAACTTAATGTTTTTGAGAGTTTTGATGAGAGGGAAGAAGTGCAATCTATGGCAGTTTCTCATGGTAAGGTGTGTAAGTTTGGGGAAAGGTTGATGAGCGCCAACCCACCGCACGAGATCTGTATCTTCGATCAAAAGATACTTAAGACCCTTGAATCTTATTCTGGGATTAGGGGCCCACTCTTTCCCTCGAAACGCATAGCATTGCAGTTTGAGCACCTTAAGACACGATAACTTAGCCACCTCGCTCATGTCTTCCCATGGATATCCGAACCCCCTCAAGCACAAGTACTCGAGGCCGGTCATGAGACCCGAGACGTGGAGCCTAGGCGGGAGTGCAGGACTGCTCAAGAGTTTCGGGTTGAAAACGACACTCGAAAGAGATTTCAGCATATCATGGCAGAAATGATCAAAGTGAGGCATGGTCAGAGCTAGATGTGGCGCCGACTCTATCCGAATCCTCAATTTTTCCAACTTAGGGACGCCCTGAAGTACCTCTGCTGCACAACTTTGAACTCCGACATCTAAAAGTGTTGTGAGGTTGGACAAGATCCCCCCTAGAGGAGGAGGAGGCAGGTTCCTTCCTACAATCTGAAGATGCTTCAGCTGTTCCATCTCCCATATCTCCACGGGCACGTATGATTGCGATTCATCAGCAGCACCAGCACTACTACTCCCTTTTATGATGCTCAAGTGTTGATGGACGATCAAGTACTCGAGGAACCACAGTCTGTTTATGGAGGGAGGGAGGTTAGCGTTAGTAGAGAGGGAGAGGTACCTTAGCTGAATGAGCTCCACCACCTCAACCGGGAACTCGTAGAAACGGATTGTGACCGCATCCAGCACCCTCAGCAGTTTGAGCTCCATACACACGGGGACCTGGTACGGATGGTACGGTCCCGTGCATAACATTGAGCGCAGATTTAAAACCTTTTCTATAGACCGGTGCACCTCCTTCATTGCCAGCAAGCTGTTGTTGTAAATGGCCAGGTGAGGCTTGCCTCTGATGCGCTCGCTCGGACCACCCACTCGATACGTTTTCAAGACGAAGATAAAATTGTTATCCTCCGCTAATCTTCTGCTGAGATGCCTGTTGACAATATGGAGGTTGCAAGCTTTAGCCTTGGTGAGGCTCCAGTTCAGCCTACGAGTCACGACGAGGTTACTAGAGACAATATCATCAAGAATGAAGCTAACTCCATCGGCAAATCCCTCAGCAAGCCATAAGTTGTTGACCTTGGAACGCCAGACTAGATAATCCCTAGGGAAAACACACATATACAGGAAGCACGCTTTCGAACGCTGGGATAGATAGTGGTAGCTAGTTAGAAGTACCTCATGTATGAGGTCACACGCATCCTCGAATACAGAGTTCTTCATCTTTGCTACCTCCTCCCAGTACTTTAGCTCTCTGGGGGCCTTGATTAGAAGCTGGGCGACGGAGAGGATCAGAAGAGGAAGGCCTTCGCAATTCTCTGCAATCTTCTTTCCAGCTTTCACGAGCTGAGACGGGCATGAATAGTCATCTCCGTCTTGGCCGAACACCTTCCTCTGCAGAAGCTCCCAACTTTCGACTTCGTTGAGGAACCGCATTTGATAAGTGTGGCTATAATCTCTAACACCATAAGTGGGACTATGATACTTAATACCATCAATCCTACTTGTTAGCAACACACAAGCATCACAAACACCTCTTAACACTAAGTCTACAAGCAACTTTCTGTAAAGCCCGTCCCTCGTCGTTGTCGTGGATACATCGTCCCACACATCATCCAACACGATGAGCAACTTTCTAACACTCAAACATCTGCCTAAAAAGTCTAGTGTCTTTTCGTTCCCCCCCATAATTAACTTAACATTTAGCTGACTAGTAATATATCTCAAGATTTGTTCAAAATCATACTTCTGCCCCACCCTAACAAACACCCGATGCTTGTACTTTCCCATAACCAATGAATCGTGATAAAGCTTTTTAACAAATGTAGTCTTACCGATACCGGCCATTCCTGTGATGGCGATACACTTGAAGGCGGCTCTCCTGTCGTCGCCCTCGTCTCCGACAATCTTGTGCCTGATTTCAGCAAACAGATCATCGAATCCAACCATGTTCCCATCAGCCTCACTCGTTGTGGAAAGATGGACAGCACCAGCACCAGCAGCAGCAGCAGGGACAGTTTCAGGTCTGTATAATTCTGTCATGTATTCTTCGCGCATCACCTCCGTTGTGTGGAGGAAGCCACTGACATCGTGGCTCAAGTGAGAGAGGTCGAGGGAGAACTTGCCATGGCTCTGAGACTGGGAAAGAAACTGAGACGAAGCTTGGGTTTCGATGGCTTCTTCTAGTTTCCGCGCTTCGTCTCGTATCCGTGCATCCGCCGCCAGTACCTCATCGCTGCTGTTTTTGATCTTGTCGTAGTTTCGCAGGGCTACTTGTAGCCTCTCGGCTATCCAGCGTGCATCTTTTAGGGTTATTTGAGAGGAGTCGTCGATCAAAGTACGACTAGAACTAAGAAGGAGGTCGATTGTATGATACAGAGAGGTCACGGCGGCATAAGCCATGAGTCTGTACTGTAAGAGAGAGAGAGAGAGAGAGAGAGTTGTGGTTGCTCTAGTATTCGTTGATGGAAGCTCTATATATGTAGGAGGAAGGGAGAGAGAGAGAGAGAGAGAGGATGCATATATAAATTCCAATTTATGTGTACATACTACACATGCATACAGCTGTGTAAGAAAGTAGCAGAAGTCAAGTAAATATAAAGTCGTGATGGATATATACCTCCTTGCTAATGCAGTGAATTCACGTTATCGTGATAATAATAATAATGCCTCTACTTGTTGTCTGACTTTTACCAGTTCCGGTCATCTATATATTGCGCTTATTTCTGTGCTACAATCATTAATTATTGCACAAGGATAGATCGATATTGCTCGATCTTATTTTCGTAAGGCAATAAATGTAACGACGATTAAAACGACATGAAGGGATTTACGTGGTTCGATCTATTGGAATAGATCTACGTTCACGGGAAAATGAGATGGTCTTTATTGATCGTCGTTACATTTATTGTCTAACGAAAATAAAATCGAACAAATATATATTTAAAACATTCATGAAACCAAAACAGTCGTATATTCCCTTTGTCCACAATTTTCATAGGTCCATAATTAGAGTTTTGATTTTCTTTTATAGGCAGTGAATTCTAAACATCAATTTAACACACTACCGTCAGTACATTATAATACCGCCATATATTTTAACACATCACCGCGTTCATTAAACTCTTTGTCAACTTTTAAAAAACCTAGCGATTATGTGGATAGAGGGTATATAAAAATAACAATCCCATGTCGGTATATTATAAAAGATGCAATACAAAAATGAAAATGGAATAATTCATCGATGGAATTGAAAATGCATCATCCGTGGTAGTTAGAATTTCTTTTTTAATAGATTGAAGCATGGCTAGTAGAAATAGAGTAATATGTATGCGACTTTTACCGAGAAGGGATGCGTTAAACAAGGCGCATCTTAATTAAATCCAAGTGATTATTTATTACTAATGATCCATTGTTCGACTTTCTATTTTGATTAGTTTTATACTTGTATACATTTTGTATTAATTTTTTTTAAGTCTTAATAATATAAATTTAAGGATCATGTCACGGATCGAGGACTCGAACTTGAAAATTTTTTATTTTGAAATTTAACCTCTTACCATTAGCTCAATATACACATAGAGTAATTTTTATTCTCCGTCCATGTTACATGGAGCCTTTTTTTGGGCACGGTATTTTATGCAGTGTGCTGATATGTTAAAAGTGTTTTAATTGTTTTAATTACAACATTGTTTGTTCTTTGATTATGATTTATGATGTTTTGATTTATCTTTAAATGCAAAATAAAATTGACTTAGCAACAAGCTAGGAAAATACTAATTGTGCAATTGGTCAACTATTGTAACAAACTTCAAGTCGCACTCCGGTAACAACCTTTACTTCGTTTGTTTGCTAACAAGACTATGCACAGCTTGCTTACGTACCCTGTTATTCTCTCCATGGATTTTTCATAAAAGAATATGTTGTAAGTATCGAATTCTTGTACGGTACAAGTTTCGTGTGATATATGCTTAAGTTCGCACCCGATTTCTTTATTTATTTGCCAACTTACAATTCCTATCACAGACTCTCTTGAGCTGCTCTATAGCATTTATCTATCATAGGAATTAGTTCTATAGTGTTGGGTATCAACACTATCAAAACGGAGAAAATTGTTGGAAACTCTTCACATTTTGATATTGATGATGATGTTTTTTGAAATTACACTTAGATGTATTATCTATAATCTAGAGGATCGACATGACCTTGTTTAGACCAAGTCAATGTACTTAATTTTTTAGAACAATCGATATACCATGTAAAGGTCGAGATCACTTTGTCAATCCGACATGCTGAGATCAACCTCGCCTTATTACTCGCTCTTCAATCTGCTCTGAAAGTGCTAGTTTGTGCAAAAACTAAAAACGATCTTAAATATGTTCTTAAGCGCAATAACAGTAAAGCTATAGAGAACACAGTGATTTGTTAACCCAGTTCGGTGACAACGCACCTACGTCTGGGGGACAATATCTGAGAGATTCAATCCACTATAAGAAGTCAAGAGACTTACAGGACGTTACACCAAGGACTCCACCTTATGTCACATATTCGTCTCGATTACAACTCCCTTACAATGAGATCGAATACAACAACGAGATGAACTCGTTAAATGATAAAACACTAGAATGGTTCTAAGCAACACGCTTAGATCAAATTGAACAAAGCCAGGGAAGCTTGTTCAGAACACGCTCGCACTCAGAAACAAAAGCTTGCAATACACACGTTGCAAGAACACAAAATCTCACACATAATAATAATCAAAAGGTTCTAAGTATAAACTTAGATCTAAACTGAAACAAGAACAAGGATTTGCTTGTTTCAGAAAACCCGCTCAAAAACAAAACTTGCAAGCATATGCAGGAACACAAAATCCTCACGGCCAACTGTGAGAAAATAGAAAGAGATAATATTTTCCCTTGAATTGATTTAGTCCATCATTGGGTATATATACAACACCGAGATCCAAGATCAATGGATCAGTTACAAACTTTCCTAATAAACTAAATGGTAAAAGGATACTTAATTAGAAATTAATCAAAGGAGATTTATGTTACAGACTAATTACTAAGAGAGATTTACGTATTATCCTTTATATCCCCCCTCAAGCTTTGCGTTGGATTCATGCGAACGCATAGCTTGGAACGAAGCAACTCATAAGCGGGACGAGGCAAACTTTTAGTGAAAATATCGGCCAATTGAAGATGAGAAGGTACAAACTGAGTGGAAAGTTTGCCCTCCGAAACTAGATCACGAACGAAGTGGTAGTAAATGTCAATATGTTTTGCTCGTTTGTGTGCGACTGGAGTTTGGCTAAGAAAAACGGCACTGTTATTGTCACACAAAAGAGCAGGTACTGAATCAAGGGGAACCCGAATTTCACGAAGAAGATTTGTGATCCAAACTAACTCAGCCGCAGTATTGGCAAGAGCCCTATATTCGGATTCACAACTTGAACGAGCCACCGTCGGTTGTTTCTTTGCACTCCAAGAAACAAGATTTCCTCCAAGAAATATTGAATACCCATAAGTTGATCTTCGAGAATCAACACAACGCGCCCAATCAGCATCCGAATAGCCAAGTAGAGATAAATCAGATTGACGATGAAAAGAAAGACCAAGGTTCACCGTACCCTTGACATATCGGAGAATGCGTTTAACGGCCTCAAAATGATCGATTGTGGGCGAGTGTAAGAATTGGCTTACGTGATTAACAGCGTAAGATATGTCGGGGCGAGTAATAGTGAGATATTGAAGAGCACCGACCAAGGATCGATATAACGACGGATCATTAATTGGAGAACCATGTCACTCTAGTGAGATACCGGCAGCCAAGGGAGTAGCAACGGGTTTGGAGTCGAGAAGTTGAGCACGAGAGAGAATATCATGAGCATACTTAGCTTGGCCGATGAAGAGACCATCGGGCTGAGAAGTAATTTCAAGGCCAAGGAAATATGTCAGTGCACCTAAGTCTTTAAGAGCAAACTCATGACTTGCTCGATCGATGAACTTCCGAAGCAAGATTTTGTTGTTGCCGGTGAGAACTATGTCGTCGACATAGAGAAGAAGAAAGATAACATAGTTTCCTTGATGAAGAAAGAAGAGTGAAGTATCAGAACGACTCTGGTGAAAGCCGAGGCTGAGCAGAAAGCGACTACAGCGTTGAAACCAAGCCAACGGAGCTTGACGAAGACCGTAAAGGGCTTTCTTGAGACGACAAATATGATTTGGATGCCTCGGATCAGTGAAGCCTGGTGGTTGGGCCATATAACGGGCTTAGATAGAACACCATTGAGAAAGGCGTTCTTAGTTTGGATCACAAATCTTCTTCGTGAAATTCGGGTTCCCCTTGATTCAGTACCTGCTCTTTTGTGTGACAATAACAGTGCCGTTTTTCTTGCTCTTTATGTTCATTATCAATGGCCTTTGCATCAGCTCGACATTAAGAACGCCTTTCTCAATGGTGTTCTATCTAAGCCCGTTTATATGGCCCAACCACCAGGCTTCACTGATCCGAGGCATCCAAATCATGTTTGTCGTCTCAAGAAAGCCCTTTACGGTCTTCGTCAAGCTCCGTTGGCTTGGTTTCAACGCTTTAGTCGCTTTCTGCTCAGCCTCGGCTTTCACCAGAGTCGTTCTGATACTTCACTCTTCTTTCTTCATCAAGGAAACTCTGTTATCTTTCTTCTTCTCTATGTCGACGACATAGTTCTCACCGGCAACAACAAAATCTTGCTTCGGAAGTTCATCGATCGAGCAAGTCATGAGTTTGCTCTTAAAGACTTAGGTGCACTGACATATTTCCTTGGCCTTGAAATTACTTCTCAGCCCGATGGTCTCTTCATTGGCCAAGCTAAGTATGCTCATGATATTCTCTCTCGTGCTCAACTTCTCGACTCCAAACCCGTTGCTACTCCCTTGGCTGCCGGTATCTCACTAGAGCGACATGGTTCTCCAATTAATGATCCGTCGTTATATCGATCCTTGGTCGGTGCTCTTCAATATCTCACTATTACTTGCCCCGACATATCTTACGCTGTTAATCACGTAAGCCAATTCTTACACTCGCCCACAATCGATCATTTTGAGGCCGTTAAACGCATTCTCCGATATGTCAAGGGTACGGTGAACCTTGGTCTTTCTTTTCATCGTCAATCTGATTTATCTCTACTTGGCTATTCGGATGCTGATTGGGCGCGTTGTGTTGATTCTCGAAGATCAACTTATGGGTATTCAATATTTCTTGGAGGAAATCTTGTTTCTTGGAGTGCAAAGAAACAACCGACGGTGGCTCGTTCAAGTTGTGAATCCGAATATAGGGCTCTTGCCAATACTGCGGCTGAGTTAGTTTGGATCACAAATCTTCTTCGTGAAATTCGGGTTCCCCTTGATTCAGTACCTGCTCTTTTGTGTGACAATAACAGTGCCGTTTTTCTTAGCCAAAATCCAGTCGCACACAAACGAGCAAAACATATTGACATTTACTACCACTTCGTTTGTGATCTAGTTTCGGAGGGCAAACTTTCCACTCAGTTTGTACCTTCTCATCTTCAATTGACCGATATTTTCACTAAAAGTTTGCCTCGTCCCGCTTATGAGTTGCTTCGTTCCAAGCTATGCGTTCGCATGAATCCAACGCAAAGCTTGAGGGGGGATATAAAGGATAATACGTAAATCTCTCTTAGTAATTAGTCTGTAACATAAATCTCCTTTGATTAATTTCTAATTAAGTATCCTTTTACCATTTAGTTTATTAGGAAAGTTTGTAACTGATCCATTGATCTTGGATCTCGGTGTTGTATATATACCCAATGATGGACTACATCAATTCAAGGGAAAATATTATCTCTTTCTATTTTCTCACAAAATATAAAGGATAATACGTAAATCTCTCTTAGTAATTAGTCTGTAACATAAATCTCCTTTGATTAATTTCTAATTATCCTTTTACCATTTAGTTTATTAGGAAAGTTTGTAACTGATCCATTGATCTTGGATCTCGGTGTTGTATATATACCCAATGATGGACTAAATCAATTCAAGGGAAAATATTATCATTTATACCAACAATAGCAAAAGCGGCAGAGCGTGAATAGGGTTTCTTCTTCCTTATATACTCAGCGCAGGAAACCCTAGAAGATCTTCAGGCTGATCTTTTGTGCATGGAAACTTTCCATGCATAAATTCCTTCCATCTTCGAATAATAATAATAATAATAATAATAATAATAATAATAATAATAATAATAATAATAATAATAATAATAATAATAATAATAATAATAATAATAATATATTCTTGATACATGCTTTAATCCAATCAACAACGCAGCAGAAGACTTGAAAATAAAATGCCAACACAAATATGAAAGGCATGCAGCCCATGCACTAACATGCTCCGTGGAATTCAGCTGTCTTGCCTTGAAGATTTGAAGGTCACAAGAGTTCTACATTGAATGTATCTCGATCTGCATGCATGGATCAATTTGACATGTTCGATGTCACTTAAGTTGACAGATAGGACAAATTCCTAACAGCTAGAAGTGAGTCAATAACGGCTAGTTATGTCTCACCCGCAAGTCCAAATACTTTTTTTTTTCTAAAATTGAAGCCTATATGTACTTCGGCCATTTCCAGAAAAGAACGGGAAACTCAAAATTTACAAAGCCAAAACTCTATAGATTCAGCTCTTTAAAACTACTTCAACACTCGAACACTGACGATATTTCCCAAGTGTTGAACTTCTTAGATTTTTTATTCTAGAATAAGTTCAAGTTTGAAGCATTTCAGTGTCAATACTCCACAAAAAAATCGCTACAAGCTCAAGAATGTTATTCGAATTGTGAAGAATATTAATTAAGTATATGTAGCACGCTGTCTAGAACTGTAAGAAGATTGTAAAGATCACGACTCATAATTTGTGCTTGGTTTCTTCAAGTTAAACGAAATTCGAGATTGATATCCAAAGTAAGGGATTTATATCAAGATCGATATGATGTGGACGTAGGGGTGTTTTCCTGAACCACAATCAATTAATTTTATTTTATTTCTTAGTGACCTTCATACATCAAGCTGCATATCATATTTTTATCAATCAAGCTTGCTTAATATAAGTGAGACAAAGAATTTTCAAATTGTAGTAGTAACCAATAGACCACCAAACTTCCGCCTCAACTCTATCTGACAAATCGAGTTGTCATATACCAGCTCTTTGATCTCAACCTGACAAGTCTTCCATGATCACATTTGTTTTGAATTCAAAAACTGTTAGACAATTAACTCTTAAATTTCAAGGACCAACAAATTCAAAATTAAAAATATTGCATAATTAGATATTTATTACTCTCTCCCATTCATATTAGTTATCTTTTTAGATATTTGGACTATTTTTATTATAAATGTCGTTGTGCACAAAATGGTCAGAAATACCCCTATTAAACTATCATTAATGAATAGGTAGCAATACAATTTGTTGGTCCCGGGAAAGAGTAATTGGTGTATGGGGGGATGAATACACCAATAACCAACCGTTTTTGACGTTTTGAAAATCAGGTCGATCTAGAGGTCGATTGTCAAGGTCGAACCTATCAGAGGCAGTTTGGTCTATCAAGCTCGTATGGTATCAAGCTTGATTTATCAAACTGTTGTTAATGCGGAAGTTGGTGGAGGTTGATTACTCTTTGAAAAATCTTAAGGCTGTTGAACAGTTGCAGGTTGATGCGTGATATGCAGGTTGATGCTAGTCAGTTTGATGATGAAATGTAAGGGCGATAAATAAAGAGAGAGAGAGAGAGAGAGAGACACCGCGATATAGCGTGGTTCGGAGAAACCCTCCTACGTCCACGTCAGGCCGACTCGACCTGAGAATCCCTTTTCTTTTGGATCCACCTCTCTCTTATTTATACTGACTGAGTATCAGTTCTAGATACAATCTAACCTGAAAATATCTAGACACGAGTTTTGGGTCGTGACCCTTACAACCTTTCGTACAAAATGTACAAACAACCTTTCACTTTTACAGAGATTGACTAACTCTATAATGGCGAAAACACAAACAAACTTTCTAACTTCAAACGGGTCGAAGAAGAAGTTGTTGAATCAACGACAAGCAGCAGTGAACGCTTCGTCGTTGTGGTGTTTATCGGAATCGGAAACCTCTCTTCGTCAAGTGTTTGGGAAACTAATCGAATTTCGAACACTTGAATGGATATGAATTTGAGAGAGGTTTTGAGCAGAGATTTGGAGTTGATAGCTTGAGTTTCCCGTACTTGAATCCGATAATGGTTGAAGTATTTATAGGCAGTTTTGAAAAACTAGCCGTTGGAGTCAGGCTGACGTGGCACTAGCCGTTGGAAGCTGACTCACTTCTAGCCGTTGGGAAAGTTCGTCCTTGCTGGCACACGATGTGGCAAGAATCAGGTCTTGAAGCTCCATGAAGGCGGAGCATCGACCTTGATATTGAAATCCAGCACTTGAAATCTTCTAAGGCAGTGCAGGCTGGAAGCTTGATAGGGGAGGTCGATAGACAGGCAGATAAGCAAGGCCGATCCGAATGAGGCAGGTCGATACACGACCTTCGTTTTACATGGTGAATCGAACTTGTATTTAGAAAGTAAGAGAGCATCGACCTGCACTAACAGGTAGCAGGTCGATCTATCGGCCTTGACCCTAAACAAGTAAAATATGCCTAAGTGTGGTTTCGATAAACATCATCAAAATCAAACTGCAAGGGGTTCCCAACACAATTCATGCAAGTTATTTTTCATACTCCACTAAAGAATTAATGTGCCAACAAAAATAAATACTTATTAATTGGGGGTAGTTCAGGGAGAAAAAATGTTTATTAATACGTGTGCTTATGACTAAATCGACAACTAATATAAATGGGAGGGAGTATCTTTTTTTTGTACTTATAATATAATCAAATTCTTCACGCTAGTTGACTAGGTTCACAAATCCAATTAGGATTTAATGTTTATTTTTTTGGTATGTAATAGTATCAGTTTTACTAGTTAAAAACATGAAGAAAAATGATTATAGAATAATTATACACTCTAATCGAACTAAAGAACCAATAATAATTATTATAATATTACACATTACGTACATTATAAATTGAGAAACTAAATAAATCAATATCCAAAAAATATATTTATATCGACATATGGTTGATACATCATAGTCGGTGGAGAGGACATATACATACTATCAACTAATTATAGCTTCACATGTAAAAATAAAATTAAATAGCTAGTAAAATATGTAATTAGTTCTGCAATTTGTCAACTATTGCAACAAACTTCTAAGGTAACAACTTTATTTTTGTTTGTGTATATACTTCAACTAGTGCAGTGCCCGTCGAAATTCGACGGGATTCAATTTATTTTGTGATTTTACATAAAATTTTAATATAAAATACTCCCTTCGTCCCATTTATAATGTCCCATTTACTTTTTGGCTTTTTCCGGCACGCGTTTCCATCGAGACGTAGTTTGGGTTTTACGATATAATTTTGAAATATTATTCGTTTTACGGGATCTCCCGAGACGGAGGGAGTACATAATTATCTATATAAATTATTTTATTCTGCCCGTTACGTGTGAAGATAAAAAAATAAATATGTTAAGACGTAATATTATAATTTTTCAATTAGCTCGTTACTCGATAAAATGTTAGCATGAATAGTGTAAATTTGTTCATTAATTTTTCTGTTAGCCAGTTGATATAACGTTAGCATAAAAAGGCGTAATATTATAATTTTTCAATTAGCTCGTTAAGACGTAATATCACAATTTTTCGATTAGCTCATTGATCGATATCACGTTAGCATGAATAGTGTAAATTTGCCCGTTAATTTTTCTGTTAGCCCGTTGTTCGATATAACGTTAGCATGAATAGTGCAGATCTGCCCGTTAAATTTTCCGTTAGCCTGCTGTTCGATATAACGAGCATAAATTAGTAATGCATTTCCTCACATCAAATCACTACTAGAAATTTCCTCATAGGAAACGCTTCATACATTACGGTTTTTCGCCAAAACCGTAATGTATGAGCGCTTTTTTACGAAACCGTAATCTATGTGCGTGTACTTTTAACAATGATTACAGTTTCTTAGAAACTGTAATGTATACCTATTGTTAATGTTAACGGTTTTGAAACAACTGTAATGTATGAAGTAACACTTTAACTTTTAATTATGATAAAAATAAACCGTAATTAAATAAGTATTATCTATTCTATTAAAAATAAAAAAATAATACTAAATTACAATTACAAAATTTCTACCCCTCAACACTAATTCGACATTTAGAAAATACTTAGAAAATTTTCAGACTCGCAAAAGTGTTGTTGCGGGGTTTCACTCTGCAAATCGCCGCCGTGAGGGAGCTCGCCGTCGCCGGAGGGGAGTTTCTCTCTGCTGCGGGTTTCTCTCTGCAAATACGGTAATGCCTCGCCGTTGCTATCTGGTTTTCTCCCCCCATCCCTAACCCGATTCCAACGACGAGATTTTCACCTCCGAGATTCACCTTCAAATCTGTTGTCGGAGTTGCGCTCGGGGTCGCCGGAGGGGAGTTTCCATCGCCAAACACGGTAATGTCTCGCCCTTGCTCTCTGGTTTTCTTCCCCCCTCCCCTCTCACTCCACTTCTTACCTATATGGACGATTTAGGGTTTAGGATTTAGTATTACTGGAATTTCAATCCAGAATTTTCATGAATCGAAAAAATTTTTGCCTCTTGTTTTTTCTGTTAGAAGAAATCTGTACAAAAATTATACAGTAGTTATCAACAATAGAGACGAAAGCTTCGCTTAATAACCAATATCGATTGGATCTCCCGTGTACTCCACGACTTGATCAAGCTTCACACCTGAGGTAACTCCGAGAAATTCAAAGCTCTGGTTCTGGTTATCTTCTTCCTCCTCTGTTCTCTCCATGAAAAATTGTTTGTTGATTTCACCTGAAAAATTCTCTTTTCATCGGCCCCATCTCCTCTACAGTTGTGTTGAATTCAGTTTCATTCCATCTAACTTTGCTTGTTGATGCTCTTTGGTCTTTTTTCTGAATTAGCTGATACAGACCTTGGAGGAAAGTGCCGACTCCTTGGGGGAAAGATGTTTGAAGTTTTGCAACGGATGCAGAAAATATACGTGAGAATAATCATCGCTATTATTGTGCTTCATTTTGTATCTTCGTGATTCTTTCATATCCCCTTCTCTGTTTCAGGATTCATGGTTTTATATGTCAGCACTATTTGGTTTTCACTCAAAGTTAGTTATGGACTGTGTATAAGTTTATTCTAGTTAAGTTCAAACAAGTATTAGTACTCATGTTGTTTATGTGGTTTCAGTGCATCAATGTTTAGTTGTACCTAAATCTTAAGCTAATCTGTTAAAAGTTGTTGCATAACTCGTGCTGTTGTAAATTAGTATTTGAGTGGACAGTGTAATTTACACCACAGAAAAGTTACAGAAAATTTATGCTCTGCTCAGATCGTCATCTACTATATGCAAAAGAAAAATGGTTACCTTTTGTTAGCAGACTAAGTTATTAGCTGAAGCTACTACCTCTGTTGTCTTTCTTTTTTTTTGTAAAATTTACAAGCTAGCTTATGAATATGAAGCAGGTGCTTAGCAGTTTACATGCAGTTGCTAAAAAACTAAATCTAACTATTGTTCTCTCGTTTTTCTATTTGATGATATGGAGTCTAAAAAGTTCAAGTATCTTGATCTACTTGCAGTGAAGGACTCGGAGAGGGATATGATGGAGACATAGCATTTGCTAGTGCGTTGGAAACTTTTGGTGGTGGTCATAATGACCCTATTAGTGTTGCCTTTGGAGGTATTAATGCATCTTCTAAATTTTTGGTGGGCATTAATATAATATAGTTTGATGCTTTAGCATTGTACCACATCACACATGCTAAAACACCTCAATCAATTTACTGTCTTATGAATCTTGATGAATGTTATCTTTTTGGACCGATTGATTTTCAGTTTTCTTGATCTTGTTCCATAGTATTCATCGGTTATTTTATTGATAAAAGTCCCCCATTTATTTTCTTTATGAACCTGAGCTTCTATTAGTAACTTTATTAACATTGATTATATTAGCTTAAATTTCTAGTACTTGTAGGCCATGTTATGACAAAATCAAGAAGCCACTAGTTATTGGTGATAAGAAGCTGACCTTTGTAGTAGTATTTTGTGTTTTTGGTTGACTGGAACCTTTTGTGGGGAGGTTCTTCTAACTGCTGCTGCGGCCACTTTGTAATATTTTCGTAATCTTTAGTTTGTTCGTTTCCGATATTAAATACTATCGTTGCTCATTTTGCAGGCATCCTCATTGTCTCTTCTTTCTCGAGCTTCTGCAAAATGCCAACTTCGGAAATGCCGTGGCACATCCTGCGTACAAGGTTTCATATCATCAACTCTTGAAATTCTCTTTCTTCGATTCGACTCCTTGTGAATGAATCCTCCAACTCTCCTTTTAGATTCTACATATAACTGTAGCCTCGTGAAGGTGTGATTGAAGGTTTTCTAATTAGTAATTGCTTTTGGTTAGTGCTTATTATCTGTTTTTTGGCATAAATTTTTTGAATATGTTATATATTGATGCAGAAGTGAAGTTTAAGAGAGCAAAGGATGAGGAAATGAAGATGGAGAAGGTAGAGGCATGAGAGTGGTTACTTCACGACTTAAGAGGCATGGGAGTGTTTTCGAAGTGTAATAGTTTCACAAGTATGCATATTGATCTTGTAATTTCATTATTTAGAATTTTTGGATGGTATAGACAATGTTGGGATATCTTTTTATATTTTTTGAGAAATAAAATGAAGAAATTTGTGTTTCTTGGTATACATTACAGTGTACAATAAAATTTTTTAATCTCCAAAAGCGTTATCTATAATGTATAAACTGAAATCTTTGGGTACCAATTTATAACGCATGAAAACCTATAGATAACGGTTTGAAATTGTAATGAAAAAGTACTATATATTACGATTATCTACTGTTATCTATGACATGAGCGTGACTATAGATTACACCCAGTTCTATAACGCTTTTTCTGGTTCATAGATAACTCAAAATTTGAGTTATGTATGAGCGTTTTTCTAGTAGTGAATATGAATTTTGATGAAGATACATGATCTATTTATATATGTACTTTGTCACTAATTTCTTGTAAAAATTCTATACAATCAACGTGGGACAATTGATAGTGAATAGATTTAATGATTATTACATGGTCACTAATTTTTTGTAAATATTCTATATGGGACAATTGATAGTGAATAGATTTAATGATTATTAATCCAAAATAAATTATTACAAATTCTTAGTAGATTAAAGAAGTTTCCTATTTTTTAGATACATGTACAATTGTACATGATCAATATGCCAAGTTGCGTTATCTTTTTAGTGAAAAAACATGTTAAGGACGGAGATGTAATCGAGTAACAATATTCAAGATATCAAGTTGCCCGTTGGTTGTTACGTTGATGAAATATGTTAAATGCTAAACTAAAAATAAAAATCTTAGTTATAGTTCTTTTAACACAAAACCTACTGTTGCTTCATATAGTCTCATAAAAAAAATTACTTAAGGAATGAACTACATTCTCATGTAGATATACCATTAAAATCTTAAACTGTCTGTTATTGAACATACTTAAAAAAAAAAATAATAATTAGAGGAAAATTATAATTATTCATATGAATATATTGTTTAAAATCTTATAATTATTCATGTAGATATACCATTAAAATCTTAAGCCGCCTGTTATTGAACATACTTAATAAATAAAAAATAAAAATTATTAGAGGAAAATTATAATTATTCATATGAATATATTGTTTAAAATAGCCCGCTACTTGTGGTAATAAAAAATTAGGGTTATTTTTCACAAATTAAAGATGAATTTTGTTGGAAATATATGGATCTATTTATATTAGTAATCCATTGTTAAGTTTTTGTAAAAAAACGATGTGGGACATAATTCATTAATGTGATATAATTGGATTAAATATATATAATAAGCCAAATCAATGAGAATATTTGAAAATATTCAAAAAAATCATTTGTGATGCCACGTAGGATCGAGATCCTTAACGCACTTGTGGTAATAAAAAATTAGGGCAATTTTTCACAATTAAAAAATCGTTTGATTTTTGTTTTTGAGATTTTTTACATTGATTATGTAGTTTCTCAAATTAAAGATGAATTTTGTTAGAAATATATGGATCTATTTATATAGGTAATCCATTGTTAAGTTTTTGTAAAAAATCGATGTGGGACAGAATTCATTAATAAGCCAAATCAATGAGAATATTCGAAAATATTCATAAAAATCATACGTGATGCCACGTAGGATCAAGATCCATAACATATATATATTGATTTCATGTGTGGATATCATAATTGTAGTCATATTATAACTCTTCCTCCAAAAAAATAAATTGATGTGGGTAAATAATGGTGTATATAATATGATATTCTCTCCATTCCCCATATTAGTGTGGTTTGACTTTTAGCAGACGTTTTAATATGTCAAAAATGCATGTTAAGATAAAATCAAAGTCTCACTTGATGCAAAATATTCTACATACACTATATCAAGTACAATAATATAAGATATCAAGTTCGATTCATGTTTTATTATAAAAAAAAAATGCATATTCGACACAGTGAAATTTGTATAAAAAGTCAAATGACACTAATATAGCACTATATAGAGCTAAAAGTCAAATAGCAAGTAGATGGAGGGATTAATTGTTTAACCATAATAACGTGAATCCACTAGCTTAGCAAGCGGTACACACATTATAAACCAGATTTAAACTGAAACTGAGTGGGAAACCGCTCTAAAAGTCTAAGCTTATATAGAGCTTACACCAATATTACATCAACCACAACTCCACGTCTCCACCTCTCTCTCCATGGCTTATGCCGCCGTGACCTCTCTGTATCACACAATAGACCTCTTTCTGAGTTCTAGCCGTACTTCCATCGACGACTCCTCTCAGAAAACACTCAAATATGCAAGGTGGGTAGCCGCAAGGCTACAAGGGAGGCTCAGAAACTACGACAAGATCAAAGACAGCAGCGATGAGGTACTGGCGTTGGATGCACGCTTAAGAGATGAAGCGCGGAAACTCGAACAAACCATTGAATCCGAAGCTTCATCCCATTTTCTTCACCAGTAGTCTCAGAGGCATGGATATTGGCAGGTCATTCTCCCTCTCCCTCTCTCACTTGAGCCACGACGTCAGTCGCTTTCTCTACAAAGCGGAGGTGGTTGGATCACCCGATCTGTTTGTCCAACTCAGAGACTTGATAGCCGGAGATAGCTTCCAAACTAACTCCGTCAAGGCTATCACCATCACTGGAATGGCTGTATCGGTAAGACTGCATTCGTTAAAAACCTTTTTTATGATTCACTGGTTAAGGAAAGGTTCGAACATCGGGCCTTTGTTAGGGTGGGGCAGAGGTACGATTTCGAACAAATCTTGATACCTATCATGTCTCAGTTATATGGAGTAGATAGCCGTAAAATGATTATCCCTGCAAATGAAAGCATATCACAGTTTTTCACGAGAAGCATAAGTGGTAGAGTGTTTCTGATTGTGTTGGATGATGTAACGTCGATAGGGTACAAAGAGAAACTGCTTGACTTGATACCAAAACATTGTGTTTGTAGAAAATGGAGCTCGATCTCCATAGAGAAACTGAAAGTAGAGAGAGAAAGTAAAACTGAATATATTTCTTTCAACTCAAAACCAGAATTAACAATAATCCATCACATCACTTAAACTAACTAAACATCGTATTTATACTAACAAACTAACTAAAAAAACGTTAGCACGCTTCTTCTAGTTAGTGTGACTCTAATCTCAACCGTTAGATGGAATCAACGGTTGAGATTATATCCCACTTATTACAAAGACAGGGATCGAATCCCATCATCAACAGAAAATAACAAAGAACTGCTACTTCTTCAATTTAGTCTTCTTCCTCGCTGCACCGTCTTCAACCACTTCTTCCTTCTGCATGCTCTTGCCTTCAACTCTTCCATTATCATTCTCCATTGATTCACTACACCCCCCCTCAAGCTGGAGTTGGTGTATATCCACCAATCCAAGCTTGGACAGTAAAGACTTGAAACGGGGAGAAGCTAAAGCCTTTGTGAAGAAATCTGCCAATTGAAGAGTTGAAGAAACACCGGTAGGAATCAAAAAACCAGATACATACCGTTCCCGAATGATATGACAATCCATATCTATATGCTTGGTTCTTTCATGAAACATGTTGTTCTTGGTGATATGGATTGCTGCAAGATTATCACACCACAACGGAATGGTAAGATGCACAGGAACTTGAAGATCTTGAAGCAGATAAGTGATCCATAAGAGCTCACGGGTGGTGAGGCTCATAGACCTATACTCTGCTTCTGCTGTGGAAGAAGCAACAGTCTGTTGCTTCTTGCAACGCCAAGATAAAAGGAAGTTGAATCAAGATTCATCGTTAGTTTCTTTTGTATTTCTTCGTAGTGTTTGTGTGCATGACACGTAGGATGGAGTGTTACATGAATTAAGGGGGAGAAGTTTTTTGTTAGCATGGATTGGAGACCAAGTCAGTTTTGACTAAGTCTCACTGAAAGAAGTTGGAGAAAGAAGAGGATTGTGGTTAGTTGTTGCAGCAGAAAGGGGAGACATGGAGAGAGAGAAGTGGGGGAAGTGGTTAATCATCAACGACGTTCAACAATACATGGAGCAAAGAGAAAGGGTCAAAGCCCACTACACGCGTGAACGTAAGTGGATTCTTGGACTTCAAGTACATTACATCTATTTAAAGAGAAGGAGATCCAGAGGAGAAGGCATCTCTCTCGACGTTGACGACTCATAGACGTAAAGTATAGAAAATGAAATGTAGTATCTATGAGTGAGATAGTTTATTTTCATATAGTTTTCATAGTTTGTAGTCGAGAGTTTCTAGATTAATTCTAGAGTTTTTATTGTTTTGTCTCGACTTGTATTTTCGTTATTCACGTTTATCATAGTGGATATTTTCGCCATAAGGCACCCTGCAAGATATTATTCATATATCTTGCAGAAAAACCATTTTCGTATCCATCTTTTTCATTCGTATTTTCGTTTTTCCGCTGCGTAAAGTTCAGCAGAGCCTTGCTCTGAGCAAGCCCGTGCAGATGGCTCCGTCCTCCCCCGGTCCAGATTCCAACAAGTGGTATCAGAACCGACACTCGATATACTGAGTGACGGTCCTGGTTCTATCCTTACAATGGATCTCACAAACCCCGCCTTTTGTGTTCCTCCTATTTTTGACGGTACAAATATCCATTTTGGAAAGTTCGAATCAGCCACTACATCAAATCAATTGATGTGAGGGCTTGGATTGCACTTCAGAATGGGTGGTCTCATCCAACGAGGAGAAATAGCAGAGGAGAAGTTATTTGCAAGCCGATGAGTGAATGGTCAAGAGAGGAGAAGGATGCTGCGAAGTTCAACAACGAAGCTCTCAATGCGATCCGATCTTCACTTGATATTACTATGTTCAAGCTCGTGATGAAGTGCGAATCTGCCAAGGAGGCTTGGAAAATTTTGGAGCAATATTGTCAGGGTGATGCTGAAATCAAAGAAGAAGGACCATCGGAAAGGGAGATTACAACTGTCACAAAGGATCCCTCTGCAATTCCCGCTGATCAATGCTCTGTGGAGACCTCGGAGACCTCTGCTCATTCAAACAATAAAAACATGGCAAGAAGTCAAGAAGGAGAGGAAGTTTGCGCATTAATTCTAGCATATAACAGTCCTCCAAGCCATATCAAGAAATATCATCCTTTATCTCAAGTGATTGGTGATATTCAAGAAGGTGTTAAAACTAGACGAAAGAAACGACCCAACTATCGTGAAATGGCCAACATGGAGAAAGGGGGAGCTGCACTGTGAGATTTTATGAAGAAAGATGAAGCTGGGGAGAAGGACGATGAAGTTGCATCTGGAGGTTCTGAAGCAAGCAGGCAAATAAACTGAAGTTGCTGTCAGGGAGTTGCTTTTGTTGTTTATTTTTGTTTACTTTTGATTCATGCAGACTCTCTTGGTGTTGGATTTTAAAGATTTGATGCTTGCTCATGCAATGATTCCTTGCAGTACCTTGATGTTTTTTGGACTTGATGACTTGGTGCTCAATAGATTGCCATGCATTTGCAGTATTATCTTGTTAATTGAGTGTTGCATGATTGATGGAATTGATGAATTGATATGAACGTGTGGTGCATAATTGGAGAATTTCTCTATTTTGTGAAGAAATGCTACGGAAAGGGGGAGTTTGAAGGAATCGTTGATTCCATGTTTCTTTGCCTTTCTTCTATGTCTGACGTGGAATGTGATGTGGAACGTAGAGTGACGTGGAACGTGACGTGGCTCGTAGAGTTAGTCAAATAACTCAGTCAAGCATGAAGATAATTGACCAAGTCTCGTTCAACTAATTAGAGAAAAGAGGGGAGTTAGCTGCAGCAGATTGCAGCAAATAAGGGGGAAGAAAAGGTCTTGATGGGAGTTGAACGAGTCCTCAGCCCACTTTATTAGTAGGCTGATTATTCTTGAGCATCAAGTATAAATCTCTCTATAAATAAGAGTTGGCCTTTAGATGAATGGTGAGATTCACAGAGAGAGTTTATTTTCATATACTTTTCATAGTTTGTAGTCGAGACTTTCTAGATTAGTTCTAGAGTTTTTATTCTTTTGTCTCGACTTGTATTTTCGTTATTCACTTGACGTGGATATTTTGGCCTTGAGGCAACTACGAGTAATATATATATTATCTTGTAGAAATTGATTTTGTATTTTTATTTTTCCGCTGCGTAACGTTCAGTAGAGCCTTGCTCTGAGCAAGGCTCTGCAAATGTCTCCATCCTCCCCTGGTCCAGATTCCAACAAAGGCCATCCCCTAAGAACACACAATAACCAGAAAGAGAGCGCCGTGTATCCACACAAGTACCCCAGTCCGCGTCTGAATAGGCCCTCAACTGGAAATTGCACGTTGAAGAATAGAAAACCCCAAAAGATGGACTTCCTTTGAGATAGCGCAGCACATGGAGGGTTGTATCCCAGTGAACTGTAGTGGGACGAGCTACATACTGACTTAATTGTTGAGCTGCATATGAAATATCCGGGCGAGTGAGATTAAGGTAGAGTTGCTGCCCAACAAATCTGCGATAAGGTTCAGGATCTGCTAAATAATCTTCATCTTTCCTAGAAAGTGTAATTCCAGGAGGAAATGGAGTCAAAGCAGGTCTACACCCAATGAGGCCTGCAGATGAGACAATATCCAGTATGTATTTCCTTTGATTGAGAATAATCCCACTGGAGCTTCGGGCAATCTCCATCCCAAGGAAGAATTTAGCATGTCCAAGATCTTTAATAGTAAAGGCATCATCAAGAAATTTCTTAAGTGCAACAATAGCCTCCTCTCTTGGACCAGCAATAAGAACATCATCTACATACACAAGGAGACAAAGAAATTCTGCACTTGTGCCCTTGGTGAACAAGCAATGATCGCTTTGAGATTGGACAAAACCAAAGCTTCGAAGCTGCCTAGTAAACTCAGCATTCCACTCCCTTGATGCTTGCTTCAAACCATATAAGCTCTTCACCAATCTGCACACTTTATTAGGCTCTGCAGTGTGTAAACCAGGTGGAAGACACATATATATCTCATCCTTTAAGAACCCATGGAGAAATGCGTTATTGACATCAATTTGATGAATAGGCAAATGATGAGCAGCAACAATAGCAAAGATAAATCTCACAGTAACCATTTTAGCCACAGGTGAGAAGACCTCAGTATAGTCAATGCCATACTCTTGGTTGTAGCCTTTAGCTACTAACCTTGCCTTGTACCTTTCTACAGTCCCATTAGGATTTAGTTTCACTTTATAAACCCACTTACATCCAATAGGATGCTTCCCAGGAGGCAAATCACATATTTCCCAGGTTTTATTCTTATGTAAAGCCTCTAATTCCCTATCCATTGCCTCTACCCACTCAGCTGTAGTACATGCCTCTTTATAAGATCTAGGCTCAGTGATCATGGACAAATTAAAGAGATATGTAGTATATGATGAGGACAAAGCTGGTGAGACAGTATAGGGAAAAGTAGGAGGAGTAAGACAGGAAGAATTAATACCTAAATGTGAGCCAGTAACCAGATTACAGACATAGTCTTGCATCCAAGCAGGTGGCCTACGATTTCTACCCTGATCTACAGGTGGAGATAAAGCATCTTGACCCACAGTGGTAGATGGAGGTACAACTGGAGTATCATTAGTAGAAAGCTCACCCTCTGCTATTTCACTAGGATGAGTATCATCCATCATTGAATCAGATTCAGGAAAAGAAATTGTAGCTGAATCATCATGCAGTGATGAAGGCTCTACATGATTCTCATCATCTGTAGAAGGGGGCACAAAACAATCATTATTAGAAACATGCAATGTAACAGGAGAGGGCTCACTAATATCAGGCACAGAAACTGAAGGTGTTTCAGTATGCTTGAAAGGATATTTTTCAGGGAAAAACTTTACATCTCTGGATGTAAAGACTTTATGTGAAGTAAGATCATATAAAGTAAATCCCTTGTAATGAGCATCATATCCTAAGAATACACATTTGATACTTCTACTATCAAATTTACCTCGAGTAGGAGTTAAATCCACTGCAAATGCCAAGCATCCAAATGGCCTAAGAAGCCCAAAATCTGGTTTCTGTTTGAACAAAATTTCATATGGACAACCCCATTCTAAAACTCTGCTTGGCACCCTGTTCACTAACCATGTAGCAGTAAGTAATGAATAAGGCCAAAATTTCCTGGATAGGCCACTAGTAAACATTAGTGTCCTGGCTGTGTTGAGTAAAATTCTGTGTTTCCTCTCCACTACACCATTTTGCTGTGGAGTATACTTGCATGATCTCTAATGTAGTATCCCATTATCTGAGAACAACTTGTGCACAAATCTATTTACAAATTCACTCCCATTATCTGTCTTAAACTGATGAATAGGAATATGAAATTGTGTCTTGATCATATTGATGAAAATCCTGAGAATCTCTGCAACTTTTTCCTTTCCTGTCAACAAATAGATCCAGATCATACGGCTATGATCTTCAACCAATGTCAACATGTACTTAGTTCCACATATATTGTCGTCTGTATAGGGACCCCACAGATCTGCATGTACAAGCTGAAACAGAGAGGATGCTCTTTTATTTAACACAGGAAACTGAAGTCTTGCCTGTTTAGCTTGCAAGCAAATTTCACATCCTTCAATGGCATCTTTCTCCAACAACAACTTCTGTTTGTTCAGTAGATCCATGTGTGTCATGGCTGTATAAGAGGGATGTCCTAAATAAATGTGCCATTCCATCAGTGCCATCTTCTTTGTATTAAAGAAATTCACATGATAAGTCTCTGTAGTGGAGTTGATAATATACAGATTTCCCTTCATCCTTCCTCCCCCCAACAGCTGATCTGAATTGTCTTTCTGGAAAACACAATGACTTTGATAGAAAATGCATTTGATACCAAAATCAGTGATGAGCCTTGCTACTGACAACAAATTGCGAGTAAACCCTGGAATATAGAGCACATTAATCAGCACTATATCCTTGTTCAATCTCACTTTCCCTCCACTCTTAACTATTTAGTTGATCCATCAGGAAGATGAACAATCACTGGCTTCTCCAACAGGCAGACACTGCTGAATAACTCAAGAGTAGAACAAATGTGTGTACTAGCTCCTGAATCCACAACCCATACTGTTCTATCCATGCTTGATAGAATGCTAAAAGCATAATGCCCCTCAAAGGGTGTACTCTTCACAGTGGTTTCATGAATCATGTTCACATCACTTTTAGCAAAATTACCTCCCTGTTGCAGATAACTACTCATGTATTTGGCAATTTCTGTCTGAATAACCTTGCTCATATCAATGTTCTCCTTACCCTCTCCACCACTGTGTGAAGACTGTCCATCATCTTCATTCTTTGCATAATTGATCCTTGCCTGCTGCTGCCTATTCTCCTTAAATCTTTTGTACCAATCTGGTACTCCATGTAACTTGAAGCAAGTATCTGCCTCATGCCCATTCTCATGACAATGTGCGCATCTTAACTTCTTCATATCTTCCTTAGACAATCTTTGCTTGTAAGGTCCTCCCTTAGTACCTCCAGTATTGTCATATAATCCCTTTCCTACTTGATTCACATTCATGCTCATATATCCTTCATTCTCATTAGTTGTATTCATCATTTTTCTTTCTTCCACTTGTACAATCAATGCATATGCCTTCTCCAAATCAGGTAGAGGATCTAGCATCATAATTTGATCTATAACAGACTCATACTTGTCATTTAATCCTTCCAAAAATTTAACCAAACGCTACTGCTCCTCTCTAGCTACAATAGTACCTCGAGCAGTGCATATACAGTCAAGTGGAGGCAGCACAACATCTAATTCATCCCACAAACTTACTAGATTGTTAAAATACTCTAAAACACTTTGAGATCCCTGAAAAAACTTATAGATTTGCTTTTGAAGTCTATATATCTTTGGTCCGTTTTTCCTACCGAATCTCAAAGTTATAGCTCTCCACAATTTTGCAGTAGAATCTATGTGAGTAAAAGCATTTACAAATTCCTTAGAAATTGAATTTGTAATCCAAGTAGACACCATACAATCCACCTTCAACCATTGAGCATAATATCGAGAAGCAGGAGGAGGTTCTGTAAGCGTACCATTGATGAACTCCAGTTTAGAACGAGCTGCAAGTGCACGACGAACAGATCTGCTCCAGTTGATGAAGTTTGTTGCTGTTAGCTGAGCACTTACGATCTGGATGCCAGGATGATCTGACGGCGGCAAATAGAGTATCTCTCCGATTTGCCGAGCTGTAAATCCTATCGGAAGATCCTCATTTCCTCGATCTCTTCCTTCTCCACCGGATCCATCTCCACCGGATCCATCTCCATCATCATCAGCTCCACCTACTACTCGCGGTGGTGTCCTTTTTGGAACAAACCGTGGCTTCGTCTCAGGATTGAAACGTCCATCATTAGATGACTCACCCTGTTCTTCATTCCTCAACTTCTCAAAATTGAGACGTTGTTGCTTCACCATGGATAATACTCAAGCGAAAACAAAAAAACACAGATGAAAAATCAATCGCAAACCCTAACAATGGCTCTGGATACCATGTAGAAAATGGAGCTCGATCTCCATAGAGAAACTGAAAGTAGAGAGAGAAAGTAAAACTGAAGATATTTCTTTCAACTCAAAACCAGAATTAACAATAATCCATCACATCACTTAAACTAACTAAACATCGTATTTATACTAACAAACTAACTAAAAAAACGTTAGCATGCTTCTTCTAGTTAGTGTGACTCTAATCTCAACCGTTAGATGGAATCAATGGTTGAGATTATATCCCACTTATTACAAAGACAGGGATCGAATCCCATCATCAACAAAAAATAACAAAGAATTGCTACTTCTTCAATTTAGTCTTCTTCCTCGCTGCACCGTCTTCAACCACTTCTTCCTTCTGCATGCTCTTGCCTTCAACTCTTCCATTATCATTCTCCATAGATTCACTACAGTGTTGCTAATGTTGTGCTAACAAGTCGGATTAATGGCATCGGGCATAACTGTAGCCACAGGTACTATATGGAGAAATTATACAGGCCCCAAGACGAAGCTGCTGCTAGCTGCTATTTCGCATTCCATAACAAGTGAGCCTGATGGGAACAACATGGTTGGACTCGATGATCTGTTTCTCGTGATCAGAGACAGGATTGCTCAGGTTCATGGCCGCCCCTCGTGTATCGCCATCACTGGAATGGCAGGTATTGGCAAGACTACATTTGTTAAAAAGCTTTTTCACGATTCACTGATTATGGAAGAGTTCAAACATCGGGCACTTGTTAGGGTTGGGCAGAAGTGTGAGTTTGAACAAATCTTGAGATCTGTTATGGCTCAGTTAAATGTTGATGGACAAAGATTTATTATGGGGGGGAATGAACGATTAACTGAGTATTTCAAAAGATGTTTGAAGGGTAGAAAGTTTCTGATTGTGTTGGATGATGTGTGGGACAATGTATCATCGTTGAAATTGTTAGACTTATTGCCGAGGGAATCGCATGATGCTTGCGTCTTGCTAACGAGTCGGATTGATGGTATTAGAGATGATTATTGCCTCACTTACCGTATGTGCTTCCTCAATGAAGTCGAATGCTGGGGGCTTCTGCAGAGGACGGTGTTCGGTGAGGACGAGGAAGTAGATGACTACTCATGTCCACATCAGCTTGTGAAAGCTGGGAAGAAGATTGCGGAGAATTGTGAAGGACTTCCTCTACTAATCCTCTCTGTTGCCTACCTCCTAATCAAGGACCCCAAGGAGGTAGCGACGTAGCGTACTGGGAGGAGGTAGCAAAGATGAAGAACTCTGTATTCGAGGATGCCATGGATCAGATACACGAGGTACTTCTTACTAGCTACCACTACCTAGCCCAGAAGTCGAAAGCGTGCTTCCTGTATATGTGTGTTTTACCCAAAGATTATATAGTGTGGCGTTCCAAGGTCAACAACTTATGGCTTGCGGAGGGATTTGCCGACGGAGTTAGCTTCATTCTCGATGATATCGTCTCTAGTAATCTTGTCGTGACTCGAGACCAGAACTGGAGCCGTACAAGGGTCAAGACTTTCAACCTCCACATTGTCAACAGGCATCTGAGCAGGAAAGTAGCAGAGGATAACAAGTTTGTCTTCGTCTTGAACACGTACGAGGCGGGTGGTCCGAGTGAGGAGCGCATCAGAGACAAGCCCCATCTGGCCGTCCACAACAACAGCTTATTGGCCATGAAGGAGGTGCACGTCTCTATAGCAGAGGTTTCGACTCTGTGCTCTATGCTATGCACGGGACCATACCATCAGTACCAAGTCCCAGTGTGTATGGAGCTCAAACTGTTGAGGGTGCTGGATGCAGTCACAATCAGTTTCTACGAGTTCCCGGTGGAGGTGGTGAAGCTCATTCAACTAAGGTACCTCTCCCTCTCTACTAACGCCAACCTCCCCCCCTCCATAAACAGAATGTGGTTCCTTGAGTACTTGATCGTCCATCAACACTTAAGCATCATCAACCAAGGGAGAAAGAACGTAGCTTCGTACGTGCCGGTAGAGATATGGGAGTTGGAACATCTCAAGTACCTCCAGCTAGTAGGAAGGAACCTACCCGTTCCTCCTCCAGGGGGAGTCTTATCCAACCTCACTACACTTCTAGATGTGGGTGCTCAAAGTTGTGCGCTAGGTGTTCTTGAGAGCATCCCTAAGATTGAGAAGTTAAGGATTCGGATTGAGTCAACCCCTAATCTTGCTCCAGCCATGATTCGATTCAACGATTTCTGCCTAGAGAGGCTAAAATCACTTGCAACTTTGCAAGCGTACTGGTCAACCCAAAACTCACGGCAAGGCCTCCTCGGCTTCGTATCTCGACTTTCATGTCTAATCTTCGGAAGCTGAGTTTGAGGGGGTTCGGATATCTATGGGAAGACATGAACATGATTGCGGCATTATCAAATCTTCAAGTGCTCAAGCTGAAATGCTATGCCTTTCGAGGAGAAAGGTGGTTACTGAGTTCGGAATTGAGATTCGAGGAACTGAGGTATGTTTTGATTGAGGATACAGATCTTGTGCAGTGGATTGGTGCAGATGAAACTTTTTCCAAACTTACACACCTAACCATGAGAAGCTGCCATAAACTGTACATGTTCCCTCTCATCAAAACTTTATCCAACATTCAATTGGTGGATTGCAATCCCTTAGCCGAGGCTCGTGCTAGGACCATCGTTAACTGTGATGTTAGAGTCGAGTGTTCGTGGAAATGAACGAGGATCGATAATTTTATGGCTAACGATGGATTGAATGCTGGAAGAGAAGAAATTATCTCTAATTTGGATGAAGATTGACGGAAACTTGCAGTGAGTTAGGTGGCAAGAAGTGGATGGCTAAGGCTGAAGGGAGTTTTGTTATTGTCTTGTTTCATTTCCAGAAAAAAGTGTATTGTGGATATCTTTTGAGATTTACGGAGAATTTGACTCTCCTTAGTCTCCAAGAAAAGTGTATTTTTTTTTTTGCTATTGAATTCAAAGTTCCTTTTAATTAATACTTTCTTTTTCAAAGTTGGTTATTGAATAATTTGTTTCTCTAACAACCTTTCTTTTTGTGTTATTTTGGTCATTATTGCTCAATTTGTATGCTTTCTCACCCATAATATATTTTTTTGCTTTGCATATAACGAACGCATGTATAAGGGGAGCTTGATACGAATCAATCTCCGGGTGTGCTCGAAGAGGGTGTGGAGACGGACGTGAGTGATGAAGAGCTGCATGAGGACGCGGCTTTGGACGAGAGAGATGAAGAGGATGACGTCCAAAGCCTTGTTGGACGGCCCACGCGGGTGAAGAAGAAGCCCGCCAAGTTTGATGATTTCGTTCGTTAATTGGGTTCGGCCCAATTATTTATTTATCGAGTCTATTTTATTTTTTTGTAAATCTTTTTGGGTTTTCTTATTGGTTCTTTCCCGGATCGTATGAGTCGAACCAATCAGGGTCCTTAGTCTATATATAGAGGAACTAGGGTTTTGTTATGGGCATGCAAGATAATAAACCCTATTTTTTCTACACGTCTCTTCCTTTCTATTCATCTTCATCGCCGCCGATTCCGACGTGATCGTCAGGGCAAGCCTGCGACCGTCGTTTTTATTTATTCTTCGGGTGTTCTTAATCGTAGGAGCAAGATAGGAGTTGCGATCTCCTATCAACTGGTGCCTTCATTGATCTCTTCCTCACCGCGCCATCCATGAATCATCATCGATCATCGAACCCGAACTGGCCGCCGCTGTCTAAGCCGCCGGGTTCTTCGGCGTTGGTTCAGATCCCGCCGACTTCCGAGCTGATTCCGATGGAGTCTCTGCTCCGTGTGCTTCAACGGCTGGAAGCCAAACTCGACGCCTCGGAGCAACGATCGGTGCCGCCGTCTGAGTTGCCGTGGGAGGGGCGCTCACCAGCATGGCCTTCGGGTAGCTTACCGACGATGTCGACGACGGTGACGCTGCCTCCAACGCAGCTGCTCACTTCAGCGCCGTGGTCGCTGACGGAGGAGAGTCGTGGTGGCTCTTCGCGACAGCAAGGGGGGCACGCCGGGAGAACAGCGTGGGACCCACCCCTGGACCAGTGCACCACCAACCTCGTCGTTAACCCTCACTCGACGTGGGAGAGGCCGGTGGTCAGCCGCGGGGATCCCTATGGCCCGCGTTCATCTTGGGAGCACCCTCAGCCGCGAGGAGGTCCTCCCCATACCTCGTCCGAGCCATCCCGCTACATGCGTTTGGATCCTCCGATGTCTGATGGCTCGGACGCTCAATCAAGGGTAACGAGAGTTCAATATTACTTTGATTATATTTCATTACCTCTCGACCAACGCTTACATGCTGTTATCATGTTGTTTTCTCCACCGGCGTCGGATTGGGTTTTCTCCTACCGAGAACACAACCCTCACGTCTCGTGGCCGCAGTTCCTGGACGATGTTCGGCGACGCTTTGACCCCAATTATTTTGTGAACTACATCGAGCTTCTATCCAAGCTGTCGCAGACGGGACCCTTGACAGATTACAACAATGAATTCGAGAGGCTAATGAATCGAACTCATGGTCTTACGGAGGCCACGCTCTTGCCGATCTATATCAGTGGACTCCGTCAGCCGGTTCGTGGCCAGGTGCGATTACACCACCCCCAGTCCGTTGCGGCAGCAATGGCAATAGCGGCTGAGTTCGAAACCTCTGTTGATCGAAGTAACCAAGTGCCACGGCGTCAGTGGTAACCACGGGACTCTCGGTCATCTCCGGCGAATACCGGGTCCGACAGCTCTACCCCGGCATCCTCTTCCATCGCCGGTAATCGCCCTCGGGAGCTCTCCAAATTACCCATCGTTCGTTTGTCATCAGCAGAACGAACTGAGCGTAGTCGTCAGGGCCTTTGTTGGTATTGTCCGGAGAAGTGGGCAGTTGGGCATGCTTGCAAGAAACCGGTGTTAGCATTCATGGGTACTGATGAGGATCTTGCGGCCCTCGAAAAGGTTGAGGAGCACGCTGACGAGGAAACTACGGAGTCGGAGATCGTCACTACGGATTGATCTCACTTATATAGCCTGGATGGCCGTCCTCGAGCGTCGTCTATCGAATTGCTCGGGTCCGTGGGTGACGAGGAGGTGTGTATATTGGTGGATACCGGAAGCACGCATAATTTCGTGCACCCTCGATTAGCGGAACGCTGCCGTCTCGCGTTAACTCAAGTCCCGCCCTTTAGGGTGTACATGGGCAACGGCCATGCATTGATGTGTTCTCACAAGAGCTTGGGCGTGGAATTATGCATTCAAGGCCATGTATTTCGCGTCGATTTGTTCGTTTTGGCATTGCATGGACCTAGCATGGTCTTAGGAGTGGATTGGTTGCAAGAGCTTCGTCGGGTGACAACGGATTATGAGAAGGGCACGTTGGAGTTTGATAGTGAAGGCCGTCATGTTTGCTTGAAAATCACGCCCCGTCTGCCGCGTCGGGTTTCAGCTAGGGTCTTCACGTCTATTCTACACCACCGGGACATGGGAGCTCTCTTTGAATTAATTCCTATCGAAGATACTTCATCTCAGCCGGAAGCCGAGGGAATCAAAGGGGCTGTGGTGTTTCCTCCCGACATTCCGGAGGAGGTTCGGTCGGTTCTTGAGGATTTCACGGCGGTGTTCACCGTTCCTACAGGGTTGCCGCCCGTGCGGCGTTTTGATCATAGGATCCACTTGTTGCCAAACTCCAAACCAGTGAATGTTCGGCCTTACAGATACCCGTACTTCCAGAAGAACGAGATCGAGAGACAGGTCAAGGAAATGTCGGAGACGGGCGTAATTCGTCGCAGCAGTAGCGCGTTTTCTTCCCCGGTCTTATTAATTCGCAAGAAGGACGGGTCCTTTCGCTTTTGTATTGATTATAGAGCTTTGAACGGAGTGACGGTTCCGGATCATTTCCCGATTCCGACTTGTGATGAGTTGTTTGACGAACTCGGGGCAACACGTGTGTTTACGAAGTTGGACTTGCATTCGGGATATCATCAGATCCGGATGCATGAAGAGGACATATTTAAGACGGCATTTCGAACTCACGATGGCCATTTTGAGTTCTTAGTTATGCCCTTTGGCTTAACTAACGCACCGTCAACCTTTCAAGCGGCCATGAACGACATTTTTCGGCCTTTGCTGTGGCAATTTGTGATTGTCTTCTTCGACGGCATATTAGTGTACAGCCCGTCACTTGAGAGTCATGCCGAGCATCTTGCCGAAGTCCTCGCGGTGTTGCAAGCTAACAATTTCTTTATCAAGCTGTCCAAGTGTTCTTTCTGTTGCACGTCAGTTGATTATTTGGGACACATTATCACCGAGGGCAGCTTGAAGGCCGATCCGGCGAAGTTAGAAGCAATGGTGGATTGGCCAACACCGAAGTCCGTGAAGCAGCTACGGGGTTTCTTAGGCCTCACGGGATATTACCCTCGTTTTATTTCAAAGTATGCGATGATCGCTTCTCCGTTGACGGAATTGTTGAAAAAGGATGCGTTTATGTGGTCTCCGGAGGCTGCAGAGAGCTTTGAAGCTTTGAAATCAGCCATGACGTCGGCGCCGGTTCTTCGTTTGCCGGACTTTTCAAAGCAATTCGTCGTGGAGATGGATGCTTCGGGATTCGGTATTGGAGCCGTCCTCCTCCAAGATAACCATCCATTGGCCTTTTTTAGCAAAAAGCTTGGACCTCGCCGTCGTCTTACTTCAACCTATCATAAAGAGCTGTATGCTATAGTCGAAGCCGTTCAGAAATGGAGGCAATACCTCTTGGGTCGGGAGTTCATCATTCGAACGGATCAGCGGAGTTTGAAGGAGTTGCCACAGCAGGTGATTCAGACTCCAGATCAACAACTGTACGCAAGGAAATTAATGGGGTATAAATTCAAGATTGAGTACAAGCCCGGGGCGGCAAATAAGGTGGCCGATGCCCTCTCTCGTTGCGATGAGGACTCGGCTGATTTTCCGGATGCGGCAGCCTTGTTCGTGGTTATCGCTCATCCCAAGCCGGACATTCTGGAGCTGCTTAGGGAGGAGACGAAGTTGCTGCCCGAGTTGCGCGACTTGTGCGCGGCTGTGGAGGCCGGGACGGCGCCTCGGGGGTTTCGTGTGCATGACGGTCTCCTCTACCGTGAGCACCGGCTGGTGGTGGCTTCTACGTCGGGCGTGAAGAAGGCAATCTTGTACGAGCATCACTCGACGCCCTCAGCGGGTCACCCCGGTGTAGACCAGACCTTTCGTCGCATGGCTTCGGTTTTTTATTGGCCGAATAAGCGCAAAGATGTGAAGCAGTTTGTAGCGGGGTGTTTTGATTGCCAAACGACGAAATACTCTACACAAAAGCCGGGGGGCCTCCTTCAACCTCTACCGATTCCATATCAAGTGTGGGAAGAAGTGTCTATGGACTTCGTGACAGGGCTTCCGCAATCACGCGGGTTCACGGCGATTATGGTGGTGGTGGATCGGCTTTCGAAGTACGCACATTTTGCCCCCCTTCCGACCAATTTTGATGCATGGAGGGTGGCTAAGTTGTTTGTGGAAACAGTGGTGAAACACCACGGCTTTCCGGCTTCGGTGGTGTCCGACCAAGATTCGGTCTTTCTTAGTGAGGTGTGGGAGCATCTTCTTAAATTGAGTGGCACGAAACTCAAGTTTACTACGGCCTATCATCCCCAGTCCGATGGCCAAACGGAGGTGAAGAATCGGGGACTTGAACAATATTTGCGTGCTTTCGTTGCCGAGCAGCCGGCTGTTGGTCCCGGGAAAGAGTAATTGGTGTATGGGGGGGGGGGGGGGGGGGAATACACCAATAACCAACCGTTTTTGACTTTTATAAAATCAGGTCGATCTAAGGTCGATTGTCAAGGTCGATCCTTATCAGAGACAGGTTGATCTATCAAGCTCGTTTGGGAACAAGCTTGATTTATCAAACTGTGCTTATGCGGAAGTTGGTGGAGGTTGATTTACTCTTTGAAAAATCTTAAGGCTGAAAGTAGATAGCAGGTTGATGCGTGATATGCAGGTTGATGCTCGTCAGTTTGATAATAAAATATAAGGGCGATAAATAAAGAGAGAGAGACACCGCGATATAGCGTGGTTCGGAGAAACCCTCCTACGTCCACGTCAGGTCGACTCGACCTGAGAATCCCTTTACCTTTGGATTCAACCTCTCTCTTATTTATACTGACTGAGTATCAGTTCTAGATACACTCTAACCTGAATATATCTAGACACGAGTTTTGGGTCGTGACCCTTACAACCTTTTCGTACTAAAAAGTACAAACAACCTTACGCTAATTACAGAGCTTGACTAAACTCTACAATGGCGAAGAACACAAACGAACTTTCTAACTTCGAACAAGTCGGAGAAGAAGTTGTTGAATCAACGACAAGCAGCAGTGAACGCTTCGTCGTTGTAGTGTATATCGGAATCGGAAACCTCTCTTCGTCAAGTGTTTGGGAAACTAATCGGATTTCGAACACTTGAATGGATATGAACTTGAGAGAGGTTTTGGGCAGAGATTTGGCATTGATAGCTTGAGTTTCCCGTACTTGAAACCGATAATGGCTGAAGTATTTATAGGCAGTTTTGAAAAACTAGCCGTTGGAGTCAGGCTGACGTGGCACTAGCCGTTGGAAGCTGACTCACTTCTAGCCGTTGGGAAAGTTCGTCCTTGCTGGCACACAACGTGGCAAGGATCAGGTCGTGTAGCTCCATGAAGGTTGAGCATCGACCTTGATATTGAAATCCAACACTTGAAATCTTCTAAGGCAGTGCAGGCTGGAAGCTTGAGAAGGGAGGTCGATAGACAGGCGGATATGCCAGTTCGATCCGAATGAGGCAGGTCGATCTATCGACCTTTCTCTTACAGGGTGGATCGAACTTGCATTTGAACATTAGAGAGCATCGACCTGCACTAACAGGTAGCAGGTCGATCTATCGGCCTTGACCCTAAACAAGTAAAATATGCCTAAGTGTGGTTTCGATAAACATCATCAAAATCAAACTACAAGGGGTTCCCAACAATTTCCCCCTTTTTGATGATGTCGAAACCAAACACTTTACAAATAATTCCTAAGATTTAAAACAATGAAAGATCGATAACCATGAAGGTTGATAAGGAATTATAAGAAAGGCGGATAATAAAACAAAGTAAATAAAGCAGTAAAGGCAGATGCCTGGACAAAGAGATATTGTCGTCAGGGCGAAAGATGATTCTTGCTTCATTAAGCTCGATAGCGAAATACATAGAGAAATTACAATACAGGCTGAGAGCATAAATGAATGACAAAATAACAAAATCATCTAACTACTGCCTCTTCTGCAGGGAACGAGCTGCCACTCGTTCTTCCTGGACCTGCTCCCTCGACTTCGACTGCATACTTGAGTAAATTCCATCCCTGATTCGGCGAAAGTTGGGATCGGAATTTGACACATTGACATTCAGGCCGATGGCGGTCTGTGCGATGTATTGGTCGACTCGGGAGTAATCCAAGTACCCCGAATCACCAAGAAGCAAGGGCGAAAAATATTGCTTTGCTGGGGCCCTTATCATCACACCGGCCTCTGCAGCTTTCTTCCGAAGCTCACCAATAAAGTCTTGGTAAGGGAATTTGAGCATGTAAGCTGCATAGGCGTCATCGGCGTCGGCAGGAAGGGAGGGGTCCTAGATCCAGTAGTGGAGGAGGATGAAGCAACTGTTGAGCTCCCGCAGCAGGTTGTTCTGCTTATCGTCGAGCCACTCGACGGCCTGCTGCTGGATTCCAGCGTTCAAAACGAGAGTGGACTGGCTGATCCAGTCCATCTCCCTCTTCCTCCTTGCTTCATCAGCCCGGCGCTTGGCAATGAAACGCTTCTGCTCTTCAGGATCCACGGACTGCTCCGGCATCGCCCCGGCCAGAACCATGGCAGAAATAAGTTCGGAATGTTTGGCCAGACGGGCTTTGGCTGCGGCGGCCTCGGCAGCAGCGGCAGCGGCAATTGGATCAGCCTGGGAGGCAACGGCCTTGGAGGCGGCGGCCTCGGAACCTTGAGATTTTGGCGGAGGCGGAGGAGGGGGAGGAACCACGGAAGATGAAGGGGTTTTTGATTTGTGGGTCCTCTTCTTCCTTGCGGCAGCGGCGGCTCTATCTTCTTCCCCCTTTTCGACATCATCAGTCAGGGCCTTGATGAGGGAAAGAAGAGTCGCATCCTCCTCCTGCAGCTTGGTTACGGCATCCCTCAACTCCTGTTGACCATTGAGAAGGGAGGAGAGAGTGCCGTGAATGGCGTTGATTTGCGTGTTGGAGGTCGATGCCGAGTTGGTGATTGAAGAAGTCAGGTTGGTTACTCGCTCATCGACCTCGGCCAAGTCCTCCAACACTTCCCCGATCTGGTCGCAGGATGCCATGTTTAATTCCTCGAGCTGGACCGGCAGGAGCTTGTCAGTATATTCCTTCAATAATTTCACGGCAAAGTCCGTGACACGCTCCCTGGCAGCTTCATCGGCCTGGATCTTGGCATCTTTGACAATATCGACCCGGGCCTCAGCTACGGCCTGCTTGATCTGCTCGGGAAGGCTGGTGATGATGGACTCGAGCTTGGCAGATATGGTATCGAGCACCACCTCCACATCAGCCTTTGAAATTTGGGAAGTCGGAGCAGCAGCTTCAAGAAGCTGATCACCACCCTCATTACTAGGTGGCGATTGCTCCGGAGTTTGAATCATCTCAAACTCGTCTCCGACGTCTGCGGCGGAGTTGTAGAGAGCACGAGAGTGCGTGTAGAGATGGCGAAGGTCGATGCCCAGAATCTTGGCCTCGACCTTCATGCGGCGCAACACTAAAGATTGAAAATTTGAAGACGCATCCTCCACACTGTAGAAGCCAAACTCCGCTTCCAGCGCCAACTCCTCGACCTTCAGGTCGACGAGGGTAACGACCTGTAGCAAGGTCTCAAAGACGTAATAATAACTCGACTTACAAACCAGATAGAACTGGAGGCGAGTAGCAAGGTCGAGAGACTTGGGGAGTTGAGCTATCCCCGGCATCAGGTCGATGACCTTCAGCCTGGCTTCGGCCTTCATGGCTGCCACCTGGGAGTGAGCAGTAGACATCGGCTGCTTAGAGAATGGCTGGATTGGCAGCACGACGTCTTCCTCCACGGGCACATCCCGAAGGGGGGAAGACTGAGAATCTTCAGCAGTGAGATCCTGGATCTCCACGGATCCAGCTCGTTGGATTAGGGGGGACCTCGCTGGAGAGGGAATGACAACGACCTGTGGGCGGGGAGATTCAGGCCGTTGCTGCGAGGTGGATGGCTCCATGGCGGAACGGACTGGAGAAGGAGTCCGTTCGGCTGAAGGGGAGGACGATGGGGAGGGCGATGGCTCCCTGCGAGGTGCAGATTCCTCGGTCATGGGGAGAATCCTGTGAAGCGGTCTGGCCGATTCTCCGGAGGCCGACTGCGTCCTCCGTGGAGGAGTCTTCTTCACAGGTTGAGACTTCTTGGCTGGACGAGAGGGAACCAGCTCGACATCGGCCTTTCTCTTCTTTTGAACGGGTCGAGGTGGGATCCTCCAACCGACCTTGGATTCGCCGGTCTTGGCGAGGTGCGCCCTGACATTGTCTGGGGAGTTATAGTAAATCTGTGGCGCCACCCCAATCGCCATCTCCAGTTGGTGGAGATCTTTTGGAATAAACAGAGGGGGGAAGGCCAGCTCATTGGACCATTTCCTATTTTTGAAGAAGGAAATGATAATGCAGGTGGCCTTCGACCCATGGCGAATCGGCCTTTTCTCGTTGTGGAGAGACACTTTCACTACGACCTCTCCCTCTGTCTCGCAGACGATCTGCCTGGCTTCTTCCCAGAGCAGGGAGACCATTAACTTGGCCCAACTAATGGGCAGGTCGAGAATTACGGCCGTCAAAATCTGAAACTTGAATGGGGTGACCTGGTCGTAATTCCCGATGTGCCCTAAGAAGCACTTCTGCACGAAGTCCGTCAAGAGGCGGTATTTGGGACGGAGCTCGTTCCTCTTGAAGGAAACAGGCACATACTGCCTTTGCTCAATCAATACTCGGTCTGCAACCTGCTGCAGTTGATCCCGAGAGATTTTTGAGAGCTGCATCGTTCCTCCTTCCCCAATACCGAAAGCGGCCTTCACGGCGTCAAGAACGTTGATGGTGTGCATGACATTCTGGGTTCCGAGGGAGACGGTGTGGGAAGACACGGAATCGCCCTCGTTCCAGTTGTAGAAGAAGGCAGATACAATTTTGGGAAGACTCTTCGCCGGCCGGGTGAAGATGATTTGGTGGAATGGAAAGCATGTCTCCACCAAGGCAAACATGGAGTCAAGGTCGCGAAAACCGTAGTTTTTGCGCACCATGTAGGGCTCGAATTTGATGCGAGCCTTCAAGAAGTCTTCGATTTCAACCCACTGCATTTCCTTTCGACCGGAGGTCGATGTTTGTGCCATGGATGCTGGTTTTCTGCAATAAGATAGATAATCGATTAGTAACAGATACTTAAAAATGAAATTAAAAGCAGAGAAATAGCACAAACCACGGTGATATCTTTGTGCAACGAGTGAAAAGAGGTGAGAACCAGCAGTTGAAAAATAAACACGACGGCGGCGGTGATTTTTGCAGAGAGAAAAATTAGGTTTTATCAAAGAAGATGATGAGGGTAAGTAATGTTTTGAAAACGGAAAAACTGCATGCCATTTATAAATATTTCGAACGGTTGTGATTGTTCGAATTTGAAAAGGTTAAAGTTACAGCTTTAACTCTCATCCGCACGATTGAGCGCGCGTGGAATGTGAAGCGGTTCACATCCGCGCGTGAGTTGAAATAGAACGTGTGAATAACTACACTTTTTCAGAGTGACAGCAGGGAATTAAATGCAATCTCGGTCAATGTGTCAATATTTGACACTTGACTGGATGTTTTACAAAAATGGTAATCATTACTCCCTTTTTCCTTATTTTCTGCAAATTAACAGAGCCTTAAATAATGTAAAGCATTGAGAAATAAATATCAATAATAAATGAAGTATTCAATGCGTATTGAAGAAGTTAAATGTAAGACAAAAGGGTGATACTGCCCTTTTGATTCTCCCTTCATAAATGCAGTTGCATTCAGGTTGATATCGGTCTGATGATATCGGCCTTGTGACAGAGAACGGCCTGTCGAAATGAACGGCCTGGACTTGTGATATCGGCCTGGTGAGGTGAAATTTCCTGGACTTAAGATTCGGCCTGGCGAAGTGAACGCCCTGGAAGATGATATCGGCCTGGCGAAATAAACGCCCTGGAGGCACACATCGGCCTTTGTTCCCCCTCAAATGATGGATAATTTTGGCCAAGTGTTCCCTCTTAATTTGAGGAACACAGGTCGATCTGTTGATGTAGACGACGGCCTGTTGATGGGGAACGGTCTGTCATTTGAATCGGCCTGTAGGAAGGGATACGAGGCGACGACGGACTCATCGATCTTGAAAAAAGGCTGTTACTATTTGTCATCTCTACATCACGAACGGCAACTCTACAAAGCTGCATCGGAACATGGCAAGTCACTCTCTCCAAAAACTCCGAAAACAACCTCATGTGTTTCTTCGACCAAGGATGGTCGGAATTCGTCGAATCCCACGCCTTGCACTTCGGCGATTTCCTCGTGTTCGAGCACACCGGAGACCTGTACTTCAACGTCGTCGCGTTCGGCCTGTTTGAAGGTAACGGCCTGACAAACGGCCTGTTCAAATAGTAACTCCCTGTTCAAATGGTAACGGCCTGTTCAAATGGTAACGGCCTGTTGTGTAGTTGACGGCCTGTTCCCCCTTAATATCAGCCTGTTTACATAGAGACGGCCTGCTTGTTGGTCCCGATTGTTGGTCCCGAACAATTTTTGAAGGAGGTGACAGGCTGTTGAGGAAATGACGGCTTGTAGACTTACGATCGGCCTGATGACTCAACATTCAATAACCCTAGCTTTCCACATAGCATTCTGAATCTTTCTTCAGCTAGGGGTTTGGTTAGGATATCAGCTCGTTGAATGTCAGTGTGTATCTTCTCAATAACCACATTCTTCTTTTCCACGTGATCACGAATAAAGTGATGTCGAATATCCACGTGCTTGCATCTTGAATGAAGAACTGGATTTTGAGTAATGGCGATGGCACTCGAGCTGTCGCAAAATATTGGCACTTCACTGACTTCAACTTCATAATCTTTGAGTTGTTGTTTGATCCAAGTGCACAACAACTTCCTGCGGCCATGTACTCGGCCTCTGTGGTGGAGGTGGCTACTGAAGTTTGCTTCTTTGAAAACCATGATATCAGCTTGTTTCCGAAAAAATGGCAAGTACCCGAGGTAGATTTTCTATCGAGCTTGCACCCTGCATGATCAGAATCTGAATAACCTGTACGCTGCAAATTATCATCACAAGGATACCAAAGACCTAAATTTGTGGTTCCTTTGATATAACGAAGAATATTCTTTGCTGCTTCCAAGTGAGATTCCTTCGGATTAGCTTGAAATCGAGCACACACTCCAACTGCAAAAGTGATGCCAGGTCGACTTGCAGTTAAATAAAGTAATGAACCAATAATACCCCTGTATTGTGTTATGTTGGCAGGTTTTCCTTCGGGATCCGGGTCGATCTTCCCACTAGAGAGCATCGGTATTTTGACAGGCTTGCTGTCTTTGACACCAAACTTGTCAACCAGCTCGTGTGCGTACTTTGTTTGGCTAATGAAGATTCCTTCATCGGACTGCTTGACCTGCAACCCTAGAAAGAAATTCATTTCCCCCATCATAGACATTTTATATTTTCAGTCATGAGGTTACCAAATTTTTCGCACAAAATGGGAGATTTAGATCCAAAAATAATATCATCAACATATATTTGTACTAAAAGGATATGTTCATTCACTTTGATAGTGAATAGAGTTTTGTCGACTGAACCACGCTTGAATCCTGACTCGATGAGAAAGGATGATAGTGTTTCATACCAAGCTCGAGGAGCTTGCTTAAGTCCGTATACGGCCTTGTGCAGTTTGTAGACTTTGCTTGAATCACCCTCCTCAAATCCTGGAGGCTGTTCCACATAGACTTCCTCTTCGAGAATGCCATTGAGGAACGCACTTTTAACATCCATCTGGTAGACTTTGAATCGTTGATGAGCAGCATAAGCTAGAAACAGCCTTATAGCTTCTAATCTTGCAACGGGGGCAAACGTCTCATCATAATCGATTCCTTCTTGTTGACAGTAACCCTTTGCTACCAATCGGGCTTTATTTCTGACAACTTCTCCAGATTCATCTCTCTTGTTCTTGTACACCCATTTGACTCCGATGACGCCCTGATGATAAGGACGATCAACAAGAGACCATACTTCATTTCTCTTGAATTCATTGAGTTCTTCTTGCATGGCTTGAATCCAGTCAGCATCACGAAGAGCTTCAATGGCATCTTTGGGTTCAATTCGAGAGAGATAGCAGCTTAGAAGTGCGCTTTCACCAATCGTCCTTCTTGTCCGCACTCCTTGGTTTGGGTTCCCAACAATGAGCTCCTTTGGATGATCATCGATCCATCGTCTGCGTCGTGATCTTTCTTCATTTGAAATGATTTGTTCGGGCTCATTAATCGGTTCGTCAAACTCAGGATGAGTTGAAGGTTGATCAGTGGACACACGCTGTTGCTCGGGCTGTTGATCAGGCTGCTGTTCGGCCTGCATGTTGAGCTGCTCCATAGTGTTATCGAGCTGCTCAATTTGGGATGTAAGGTCGTGAACAACATCAGTCTGGGGGACTGAAAATGGGGGATCAGCCTGGTTAGGTTTGGCTGATGTATTACAGCTCGAAGTATGAACATTACTTGCATCACTTCCCCCTTGCTGTGTGACCTTTGGATCAGATTGATCTTCTTCCTCCAAATCATTTGGGGTCCATACTAGCAGGTCGTCAATGGGGGAGTTAGACGGCCTGTTAGCAGCGGACTGATCTGGTCCTGTACTTAACTCTCTGTACAGACAAGTAGATTCATCAAACACAACATGAGGTGTTACCTCCACAACTAGGGTTTTCTTATTAAAAACTCTATAAGCTTTGCTAACCTCCGAGTATCCTAAAAATACTCCTGGATCGGCCTTGCTATCAAAAGTTTTTAATTGAGATTTCCCATTGTTATGAATGTAACACAAGCACCCAAAAGCTTTAAAATACTTTAACCTGGGGAGCTTGTTGTTCCACAGCTCGTATGGAGTCTTTCCATGTCGGGTCGTGATGATCGACCTGTTTTGGGTGTAGCAGGCTGTGTTAACGGCCTCTGCCCAAAACTTCTTTGGAAGGTTGGTTTCATCCAACATGGTACGAGCTGCTTCCTTCAGCGACCTGTTACGGCGTTCCACTACGCCGTTTTGTTGTTCGAGCTGCTGAGGTTTGATGATGAATTCCACTCTTTGTGCAATATTCTTCGATCATAGCATTGATAAATTCGGTGCCTCGATCTGATCGAACGGAGATGATGGATTTCTCCTTTTGATTGCACAATTTGCTCAGCAACGCAGGTAGCTTCTCCAAAGTCTCCTTCTTTTTGTACATGAAAATAACCCATGTAAATCTAGAATAATCATCTATAATAACGAGAGCATATTTTCTACCGTTTATACTCAAGGGAGTGACTGGACCAAAGAGGTCGAGATGGAGAAGCTCAAGAATTCGATTTGAGGCTTGTGCCGTCACACTTGGAAAGGATGATCTTGTTTGCTTTCCAGCTTGACAGGCTTTGCAGATGTGATCACGATCGAAGACTTGATCTGGCAGGTCGTTCACCAGCTTGTTGCGTGCGAGCTTGTTGATGGCCTTGAAGTTCAATTGACTCAACCTCTTGTGCCACAGCCAACTTGTCTCGGAATCAGCCTTTGTGACCAGGCATGTCTCTATCCAATCATTCCATTGAACAATGTAGAGTCTGTCCTGCAAAATTCCGGTAAGAAGTATTTCTCCTTCCTCATTTTTCACGAGACATTTGTTAGCAGTGAATTCTACTCGTTTACCACTCGAGCAGAATTGCGACACAGAGAATAAGTTATGATTTAGACCTTCAACATACGAGACATTAGAAATAGTTGTTTTACCGACACTTAGATCACCCTGGCCTCTCGTAAGTCCCTTAGAATTTCCTCCAAAGGTTACAAGTGGCCCGTCTCATTCTTGATAGTTTGATAGTAGCGTTTTGTCACACGTCATGTGCTTGGAGCATCCACTATCAATGATCCATATAGCTCCACGAGCTGCTTGGCTCCTTCTTTGAGCCTTCCCAACCTGCAATTAGTTAAGCTTAGCGAACCACTTGAGATTGGGTGCTACATCGGTTGCGGGAACGGCCTTTGGGACCCAAATTTGTTTTACCGGTCTGCTTCTATCCGAGGCTGAGGATGAGGCAGTGGCGGTCTTGGGCTTTGAAGCCTTGGATTTCTTTGAGCGAGGGCGACGAGGCTGATAATACTGCTCTTCATGAAGACCAGGTTGATACTGCCAGTCTTGAAAGTTCGACTGTTGAGAATAGTGGCAGTGACTACCTTGATGAGCAGGAAAGAAGAACTGAGGGTGATACGGCCTTTGATAGTACTGGCCTTGGCATCGTCCTTGGTGAACAGCCTGATTTTGATGATAGGGGGCAGGTCGACGTTGCTGGACAGGTCGACTCTCTTTCTTTTGAGGAACAGGTTGTTCCTTCTTTTGTTGCTTTAGGAGGATGGCTTGGGGCTGTCGAACTGGATTCTTCAGCTTGACCATCTTATCTGGAAGAGCTTGATGAGCTTTCCGACCACTCTTCGATTTAGGCTGCGCTCTCACGAACGTGATCTCGCAGTCTTTGTCCTTGCTTTTCTTGGATTCTCCGTTGAATCCAATCCCAGAGTGATCACGCGGATTGCGTTGCATGGATTGGACCTCTTCTAATTTCTTTCCGCTTTTCTTCAACTGACTCAAGGTGAGTTGAAGTTTTTCTTCCTTTTTCACGAGGAGTTCGTGTCGAATTACCAAGTCAGCCAACTTTGATGTAAGGCTGTGTATATCGGCATCTTTGGCTTTGAGAGACTCGTCCTTCTCGAGCTCCCTGGTATCGAACTCCTTGACCCGTAAAGTCAATTCTTCAACCTTTGACTTTAGGGCTTCGATCTCCCTTTCCTTTTCTTCAGCATAGGGAGTGAATCTTTCTTCTAATGCTAGCTTGTATTTTTCATTTTTGTCCAATAGCTCAGCATTATCTTCAACGACCTCTTTGAGTGTTTCCACAAGGTCGGCATAGTCATCCAGCTGTTTCTTGATTTCTTCCCAAGACATAGCCTCGGATAGGTCTTCATCACCTTCTGCACAATCATCGTCAGAAAAAGAAAGTGAAATGGGTTGAGGGTCTACCTTTGAAGATCCCTCGTTTTGTTGGTGCTCTCCAACAAAACATTCTTCATCATCACTTTCGTCGAAAGCGATGTATCCCTCGTCATCACTCGACGAGCTGTCTGAGAGATGAGCCTCCTTTGATTCTTCAGCAAGCATGGCAGCTCGTTCTTCCTTGAGCTTTTTATCGCGCTTTGCACAGAGCTCGTCTCTCTCGGCCTTTGTCAGATCCGGACAATCGGTCTTATAGTGACCTGGCCTGCCACAACCAAAACATCCACCCTCGGGTGTGTTAGAAGAATTGAAGGTTGAGGGTTTACCTTCTCCCTTTTTGTCAGGGCGGTCGTGGTTGCGGTTTGAGAAGTTTCGCTTGTTGTCACGATAGAACTTTTTGTATTTGACAACCTTTCCTAGGAGCTTCTCATTTCTCCTAGCAGCGAGAGCATAGTCGAGAGTCATCTTCTCAAACTTTTTGACGATGGATTCGTCAATCGTGCTTGGGGTAGCAGCAGAGGCTGAGTCGGCCTTGAAAGCTACCTCCTTATCGTTCTTTTCATCAGCCTTCTTGCTGGTGGAAGGCTGTGTTGATCCATGGATGCGGATCATCTCGTATTCATTTCCGACAAGAATGTCGAAAAGATCTTCGGTGGTGAGAGAGTTGTGTTGGGAATTGTTAAGGACTAAATTGTTAAGGGGGAACTACATGGGATATTTGATAAATAAAGTCATTTGTTTTGATTAGATCCCAAAACCCAAGCGTCCTATTCCCAAGCGACCCATTTTGATGTAGTTTTTAGGTTAGAATTTTTCTAAGCCTACTCTGTTAGGATGGCTCCTTTATTTTGCTTAGATTAGGCTTCAAAAGTTCAAGTGAAGGCCACTCACTTGAGTGTGTTTTCCAAAGTGAAGCAGGTCAAGCAAATCGAAGTGAAGCGTGCCGAAGAATTACGAAGCGAAGCAATCGCTACAGTAGATTCGAAGTGAGTCTGCCAAAGTGAAGCGAAGCGAGCGCTACAGTTCAAAGCAAAGCGAAGCGAAGCGAGCGCTACAGTGGAATCAAGTGAACCCACTAAAGCGAAGCGAAGCGTGCGCTACAAAGAAAAGCCGAAGCGAGTCAACACGAGTCAACACTTTATTTAGTAGTGTCACGGGAAATTTATTTCTCGAGTGACTCACTACAAATTTGACTGCGAAGCGACTCACTTCAGAGCGGCCACTACAACTTCAAAACGAAGCGAGCCACTACCTACCAGAAAGCGACAGCACAAATTCCCGCTCCGAATTTGAACTCCAGTCAACTGGAGATCTCCGCATTAATTACGAGATCTCCACGTGTCGAAAGCGGAGAGGAGCAGAGGAGTTGACTGCCAGGCCGACAAGGCGCCGCTACAGTACTGGGTCGCTCCAGTTACTGTTGAAATTGGAACTTAGCCATTTTCGGCAAAAGTCCAAATCTGCGCATCTGAAAAGTAGCCAGCCTGTGCAAGTACTGTCGAGAGGAGGAGGGACAAGGCCACCAACCAAGCAACGGATCTCAGCCAACCCTCCGCCTATAAATAGTGAAGGATGAAGACGTGAAGAAGTAGAACACTACTTGAGCATTTGAGCGCATACAACAAACAAACACTCCCAACTTTCATAGCAATCTTCGAGTCTTTGTTTTCCAGTGTTCTCCGAGTTTCCAGTCCATCGGAACTCGTCTTCACAACCTTCACACTTAGAGTCTAAGCCCATTCCATATCCAAGCTTAGAAGAAGAGCTCTAGCCATCTTTGCACTTATTGTAAAGAGCTCTTCATAGTGTGTTTCGTCAACCAAAAACCCTAAACTCTGTCTGTTAGGTTTTTGAGTGTCGTCGTTAGGTTATTCAGATCTAAGGCCCTTCTTTCATCGATTGAAGAAGCCTCGATCGTAGAGTTGAGATCCAAGCTTACACTTACATCGTTTGTGTAAAGCTCGATCGAAGCTAGGCTGTAAGGAGAGCCCGTAATCTCCCTGTCTGTCTGACTGAAGTGAGTGAAGCTTCTAGTCTAGTTAGGTTTTTGGTGTGAACCCGGAATCACCCAGCGTCTGTTAGATCCAGGCAAGTGAAGCCCGATCTCGACCAAGGTTTTTGAAGGACCCGTAACCTTCAAGTTCTTGAGTGAAGAGAACAGTTGCCGTCGTGCAACAAAGTGGACGTAGGAGCGTTATCTCCGAACCACTATAAATCTTCGTGTCGTATCTCTCTAACCCTAAACTCTTTAATACGATTATCCATTGCACGTGCATATAAACAAACTTAACTTCGATTTTCAATTACTTAGGAAAGATTATAGCTCACCAAATTCCGCACAAAGAGTAAAGTCTCACTCTTGATCAAGCTCTAAGCTTAGGTCAAGAGATTCGTAACTGCTTCAGATCTAGCCCTCGGCTAGGTCTTAGAATTTCCAAAGAGCACTTTACTTTATACTCTGAGTTAAGGAATTGAAGTTGAAAAACTTCAAAATACGTATTCACCCCCCCTCTACGTATTTTTCCTATAGCAAACCGGGACCAACAAGTGGTATCAGAGCAGCGGTTCTTTCGAGCCTCTGCTTTGCATATCCGAAGCGAGTCCCCACTCGCTTCACGTTGTCTCACTGAACCGGATCCTATTTCCTAAGTGCATCAAAACCTCACCCACGCATATTGCATTTACTGCTGATAGTTTGCTATGTCTACATACAGTGCATCAAATCTTCCACAGTTCTCGATCGAAGGATACGAGATATGGAGTTTCCGTGTCGAGAGCTTCCTATGCTCAATCCACGACCGGATGTGGGAAGTCATTGAAGACGGACCAATCGAAATCAAGAAAGCCATATCTGTGGAGGTTCCAGCCGCTGAAGGTCGCCCGGCCCACGTTCGACAACAGTACGTGGAGAAGGATAAGGATGAGTATACTCCAAATGACTTCAAAGTTGCCAACCTCGACAAGATTGCACGCCACACGATGCAGAGCACCGTGTCAGACGCCTATCTACCACGAATAAGGAAATGTGCAACGGCAAAGGAAATGTGGGAAACCCTAGCCCTCATTTCTCAAGGCACAGACAAAATCAAGGAGAACAAGCTCGTCGTTCAGATGCGGGAGTTTGAAAATTTGGTGATGAAGTCAGGAGAGTCCATCGACGCCTTCGAGCTGAGAGTTACCAACATTACTGCAACTCTCAACTCGCTTGGGAAGGAACTCACAGACAAGGAAGTAAATCTGAAAATAGTCCGTGCTCTCACAAGGAAGTGGCAGACTATGAAGGAGCTATATCTAGCTACCAAGGATCTAACGAAGCTCACGCCAGAAGTGCTGTTCTCCGAGCTCAAAGCTCACGAGTTTGATCTGAATCGAATGAGCCTCGACGACGAGGATGAAGCGCCCACTACGTCAAAAGGAGTAGCATTCAAAGCTGCCGAAGGGCCAAGCGAGCAGTCGCTAGCCAAGATGACGAGGGAAGAATTGGAAGAACACATTGCGTTCTTATCCAAGAACTTCAATAAAATGAATTCTCGAGTGGGCAAATACAAAAGATTCTACAAGCAATACAAAGGGAGGAGCACTGATGCTCGAGAAGGAAAAGGAAAGAGAGAAGAGACGACCAAGATGATCCCGCGCGACATGATGGAAGTGGAGTGTTACCACTGCCACAAGATGGGCCACTACAAATCCGATTGCCCAAAGCTAAGTGCCAAAGAGCGCGAAGAATTGAAGGCCAAGAGGGATGCCCCAAGGCGAGCGCTCGTAGCGAGTGAAGTGCCGGTCGCTACAACTGAAGATCCACCAAGCGACTCAGATGCATTCACCAATCCAAATTCCAGTGATGGTGAGGATCTTGGATTTATGGCGCTCACCGACGAGGAAACAGGAGAGGTATTCTTCTATCCTTCAATCACTTCAATTACACTAGCACACACTGTCAATGAGGAAGAACAATCCTCTACATGGAGTGAGTTGTTTGACAAACACCAAAAATTGTCAAGCGACCATGAAGTGGTAAAACAAGCTCTGTCTCAAAGCGAGAAGGAGAACCGAAAGCTAGCCCGTGAGCTTGATGAAGTCAAACTTAATTTAAGGGCTATGACTAGTAAGTTCGAGGATCTCTTCGCTAGACATCAAAGCTTGGAGGGAAGGTATGAAACCCAGTCCACTCTAGTTGCCAACTTGAACAAAGCATCATATGCTAGGCAGGCACTAGAGGGCTCGCTTCTGCCTTTTGGTAGGAAAGCTGGCCTTGGATATGAGGGTGGACCTCCCAAGCCGACTGTCTTTGTTGGTGCATCGCACACTACACCATCAGTCACTTTGGAATTGCCCACTGCATCCAAAGCGACCACCAACAAGGATAAAGGCAAAGTGGCTGAGAACCCTAAAAGGAAGCCAATGAAGATGTCTATATCTTTAAGGGCAGATCCTAAGGACAAGCAAAGTTCAACAATCCCTAGCACTCAACATGCTAAGTCTTACCAATCCAAGGGTAAAGGGAGAACTGTTGAAGCTTCTAAGTCTCAAGCCAAGACACGAGAGACAAAGGATCTACCTCCTAAAAAGAGGAGTAATGTCTATGTGTCACGTTATCCGGACTGGAGATGGTCCAACCGGACTAACGTTGAGGGGGAAGAACTTGAAGCACCCAAGAGGCCGCTTCAAACTTCCAAGATTACTCAAGCGAGTTGGGGTCAAAACCCTAGTTGGACCGCTTCGAGGAAACCAAGCGAGCCGCTTCGACAGACTAGAAACCCTAAGTCAGTCTCTAAACCCAGAGCTAATCCGAAGGGAGTCGCTTCAGGATATAAGCAAAGTGGGAAGAGCATAGGTAGGACTGAAGCGAGCCGCTACCCCTCTTGCACACACTGTTGCACGTGTAAAGCTGCTTCTAGGCAGTACACCAAGTTTTCGAAGGTCGAGAAACCCAAAACACAAGTTTCATCTCAAAAGAGAGTGAAGCAAGTGTGGGTACCTAAGGGAACTAACCTGCAAGGACCCAAACTGATTTGGGTACCAAAATCTGTCTAATTGCAGGTGAGCGCCGTGGATCCCATGCCAAGTGAGGGTCAACTAGTTTGGTACTTGGACAGTGGATGTTCAAGACACATGACCGGCATGAAAGCTCTACTTCACAACTACATAGAGAAGAAGGGTCCACACGTAACCTTTGGTGACAACTCTCGAGGAAGCACCAGGGGATACGGCGCACTGAAAATTGGAAAGCTCACAATTGAAGAAGTCTCCTATGTGGAAGGACTCAAGCACAACCTGTTATCTATTTCACAGTTTTTTGATAAAGGGTACAGGGTGGAGTTCATCTCCAACAAGTGCATTGTGAAGAGCAAACTCACATCCCAGATTGTGCTCACTGGAGTTAGACAAAGGAATGTCTACATAGCACAATGGGACAGCTGCAAGGAGGAAACTTGTCTGGTTGCAAGAAGTGCTACAGAAATTGGATGGCTATGGCACAGACGCTTGAACCACCTCAATTTCAAAGCTATCAATCGCTTAGCTCGAAAAAGGTTGGTGCAAGGCATACCGAATGAAGTCTTCATCAAAGACCATCCATGCTCACCATGCCAACGAGGGAAGCAGACGAAGAAGCACTTCGCCAGTCTCGAAGAAGCCTCATCAAAGCGAGTGCTCGAGCTGCTTCACATGGATCTGTTTGGTCCAGTTACTCCAGTTAGTGTAAATGGAAGAAAGTACACCCTAGTTGTAGTCGACGATTTCTCTCGCTACACTTGGGTTGTATTTCTATTCAGCAAGAAGGAGACACTGACCAAACTGCCACAACTGCTCAAGCGATTGGCGGTGGAAAAGAATCAAGCTATAGTGACCATTCGCTCCGACAAAGGCACAGAGTTCCTGAACTCTACAATTGAAGCGTACTGCACGGAGCATGGCATAGCACATCAAACTTCTTCAGCACGCACTCCTCAGCAGAATGGAGTTGCTGAAAGAAGGAATCGAATCATCAAAGAAGCCGTTCGCACCATGATTGCTGAGTCGAAGCTTCCGATGAAGTATTGGGCTGAAGCTGCCAACACGGCGTGCTACACACAGAATCGGACGCTTCTCAACAAACGGCACAACAAAACACCATATGAAATATGGACAGGGAGAATTCCTAACATATCTTATTTTCATATTTTTGGCTGTAGGGTCTTCATTCACAACAATGGGAAGTCCCAGTTGAAAGCCTTTGAAAGCAAAGCTGATGAAGGAGTATTCTTAGGATACTCTACATCTAGCAAAGCCTACAGAGTGTTCAACTGTAAAACCCTAATTGTGGAGGAATCACCCCATGTCGTATTTGATGAATCTTCTTTAAGTCTTCCACAGGAACAGGCCCAAGCGAATGAAAAGGATCAAAGCAAGGAACCCTCAAATCAACTCACTTGGGACGTGCTTGATGAAGATGATGAGATCAAGGACTCAAGCGAGCAGGATCCCAAAGGAGAAGTCGAAGCTGCCCCCAAGATTCCTGAAGCTAGTGCTGGCCAAGCACCCAATCCAGTCGCTTCAGATGGTGAAGCGGGCGACAAGGAAGCCGATGAAGATGAAGCTGGCGGATCAAAGCGAGCATGGCTCAAAGATCACTCACCTAGCCAAATCATTGGAGATCCATCCAAGGGTGTAGTGACCAGAAGTCAAGTGTTTGGAGAAAGTGCCATGTTCAGTTGCTTTCTCTCAAACATTGAGCCATCAAGCGTGGAGGAAGCCCTAGCCGACTCCAACTGGGTGATAGCCATGCAAGAAGAGCTCAACCAGTTCACCAGGAACGACGTATGGTACCTCGTGGATCGTCCCAAGTTTCAGCATGTTATTGGCACCAAGTGGGTGTTCAAGAACAAGACGGACGAGGACCACAACGTAGTGAGGAACAAGGCGCGACTAGTTGCCAAAGGCTACTGCCAAGAGGAAGGAATCGACTTTGACGAGACCTTCGCTCCAGTGGCACGTCTTGAAGCGATCCATTTATTTCTAGCCTATGCAGCGGCCAAGAAATTCAAAGTGTATCAAATGGATGTGAAGAGCGCGTTCCTCAACGGTGAATTGAAGGAAGAAGTGTATGTGGAGCAGCCACCGGGTTTCGAGCAGGGAGATAAAGTGTATCGCTTGAAGAAAGCCCTGTATGGGTTGAAGCAAGCTCCCAGAGCTTGGTACGATACATTATCTCAATTCCTAGTGGAAAATGGATTCCAAAAGGGAAAGATAGATCGGACTCTCTTCACCATCAATCATGGAGAAGATATGCTTTGGGTCCAGATCTACGTGGACGACATCATATTTGGGTCACCAAACCAGTCGCTTAGCGAGAAGTTTGGAGAGCTAATGAAGACCAAGTATGAGATGTCGATGATTGGCTTGATGAGCTGCTCTCTAGGTCTTCAAGTGAAGCAGCAGGATAATGGAATTTTCATCAACCAGGCCAAGTACACTCGAGATATGCTTGCCAAGTTTGGTGTTCAACATGCTAAAGCTGTGAAGATTCCTATGAATACCAACTGGAAGATGGAGCCAGACGAAGGAGGAAAATCCGTAGATCCTACAGACTATCGTGCCCTAATTGGGTCACTACTCTATCTCACTGCAAGCAGGCCCGATATCGCCTTTGCAGTCGGAGTCTGCGCTCGCTTCCAAAGCAATCCCAAACACAGCCATCTTGAAGCTGCCAAAAGGATTCTTCGATATTTGAAGGGCACTGTCAATATGGGGCTGTGGTATCCAGCAGAAGACAATTTGGAGCTCACTGGATATTCCGATGCTGACTATGGAGGCTGCCGAGTTGATAGGAAATCAACGTCGGGCACATGTCAGTTCTTGGGAAGCAAGCTAATCTCATGGTTCTCAAAGAAGCAAACAAGCGTAGCCACTTCAACAACGGAAGCTGAATATATGGCCGCAGGAAGCTGCTGTTCTCAAATCCTATGGCTTCGTCAACAGTTGAAGGACTACAAAGTTGAAGCGAATGAAATTCCGATCTTCTGCGACAACAACAGTGCCATATGTATCTCGCAGAATCCAGTGCTTCACACCAGGTGCAAGCATGTGGAAATTCGACATCATTTCATTCGTGATCATGTCGAGAAAAAGGATATCAAGCTCGAGAAAATCCATACCGATCTCCAGCGGGCAGATATCCTCACCAAGCCTCTAGCTGAGTCTCGATTCAACCAGCTATGCATGGAATTAGGGTTATTAGACCCTGGTGAAGAATGCTAGTTCCAGGATGCACGAAGGAGTGTTCGCTTGTTCTCTTGAGCGTCACTCGCTTCGGATCTTCACCAACTCAAGCGAGCCACTTCAAAATTCACTCGCTTGAAGAAAATGAAGTTAGGTGGAGAAAGGTGGAGTATTGGAAGAAGTTCCCTACCAACTTATTGGAATTATTAAGTATATGGTTAAGGGGGAACTAATGCTTCTCTCGGAGAAAGCTACTTCCAAAGCGAGCAAGAATGCTGCAATCTTGAATTCTGCATTGCTTCAATTTGCCCTAACTTGGGTCAAAGCGAGCCGACTGCAGATTCATTCTTTAGAATGTAGGAAAGCTTGAAGGTTTACCTTTTTATACAAAAGGTTGCAGGGCTGGTGACATGCTTCTGCGTAAAATACGAGATTGTCTTGTCAGAGCATTCTCATTGTCATCCTGTCCATTTCTGCTCTGAGATAAGGACTTGTACTCATCCCCCATTCGTCGTGAATAAGTACACTTACGTGATGCTCCCTTCGGGTTGTAGTAAGCTTGTGTACTTTATTCATTTTCTCCCTCATTCACTTCGATGGAAGACTCTCTAATTCGTAGAGGAAGATGAATGCCATGAAGATGAATGCCATGAAGATCTAACTCAACGTGTAGCATTCAACATGTGGTATCTAATTCAAGTGAAGTCTTCAATTTGTGGTATCAATCTCCTACGAAGTGAGATTGACTGGTAAGTGTTTCAATTTTAAGTACACTAAGTGAGCCGAAGCGTGCTAGAAACCTTCACTCACTACGTGGAAAATATGAAATGAATCTGACACAAATACAAAGAGAAAAACACTCTTGTTTATCCTCGAAGTATGTAAGTCAGAAACATTTTAAATTAAGCGAAGAAATTCAATTTCTTATTCCAGTCGCTTCAGATGGCCAAGCGAGTGCTTCGTCACTCAAAGCTAGCCATCGCAAGCGAGTGCAGAACAGTCACTCAAGCGAATGCCTCTCAAGCGAGTCAAGGCGTAGCGGCCCAACTCGAAGCGAGCGGGCATGAAGCGAGTATGAGCTGTCTGCACTCGAGTGCAATTTTACTTTCTGCTGTGCATTTAATGCAGGTGCAGGAACGACGGAAATAACGGGCGCATGTTCACACGTTTGAATTTGAAGCGGGAAAAGGCGGAGAAGATCCAGCCGTCGAATCTCAACAGCCCCCAATCTGGAGCCGTTCGATTAACGCCGTATACGACAAGCCAACCATAGAAGGCCACGTGGCGACGCCGAGCAAGTGGCGGTTCACTTTTATTGTGATGACGCCGGACACGTCAGATCTATCACCGCACGTCCGCCGCCTACCTACAGGATTTTCGGCGTTATTACCATCCTACCCCTGCCACGTCAGCCATAATCTAACTCTGTATATATGGGACGAGGCAGAACTGCAAACCTTTCACAGCCTTCTAAATTTGACATTCTCGTGTTAGATCTGCAATTACTCTGCAACTCACGAGTCTCAACCCTTTCTACTTCATTGTTAAAAATTCTCTTCAAGATCTTTCAAAATCCACCATGGGCAAGAAAAAGAATACTGAAACAATGGAGAAGTTCATGACAAAAGTTGGCGATCACATCAACGTCGAGCCCCATCTCGACCCTATTGTCGTCGAAGTAAATGGTTTCTTCCGTAGAGCCGTGACCACGGCCGGTCTATGGAAGTTCATAACGTTAGTGCCGACGAAGATTCTGGCGAAAGCCATTGGAGAGATTCTGCTGAATCTGAAGAAGGAACAAAATACATCTTCCTTCACTGATCCACGGACCAGGAAGCCGGTGGAGGTTGATATGAGTAAACTCATCGAGGTGTTCGATCTGCCAAGAGAAGGAGGAGACTCTCTGCTAGATCTAGGTCTTTCGGCCGGAGTGCAGTATGGCCGATTTGCAGTAGCTGGAGCAGATCCGAACTTCAAGGAGGCCAACATTCGCAAAAGTCTGAAGGAACCGTTCAACCTCATCTGCGAACTCTTTACGAAGAGCATTGCATGCTATGTCGGTTCCCTCGACACGCTGTCAGAAACGAAGCTGATCGGCACCACCATGATCATCGACAGCCTCACTGGAACGAAATTTAACTGGCACGGGTGGCTTCTCAAGCAAATCCACGAAGCTTCTGACGATTTTGCATTCGTACTAGGAACTCCAGATAAGATTCTGCGCAAAGGAAAATTGAAATTCTTCTCAAGGCTGTCCGTCGCACTGGAAATGAAGTATCCAGAGATGATATGGCCAGAATCTGACACGATCATATACAACAAGCACACCATCTTCTACGACAAGTGGAAGAAAACAAAAATCCCAATGGATCAGGGACTTCTAGTTGTAGAAGTGCCCGCAGCAAGGCAAGTTGTGAAAGCACAAGCTGAAGATTCCCAAGCAAAGCAAGCCGCTTCATCTTTGAAACAAGTGGCTGCAAAGCAAGGGAAGAAGAGAGTGAAGCAAGACACTTCACCTGTCCAGGAAAGCGAGGCTGTGGAGAAGCCGCTTGAGGACATTGAAGTTAACAAATCTCAATCCTCACCTACTAAAACTACCCATATCCCTGAGCACACCCCAACCATGCATGAGAAGAAGCTAATGAGGGATCATGCAAAAGAGATGGAGGTTAAGAACGCAGAGATCGTAAGTTTACAAGACGAGATCACTAAAAAGAAGATGGAGTTGAAGGAGAAGGAGAAAGTGCTGGAGGCACAAGTAAATCTAGTGAATGATCTCAAGGACTCACGTGACGCAGAAAGGAGCCGCTTGAGAGTGGTGAATACCAAACTGGTCACAGTTGGTAAAGAGAAGGAGACGTTGGAAAAAGAGGTGAAGGAGCTGAAAAAGAAACTGGAGAATAAGGAGGGAGAGTTGGTGATGAAAGAAAGCGAACTCCTCAGTACCAAGAAGACTCTTGACTTACTTCGAACCCAATTGAAGAAAGTCAAAGAGGAGAGTGCCATTGACAAGAGAGAGCTTGAAAGTCTAAGGAAAAATGCACAGCCTCTTGACTTGAAGAGTGCTGAATTGTCGGAAAAGCAAGTCTTCACGTCTCGAATGGAAGAGATGTTTCATGTTGTACTTGACAAGATTGAGGTACTTCACAAGTCGCTTACTGGAAAGACAATCGTCCCAACCCCTGGTTTTGATGATGCCAAAAAGGGGGAAGGGATGGTACTGAAAAATGTCAATCTCTTGGAGCCACAAGGTGGAGTAATTGGAGCTGTTGAAGTAGAGAAATTGTTGGAGGAGAGTAGTGGTGCTGGAGAAGAGGAGAGAGAGGCGAAGTCTGCAAAGAAAGGCAAAGAAAAGCTCACTGTGGAGAAACCGCTGAAAAAGCCTGAAGAACCCCGCAAGCCACTTGGAGATAAAGTGCTTGCCTCTTCCATTGCTCGACATCCTCCAGTCACTGTGCTAACAAAGGAGGAAAGGCGGAAGCTAGCAGAGGCAAGCGAGACTATGGCTTGGGAGAGCGAGCGCCAGTTTAATTTGAAAACTCTTGCAGGTACTTCAAGCTCTCAAGCGCCCACTTCAGACGAAGCGCCCACTTCATCTCCCCCATCATCAATAGTGAAGCGAACAGATCCGGAAACTAAGAGAGATGATTCAGCAACCAAGCGCCAAAAAGTTGAGAAGGCAGTTGTTCCAAGGGCAGAGAAGGAAAAGAGGTTAAGGACAAAACGACTGCAAGTCATTGACGAACGAATTGAGAATCACTTCAATGAAATGAAAGTCATCCAGTCCGTCTTGGTCAGAAGTATTTTTGTTCCAATCACGCCAGAAGAATCCGATGCATGCCTAGATCAGGCTATGATCGACACATGTCACAAGACTGCGAAAGAAATGATTGACTCTGGCCGCTACCCTCTCAGAGAAGAACGCAATTTCATTCGCAAGCAACTCAACAAGAAGCTTCCTTCCTGGAGCAGCGAGTCAGGAAAGAAGTTCAAAACGATCATAGCACAGATGTCCAGCCGGTCGGAGGAGGAGTTGGCTGTGCGCAGAGATGAGCACCCTGATGCCCGTGAGATCGAGCAGTTCATTCCTGACGAACTACTCGAGCAATGGCTACACTACAAGGAGAAGTTTATCAAAGCTTACTACTATTGGGAGGTAGTGCCATTGCAGACTGAATGCTCAAGGGTCACTGCGCTCAACAACTTTCTTAGTGTCTATGATGAGAAATTTAGGCAAGAAGTCTTCGCTCTTGCACAGCTTGGAGAGCCTACACCCTTAATCATCAAGGTACCAGCTAAGAAGGAATTCATTATGCCATTCCTACCTAGCACCAGTATCCTCAATCGCAGCATCATCGACGCTGAGGTGGATGAAGCCTTCCAACTGGAAGAGACTTGGAGGAGGCCAAGTATCCACAGTGTTGAGTCGATGGAAGCAAGGGTTTTCAGTGCATACACCATACCCGAAGAAATGATTGCAAAGGATTTGGAGGCAGATGAAGAAGGAAAGGAGAAGGAGGAAGAAGGGAAGTGACGGAAGAAGGAAAGTAGGATGACAGGGAAGGAACTGCAGGAAACCTCTGAGTTTCAAGTTCCTTACATAATTTTTGTGTGAACTGCTTGTTCATTTATCCCACTTCTATTTCTGTCTCTTCTGTGTCATTTACTCGCTTTGTGAATGACTTTATATTTTCTGCTACAAACTCATTAATTTAACCGAAAAAAAAGGGGACGGAACTTAAAAGAAAATTACAAACGAAACTGCAAAGGAAGCAGTCGCTTGGAGTTCCCTTCACGGTTAAATAGACTAGATTTATTTTTATCTAAGTCGTATGGGTTTTGGCATCATCAAAAAGGGGGAAATTGTTGGGAATTGTTAAGGACTAAATTGTTAAGGGGGAACTACATGGGATATTTGATAAATAAAGTCATTTGTTTTGATTAGATCCCAAAACCCCAAGCGTCCTATTCCCAAGCGACCCATTTTGATGTAGTTTTTAGGTTAGAATTTTTCTAAGCCTACTCTGTTAGGATGGCTCCTTTATTTTGCTTAGATTAGGCTTCAAAAGTTCAAGTGAAGGCCACTCACTTGAGTGTGTTTTCCAAAGTGAAGCAGGTCAAGCAAATCGAAGTGAAGCGTGCCGAAGAATTACGAAGCGAAGCAATCGCTACAGTAGATTCAAAGTGAGTCTGCCAAAGTGAAGCGAAGCGAGCGCTACAGTTCAAAGCAAAGCGAAGCGAAGCGAGCGCTACAGTGGAATCAAGTGAACCCACTAAAGCGAAGCGAAGCGTGCGCTACAAAGAAAAGCCGAAGCGAGTCAACACGAGTCAACACTTTATTTAGTAGTGTCACGGGAAATTTATTTCTCGAGTGACTCACTACAAATTTGACTGCGAAGCGACTCACTTCAGAGCGGCCACTACAACTTCAAAACGAAGCGAGCCACTACCTACCAGAAAGCGACAGCACAAATTCCCGCTCCGAATTTGAACTCCAGTCAACTGGAGATCTCCGCATTAATTACGAGATCTCCACGTGTCGAAAGCGGAGAGGAGCAGAGGAGTTGACTGCCAGGCCGACAAGGCGCCGCTACAGTACTGGGTCGCTCCAGTTACTGTTGAAATTGGAACTTAGCCATTTTCGGCAAAAGTCCAAATCTGCGCATCTGAAAAGTAGCCAGCCTGTGCAAGTACTGTCGAGAGGAGGAGGGACAAGGCCACCAACCAAGCAACGGATCTCAGCCAACCCTCCGCCTATAAATAGTGAAGGATGAAGACGTGAAGAAGTAGAACACTACTTGAGCATTTGAGCGCATACAGCAAACAAACACTCCCAGCTTTCATAGCAATCTTCGAGTCTTTGTTTTCCAGTGTTCTCCGAGTTTCCAGTCCATCGGAACTCTTCTTCACAACCTTCACACTTAGAGTCTAAGCCCATTCCATATCCAAGCTTAGAAGAAGAGCTCTAGCCATCTTTGCACTTATTGTAAAGAGCTCTTCATAGTGTGTTTCGTCAACCAAAAACCCTAAACTCTGTCTGTTAGGTTTTTGAGTGTCGTCGTTAGGTTGTTCAGATCTAAGGCCCTTCTTTCATCGATTGAAGAAGCCTCGATCGTAGAGTTGAGATCCAAGCTTACACTTACATCGTTTGTGTAAAGCTCGATCGAAGCTAGGCTGTAAGGAGAGCCCGTAATCTCCCTGTCTGTCTGACTGAAGTGAGTGAAGCTTCTAGTCTAGTTAGTTTTTGGTGTGAACCCGGAATCACCCAGCGTCTGTCAGATCCAGGCAAGTGAAGCCCGATCTCGACCAAGGTTTTTGAAGGACCCGTAACCTTCAAGTTCTTGAGTGAAGAGAACAGTTGCCGTCGTGCAACAAAGTGGACGTAGGAGCGTTATCTCCGAACCACTATAAATCTTCGTGTTGTATCTCTCTAACCCTAAACTCTTTAATACGATTATCCATTGCACGTGCATATAAACAAACTTAACTTGGATTTTCAATCACTTAGGAAAGATTATAGCTCACCAAATTCCGCACAAAGAGTAAAGTCTCACTCTTGATCAAGCTCTAAGCTTAGGTCAAGAGATTCGTAACTGCTTCAGATCTAGCCCTCGGCTAGGTCTTAGAATTTCCAAAGAGCACTTTACTTTATACTCTGAGTTAAGGAATTGAAGTTGAAAAACTTCAAAATACGTATTCACCCCCCCCCCCCCCCCCCTCTACGTATTTTTCCTATAGCAAACCGGGACCAACAAGTTGAAATCCGATCGGGCTGGATGCATGGCGGCGTATACGTGCCAATTTGCAGGAAGAGCACGTATCACTTTAAGATTCTTCTCGCGCTGCGTATATTTGTACGGGTTGATTGCAGCGACTTCGAGAATAATCTCGGTGAAGCGAATTTTCATCGCCTCTATGGTTTCACCCGAAACCATCTTGAAGTCATCGAACTTGCTGCACGCCATGGACAGCTTGTTCTCTTTCATTTCCTCTGAACCAAGGCTGATGGACCGGAGGGTGTCCCACATTTCTTTGGCGGTTTCAAGATTTCGGATCTTGGCCAGGTAGACGCCCTTCACGGTGCTGGAAATGAGTCCCTTTGCGTAATCATCGAGGCTGGCCTCCTTCCTTTCCTCTGTTGTGTAATCGCGAGGATTTTTGAGGACTTTCTCGTATGTAGCCTCCCCGGGGGCTGTTCCATCCACAATGATCTTCGCTGCATAAATGGGGGAGGGGCCATTTTCGATAATATCCCACATAAGGACGTGATGTGCCTTGAGACACATCTTGATTCGGAAGCTCCAGTCTTCATAGCCTTGAATGGAGAAGTCTTCACATACCCTAAGAAGAGAAGCCTCCATAGCAAATAATATGATATGAATGAATGAAAAAGATTTTTCTAAAGGATCGGTTCAAAATGACCAAAAGTTTGATAAAGAAATTTTAGTATGCAAAGCAGCGGTCAAAAGAACCACTGCTCTGATACCACTTGTTGGTCCCGGGAAAGAGTAATTGGTGTATGGGGGGGGGGGGGGGGGGGGGGGGGGGAATACACCAATAACCAACCGTTTTTGACTTTTATAAAATCAGGTCGATCTAAGGTCGATTGTCAAGGTCGATCCTTATCAGAGACAGGTTGATCTATCAAGCTCGTTTGGGAACAAGCTTGATTTATCAAACTGTGCTTATGCGGAAGTTGGTGGAGGTTGATTTACTCTTTGCAAAATCTTAAGGCTGAAAGTAGATAGCAGGTTGATGCTCGTCAGTTTGATAATAAAATATAAGGGCGATCAATAGAGAGAGAGAGAGAGAGAGAGAGAGACACCGCGATATAGCGTGGTTCGGAGAAACCCTCCTACGTCCACGTCAGGTCGACTCGACCTGAGAATCCCTTTACCTTTGGATTCAACCTCTCTCTTATTTATACTGACTGAGTATCAGTTCTAGATACACTCTAACCTGAATATATCTAGACACGAGTTTTGGGTCGTGACCCTTACAACCTTTTCGTACTAAAAAGTACAAACAACCTTACGCTAATTACAGAGCTTGACTAAACTCTACAATGGCGAAGAACACAAACGAACTTTCTAACTTCGAACAAGTCGGAGAAGAAGTTATTGAATCAATGACAAGCAGCAGTGAACGCTTCGTCGTTGTAGTGTATATCGGAATCGGAAACCTCTCTTCGTCAAGTGTTTGGGAAACTAATCGGATTTCGAACATTTGAATGGATATGAACTTGAGAGAGGTTTTGGGCAGAGATTTGGCATTGATAGCTTGAGTTTCTCGTACTTGAAACCGATAATGGCTGAAGTATTTATAGGCAGTTTTGAAAAACTAGCCGTTGGAGTCAGGCTGACGTGGCACTAGCCGTTGGAAGCTGACTCACTTCTAGCCGTTGGGAAAGTTCGTCCTTGCTGGCACACAACGTGGCAAGGATCAGGTCGTGTAGCTCCATGAAGGCGGAGCATCGACCTTGATATTGAAATCCAACACTTGAAATCTTCTAAGGCAGTGCAGGCTGGAAGCTTGAGAAGGGAGGTCGATAGACAGGCGGATATGCCAGTTCGATCCGAATGAGGCAGGTCGATCTATCGACCTTTCTCTTACAGGGTGGATCGAACTTGCATTTGAACATTAGAGAGCATCGACCTGCACTAATAGGTAGCAGGTCGATCTATCGGCCTTGACCCTAAACAAGTAAAATATGCCTAAGTGTGGTTTCGATAAACATCATCAAAATCAAACTGCAAGGGGTTCCCAACACCGGCGAAGTGGTCGAACTATCTACCTTGGGCGGAGCTTGCGTTGAACTGTTTCCACCATGAAGGGCTTGGAATTTCGCCATTTCAGGCGTTGTATGGCCGTGAACCGCCGCCGTTGATAGCCGCGCGGCCTTCGGCAGCTTGTCCGCCATCGGTGGCGGAAGTGATCGAGAGTAGGGGCGTGTTGTTGGTATGGCTTCGTAAGAACTTGGAAAGAGCCCAACAATGCATGAGAGACTCGGCGAATAAGCATCGTCGGGACGTGCAATTTCAGGTTGGTGATATGGTTTTGTTGAAACTCCAACTCTATCGTCAACATTCCGTGGCGAAGCCGGTATCGGCAAAGTTAGCACGGCGTTTTTATGGTCCGTTTGAGGTCCTTGAGCGCATTGGCGAGGTGGCTTACCGTCTTCGTTTGCCGGCGGAGAGTAGGATACATGATGTATTTCATGTGAGCCTATTGAAGCCCTTTGTGGATGGCGGAGGCGTGCAACCGGCTGATTTTCCATCTTTCTTCGCACGAGGGAAGGCGGTGGCTCGTCCGAGGCGTTTGGTGGAGTGTAGAAAGGTGCAGCGAGAGGGGGAAGTGGTAGAAGAATGTTGTTGGAATGGGATGATGATGACGGGGCGGTGCCGTCGTGGGAACCACGGGAAGTTGTTCGGCGGTGCTTTCCTTCGCTACTCCTTGAGGACAAGGAGGTTGTTAAGGACGGGGGGGTTGATACGAATCAATCTCCGGGTGTGCTCGAAGAGGGTGTGGAGACGAACGTGAGTGATGAAGAGCTGCATGAGGACGCGGCTTTGGACGAGAGAGATGAAGAGGATGACGTCCAAAGCCTTGTTGGACGGCCCACGCGGGTGAAGAAGAAGCCCTCCAAGTTTGATGATTTCGTTCGTTAATTGGGTTCGGCCCAATTATTTATTTATCGAGTCTATTTTATTGTAAATCTTTTCGGGTTTTCTTATTGGTTCTTTCCCGGATCGTATGAGTCGAACCAATCAGGGTCCTTAGTCTATATATAGAGGAACTAGGGTTTTGTTATGGGCATGCAAGATAATAAACCCTATTTTTTCTACACGTCTCTTCCTTTCTATTCATCTTCATCGCCGCCGATTCCAACGTGATCGTCAGGGCAAGCCTGCGACCGTCGTTTTTATTTATTCTTCGGGTGTTCTTAATCGTAGGAGCGAGATAGGAGTTGCGATCTCCTATCAGAGCTCCACACACATGAGATATAAGCATGTTGATACGCTCAACTACGAGGCCCGAAACCCAAAGGTTTCTAGCCACAACCTCTACAGCCGCTTGATCCTCCGTCCGCCGCCGCCCTGCCTTGATCCGGCGCCACTTGAGCCATAGGATGAACCTTGAAGTTCAGTCGGCGTGAATGGCGAAGCCAAGCAGTGCCAGATTGTGCGAACTATGCCGATGTCGTCCGCGCTTTGGCTGACGCGCCACCGCCATCTTCGTCTCCGCTGTCTCCAGATCTTTGTTTTCTAACAATTCTTTGATTTTTTCAAAAAACAATCTAGAATACACTATTATAAAAGTGTACATTCTTACAAAATATGTATTACCAACTGCCAAGTATACCCCTCCCCTCCTTTTATTTTAAAATATTATTATATTATTATTGTTATTATTATTTTTATATCATATACATATTTTAACCATGATATAAATGTTTATTTCTAAATATTATTGTATAGATTAATTACTTCTTTTTTAGCGATATTTGACTTTTTTTTAGTTTAATTATTTTATTTTTATCATTTACTAATTATTCATCTTTTTTTTTTTTACGCTTTATTTTTTACCTTTAATGAGTAGTTATATGTTTCGATATAAAATAATATACTCCCTCTGTCCCGGCCAAGACGATACGTTTCATTTTGCCAATTTCTGGCACGCTTTTCCACGCTTCTTGATTATATGTTTAAAAATAGATTTTTGAAGAATTTTATCTTTTACGTGATACTATGATAGTTGTATTATCTCGCAAAAGAAAAAATTCTTCAAAATCTATTTTAAAACACATAATCAAGAAGCGTGGAAAAGCGTGCCAGAAATTGGCAAAATGAAACGTATCGTCTTGGCCGGGACGGAGGGAGTAATAATTTAAACAACTTAACTTTTTTATCAAAATAAGTAAAAAGCTGAGTGAGCACATGCATTGCACGTGTTGCCCACCAGTACAATAAAAATCCAAATATATATACAAGAAAGAACGAATCGTATTCTAATCAGCACCTTATTTCTCACCAATTAATTTAAAACGAAAAATGATAAAGCGAGACGAAAAAACGACGCACATATTCTCGGACAACAACATGCTCAAATATGCATAATAACTCGAATGCATGAACTCTTCTCTATATAATTTTTTCCATTACTCGCCATTTATGTCATTCTTAATTTTGACTTTTTTTTGTATTAGATTTTTAAAATTTTGTTACATAGAAAATAAGTAAAATGTTGTAAATATATCTTTTGGATATATATAAAATATTAGTGATAATCATCCCTTAACCCCAAACCCTAGCTTTGTGCCACTATAAATAGAGGCTTTCAGTCCTCATAATAAGACATCTGAAATTCCTGCAGTTATTTTCTCTTCTTCTTCTCTATTCATTCTCTCTTCTCTATTTTCTCTAGAGATTTTCTCTCTAGTTTATAATATGTTATCAGCACGATTGTTCTACTAAGTGAGGATTGCTATAGGTAAGAATATAGTGTTTAGAGCATGTCGATTCTTATGCCAAATGTCTAATTGAATTATAATTCATATGAATTTTTTCTCGATCTAATTAGACTTATGCATGAATTCAAATATTATTTATGTTGATTGTTTACCAAGTTTTTATTCAAACGAAAAGGAATATATTTGATGTTGTGAAAATACAATTGTATTATATTGATGATGTTTAATTCACATTTTGTTAAATAAGATTTACAATTAGATCTTTTCGTATATCAAATAGATCTAGCTTAGATCTATATGCATATCTTAACTATTGCTATATTATGATGATAATAATCATTATTTTTTGAAGAAACATGAACTGTGAATCTTTAATAATCCCGAAGATTATTGTACTTTTGTATTCTGTTTTGCTAAAATAGATGTAGCATAGATCTATATTTGTAAATATGATATTATATCACAATGATATAATAGTCATTGTTTCCTGAAGAAACATTGAATAAAAGTTATTTTTTTTTGAAAAAACATTGAATTGTAAACTTTTAATAATCCTGAAGATTATTATTAAAGTCAAGCCATTTATTTAATTGGTTCGATTTAATTAATTTTTTCTCCTGAAGTAGCACAACCAATACTCCCGAGGAATATTTCATGTTGATTCTTAATAATCCTGAAGATTATTATTATATTTTTATTACCGAGCCGTTTAATTTATTATATCATTGGTTTGATTAAATTAATTGTTGCTCCTGAAGTAGCACAATCAATATTCCTGAGGAATATTTTATGATTAAGAGCGATTTATAAACCTTGATTATATTGTATTTTATTTATTGTTTCATTATTGAATATACTGTAGTATTTTATTTTCTTTTCATTAAGGAATAATATATAGTTATATAATCGTTGTTACGATATCGTTGCTTCTAAAGTAACACAATTAATATTCCTGATGAATATTATATTTTGATTGTTGCTCCCGAAGTGGCACAATAAATATTCCAGAAGAATATTACATGCTCCAGACGAGCACCTCATATTTTTGATAAAATATGATATATGATTCTTGTATTTCGTTAGTGCTAGATTGCACAAACGATTCTGCATCATTAATCATAAGGATTATGATTTGGGTCTTAGATACTGAGATATAAATTATATGACCCAAGCAAAATGATAGTTACGGATTTTTCAAGTATATGTGCCCAGAAGGCATAAATTTTCATTAAAACGATAGGGACAAATCATGTCATGAACACAAAGTTCGATGACATAAAATATTTTATGCTTTGGCATGAAAAACTTGGACTTTTAAGAGCAACTGTTATGCGCCAAGTTATTAACAGTTTATGTGGAAACAATATAAAGAACCTAGAGATTCTTTTAACAAATGAATCCACATGTAATGCTTGTGCGCAAGGCAAGTTAGCTATTAGACCTTATATGAATGTTAGTATTTCCCTCTTTCTTGGAAAGAATTTAAGGGGATATTTGTGAACATATATGTTCATTATGTGGGCCAATTCGATAATCAACTTTATTGACGGATGTTTATTCTAGATGGTCACATGTATGCTTGATTTCCAGCAGAAACGCAGCATTAGCCAGACTACTTGCTTAAATTATAAAACTAAGAGTTCAATTCCCAGACAATCCGTTTAAGAGGATTCGTCTTGATAATGCGGTGAGTTTCAATCTCAAGCATTTAATAATTATTATATGGCTATTGAAACTGGGTTGAACATATTGTTGCTCAAGTAGAGTCATTTATGAACGACTTCTTATTGATGGACCGTTATTTTTGAAGTCGAAGCTCTCAACTTTTACATGGGGTTATGCCATAATGCATGTTGCATATTAGTTCAACTAGCAGCCTATATTAAAGAACTTTGGTTGAGAACCCGATGTTTCTCATCTAACAACTTTTGTTAGCGTTGTCCAAGTTCCAATCGCACCCTCATAATGTACAAAATGTGTCCCAAACGACGGTTTGAGATGTATATTGGATGAGATTCACTTTCAATGATAAGAAAGTACAAATCTCAATCTACAAAAGCATAACGAAACTTCTTGAAATTAAAAAGCTATCACATTTTGATTCCTGAAGTAATCAATGTGAACAAGAAATCAAAAAGACAATTCATTTGCAAAGGATTGCAAACAAACTTTATGATGCTTTTGTTGATACACAAAAAATGACACTATCTCACATACTCTAGCCAATATAGATTGACTTGTATTTTCATCTTTTGTACTCCAGTAGCAGTAGCAGTACAAAACTAAAGTAAAATAAAGCATTAAATGTCAAGTTGATTAACTTGTATTTTGTATTCTTGTGCTCCCGAGGTAGTACAAAACAAATCATAATTGTAAGCGTCAATTATGGACTAATACAAGTCAAGTAATTTTATTCAAAGTAGTGCCTGAAGCACACGATATTGTTTATAACAATAATATGTTCGAGAGAGGCCAAGAGTATTATTTGATGTACAAATATAATGTGTGAGATAGATCACAATAAGATGTATCACATCATGTTCATTTGCCTGAAGCAAATATAAAAGACTTTGAGGCATTAGCGGGAGATATAGATGGAAGAATGTCATCAAATTCATGTTGGATAGTATATCCACACATAGTACATAGATGAACTAAAAGTTCAGAAGAGTATTAAATGCCAACAGAGTGATAAAAGTGATTGAAGTTCATAATGAACTATATGGATGAAATAATGTTTCTCGACGCCAGAAGCGTGAGACATTTTGTTGCTAACATAAATATCCGCTGAATACAAATTCAATTTAGATTATTTATCACTCATTAAATCTCCCGAAGAGGTTCGTCCTGAAGACGAGAATCCCAATATATTTGCTCAAAATAATCTTAACATTGGGATTACGGAACGACCAGGTCAATTATTTTGTGAGAAATAATATAGATCTTATATAATTGTTGAGAATGTCATGAACTTTGTGTAAGTACATGAGAAATGCATGATAGAAATACACAGTTGTCGACAACACTTTTTGCCTCAATTCAGTATGATTATTATTGGATCCAAGAGTTATATGCTAGAAGCATATTGACAAAAAGAAATTGAGGCAGAGCTTGCTTATAAGACAAAAGGTCTTTTGCTTTATTTTAAATACACCAAAGGATGTGGTCAATGAAAGACGCGCATGATTATATCTATGGAAGATAAATAAATTTTAATAAGATGGTGAGAAATAAAGCGAGAAGCTCAAGACATAGTGGAAACTCTAAGTAAAATTTATTTTCATGTTGTGACATTACGTTCCGATAAATATATATCTGGCAGTGATTATAAATATAGACACTCAGTTGATGATTGTCATGACCATATTCCCAGTTTGGACTCAGACTTCATCATGAAAAGTAAAGAAAAACTCATAATGGAGTAATATCAATGAAGTCAATTCTTCCCGAAGTAAGAATATGTGAGCAATGTTAAATGCTCTGCCGTGTTTATCAAAAGTCAAAATGTTTATATATCATTATATATGTGTTAGTAAATTGATACACGCAAATGACTTGAGATGATTTGCTCATGCTTTGAGGCAGAGTATTTTACATAAAAGTCATAAAAGCTTAAAGAAATGTGTCGGCCTACAGACCGAACATCTCCATGAAGTATTATTTGCATACGAGTTAATTTACTTGGAGAGAAATTCTTAAAGGATTTTCATATTTAATGAGTATCCCAAAGGTTGTCTCATTACTTGGATTAAATAAGATAACAAAGAAAGTACGAACCAGAAGTTCTTTAGTTTGAGTACCAGAAGTACTACTCTATCAGGCCTGATACCTCATTTGAAGTTAATATGCTAGCAATATTTTAAGTTTCTCCCAGAAGGAGATATGTCAATATGATGTAATCACATCATTTGTTATCTTCAAGGTGTAGGAAACCTTGACCTATTACAAGAAATTGAGGTTGACATTGGTGATACATGGATGCTAGATATTTGCATCATAACAAGATCTCAAATTAGTTAATGATTTGAGAATTTCTCCCAAAATCCTTTACAAGGATAATGTATTAGTTGTATTGCACAAATACGTTCCAAGAGAACGATAAAATTTGATAATTTGTGATATTTGATCACTGAAATCCCCCATAGGTTTATGTAAGGACCATGTATTTATTGATATTGTAATATGATTCAAGATAGTTATCTTGAGAGGGAGTGAACAAGTTCAAAATGAACTCGAACATTTGGTCTTGTAAACCAAATGAGTAATTTAGAAGACCCTGAATGTCAAATAGTTGTACTCTTTTTCCCTTACTAAGTTTTTTCCATTGGGTTTTCTTAGTGAAGGTTTTTAATGAGGCAACTAGTGCAATACATAAGTAAAGTGTATGTTATGTACTCTTTTCCTCTATCGGATTTTTCCCATAGGGTTTTTACGGATATGTTTTTAACGAGGCATGGACATCACGACAGTAATGTTCAAGGGAGAATATTATTAGTGATAATATTTGAGTGGACATTCTTTTGTAGCTTCATATATCAAAAGGTGGTACGATACAAAGCATGATATTGCAAGCAACGACGTGATCGATATTCAACTCATTGTTCAAGTGATGGCCATGGTGGACACATTCAAGAACCAACATTCAAATCATTCGACATAAATGCGTGTGCCGGTTCAAGATCTACAATGTCTAATTTCAGGGGGAGAGCTGTACTCTTTTTCCTTCGACCAGGTTTTGTCCCATAGGGTTTTCCTGACAAGGTTTTTATAGAGAATACAACAAGTATTGTGGTGAGAATTAATGATATTATTTCACACACTTTGTTGATTACAAACTAGGCTATTTATACAAGAAATAGGAAACCCTAACCTAAACCCTAGCAACTAACAGAGAAGGCCGAAGCCCACGAACAGAAGGATAAACATTATATCCAATACACCCCCTCAAGATGACGTTCGATCAGCAACGCCAATCTTGGACATGAGCCGATGTAGATGTGGACGAGAGAGAGCTTTGGTGAGAGCATCAGCAAGTTGATCGGCAGAGGCAACATGAGCGACACGAACTTTGTTAGATTGAATAAGCTCTCGAACAAAGTGGTAATCAATAGCAATGTGCTTCATTCGAGAATGAAACACTGGATTCGCACAAAGATATGTGGCTCCGATGTTGTCCGAGTAGATAACCGAGGGAACAGAGACTGGAAAGTGTAGCACAGAGAGTAGTGACCTGATCCATTGAATTTCGGAGGCAGCAGCTGCAATAGCACGATACTCAGCCTCCGTAGAGGAACGAGTAACAGAACGTTGTTTTCTTGAACTCCACGAGATAGGATTCGAGCCAAGAAACGTTATGTAGGCTCCAGTAGAAGTTCGACCATCAAGATTTCCACCCCAATCAGCATCGGTGAAGCAATGTAGAGCAAGAGGAGATGATCGTCGATATGTAATACCATAGTGGCGAGTGCCATTTAGGTATCGAAGCAGACGCTTCACAGCACCCTAGTGAATTTTGGAGGGTGCATGCATGAACTGAGATAGCTTGTTTACCGCAAAAGCAATGCCAGGCCGAGTAAACAGAAGATACTGTAGACTACCCATTGCAGTGCGATAAGCAGAAGCATCAGCCGCGGGAGCTCCATCGCCAAGAAATAAGGAAACGGAAGCCGAAAGTGGTGTCTGAACTGGTTTGCAGTTAAGCATATTAAACTTAGCAAGAACGTCAGTGACATACTTGCATTGAGAGAACGAGCGACTTCCACGCCTAAAAAATATGACAAGGGGCCGAGATCCTTTAAGGAGAAAGTCGAAGCAAGAGTCGAGGCAACAGTATGAAGAAACGAAGGAGAATTGCCTGTAAGAATCAGATCATCCACATACACAAGAAAATATGCAACAACTCCCTTGCAGTTGTAGACAAAGAGAGACGCATCAGATAGCGTCGAGCAAAAACCCATGGATCGAAGGGATGCATGAAGCGCCATATACCATGTCCGCGGTGCCTGCTTAAGCCCATAAATAGACTTTCGGAGTTTGCAGATATAAGACGGAAAATTCTTATCAGAGAACCCAGGTGGTTGAGACATATAAACATCATCCGTGAGAGTTCCATGAAGAAATGCATTGTTCACATCAAATTGGCGAAGAGGCCAGTTCTGAGAAACTGCAAGACAAATGAGAATGCGAACAGTAGCATGCTTGACCACAAGGTTGTAGGTTTCTTTATAATCCACACCTGGTCGTTGATGAAAGCCTTTGGCCACAAGGCGAGCTTTAAACTTCTCAATGGAGCCATCAGGCTTCCGTTTGATACAGAATACCCATTTGCAGCCAATGACATTAGAAGATGTATCAGGGGAAACAAGATCCCAAGTGCCGTTGTTAAAAAGAGCAGAGAATTCCGATGACATAGCTTCACGCCATCGAGGATCCGAAAGGGCCTGAGATACAGTAGTAGGCTCAACATCAGACAAGGCAGTGGACAACAAGCAGTACTTGGGGTTCGGCTTATGGATGTTGTTGCGAGCACGAGTGACCATCGAATGAGACGAGGTCGTAGGCGCATGTGAAGGTGGGCGCTCAGGAGACGAGTTGCACGGCGGCATAGGCTGTAGTACGGTGGCAGGAGGTGGCTGCGGTATTGAGGAGAGAAGAGTAGATGGTGGATCAGCCGTATGGGTAGGTTCAGAATCATGGCTGGAGGAAAGTTGTTGGTGTAACAGGAAGACGTCTTCAACAAAGACAACATGACGAGATGTGTAGACTTTGTTGGTGGAGAGGTCAAGACAAAGATATGCACTTTGAGTTAGCGAGTAACCGACAAAGATACATGGCCGAGATCGATCAGAGAGTTTGTGATCAGAGTATGGACGAAGCCAAGGATAACATTGGCAGCCGAAAACTCTAAGTTTGAGGAAGTTCGGTGGACGACGGAAAAGGGTCTCAAAGGACGAGAGCATGTTAAGATTTACCTTGGGCAGCCTATTGATGATATAAGTGGTTGCAGCTGTAGCAAACAGCCAATAAGTGAGAGACAGTGGGCGGCATGAAGAAGGGTAAGAGCTGTATCAACAACATGACGATGACAACGTTCAGAGAACCCATTGTGTTCCGGAGTGTGAGGTGGAGTTGTAAGGTGAGTAATGCTGTGAGTGTTGAGATGAGAGCATAAGGCTATAAATTCCCCCCCATTGTCCGTGTAAAGAGTGATAATCTTACATTTGAGATAGTTTTCAACCAAAGATTGAAAGGCTATGAAAGTGGGTAAGACATCAGATTTACGTTTTAGAGGATAGAGCCATATGTATCTAGAGTAATGATCAACAAAAATCACATAGTATTTATAACCATCACGAGATAACACAGGTGAGATCCAGACATCAGAAAACACAACTTCAAGAGGAGAAGTAGAATTTATTGAGGACTCATAAAAGGGAAGTTTGTGACTCTTCACACACTTGCAAGAATTACAAGAAAAATTGGAAGGCTTCGAAGTTTCTAAATGATGACTAGAGATAACATAATCTAGAAACTTAGCAGAGGGATGACCCAAACGAGAATGCCACGTAGACAGAGAATGCTTGAGAGATGTGAGGGCAGTAGGAGTAGGAGAGGACACCGACGGCCAGTAGTACAGCCCATTAACACGCGGACCGTGAAGAAGAACATTCCCCGTGCGCCGATCATTCACCTGAAAACCACATGGAGAAAACACAACATCAACATTATTTTCTGAGCATAAGCAAGAGACCGATAGCAGGTTCCGAGACATGTGAAGAACATGGAGAGAGTTTGAAAAAGTGAGAGAGCCAGAATGCGGAAGCAAGAGAGAACCCATATGCGCAATAGATAAGCATTTACCATCACCGATTATCACCGAGTCAGCACCTGTGTAAGGTGAGTGCAGAGACAAATTGGCTAGGTCCGTGGTTATGTGATGCGAAGCCCCCGAATCAAGGAGCCATTCTGAGGAGGACGAAGCAGCGGTAGCCGTGTGAGCAGTCGGAGAAGCATAAGCTGTGCGACTCGGTTCAGAGCGCATGGCTGTATGAGTAAACGAGGGACAGCGCCGGGCAGAGTGCCCTTGTTCGCCACACAGTTGGCACTTCCCAAGGTAGGGGCGAGGACCCGAGGAGTACTGCTTCTGCTGGGGAGCTGCAGGTGTCGAACGCGAGCCAGGAGACTATGGTTTTGGCTTGGGCGCCGGAGAACGAGGTTGGAATTGACTGGCCGAGTAGAAAGCTATGGCAGGCTGAGTCGTGGAGATAGCTGCTCGAGCCTCCAGTTGAGCTTCCTTGCTTAGAAGCTTGTCATGGAGCTTTTCGAAGCTTATAGGGTGCTCACGAGCCTCAATCGCACTTGATATCTCACGATACGATTCGTCAAGGCCGTTGAGAATTTTGAGCGTGAGATCTTCGGCATCGGTAGAAACACCAATGAGAGCAAGTTCATCGACAACCCCTTTAATTTCTTGCAAATAATCTGTGATAGATTTGGCACCTTTCGTAGGGTTGTGGAGACGATTCTTGAGAGCAAAAATACGACCCCGAGATGGTTTGCCGTAGGTCTTAGCAAACGTGAGCCAAGCATCGCGAGACGTCTTCGCCGCTGCAATGAAACGGATGAGCGATGGAGAGACTGTGGAGATGATAGCACTAAGAATCAATTGATCTTGACGAATCCACAAAGAGTGGGCTGGATTCGCCGCTGGAGAATCACGGGCAGCGACAGTAGTAGCAGCGGTAGTGATGGTGGCCGGGGGACACGGTGTGGAGCCATCGACGTAGCCCATAAGATCATATCCCGTGAGCGTCTGAAACTGGAATCTCCAAGACGTGTAGTTGGAGCTTGTGAGTTTGAGAGGCGCTTGTAATGACGAGTTGAGAGCAACTGGGGTGGGTGGAGTGGCGGCGGCCATGGCGGTGGTGACGGCGGTCGAGGATCGAAAGAGGAGTTACCCTAGAAAGATCGTGATACCATATAGAGAATACAGCAAGTATTGTGGTGAGAATTAATGACAATATTTCACACACTTTGTTGATTACAAACTAGGCTATTTATACAAGAAATAGGAAACCCTAACCTAAACCCTAGCAACTAACAGAGAAGGCCGAAGCCCATGAACAGAAGGATAAACATTATATCCAATAGTTTTAACGAGGCAGCACATGTATATTATTTTAGGGATGATCATCAAGGGGGAGTGATGTAAATATATCTTTTAGATATATATCAAATATTAGTGATAATCATCCCTTAACCCCAAACCCTAGCTTTGTACCACTATAAATAGAGGCTTTCAGTCCTCATAATAAGACATCTGAAATTCCTGTAGTTTTCTCTTCTTCTTCTTCTCTATTCTTTCTCTCTTCCTTCTCTGTTTTCTCTAGAGATTTTCTCTCTAGTTTATAATATAAAATGAAGTATTTTATTAAATGGATAAGTCAACTATTGTTTTTTAACTCAAGAGCAAGGGTAATTATATTTTTTAAATTAACACGATGGCTAGAAAACATACCAAACTATATGTGTAGTTAGGGGTGGCCACGGTTCCAGTTCCGGTTCAAATCGGAACCGAACCGGCGGTTCCCGGTTACACTCCCTTGGAACCGGAACTGAACCGGCTACCTAGCGGTTCCAAATCCAGTTCCTAACCAGCGATTCCGGTTCGGAACTGATAGAACCGGTCAATTTTTATTTATTTATTTTAAAAATTTTGAACATTAATCATAGTATTCAATAAAGGTGGAAACTACATTCAATTATATAGATGTTGGTTTCACACCCACTTCTATTTTTTTTCAATGTGAGAGGAATTCTCTACATTTATAGAGTGTTATCTTCTCCCAACTCTAGTATTTTTTCGATGTGAGACAAGTAAAGGGGTGAAATGTGCTCAAAGAAGAAGAAGGTATTTGTCAAAGAAGAAGAAGGTATTTGTCAAAGAAGATGAAGGTAGTTGTCCCACATCGAAAAAATACTAGAGTTGGGAGGAGATAACACTCTATAATGTAGAGAACTCCTCCCACATTGAAAAAATAATAGAAGTGATTGTGAAACTAACATCTATATAATTGGATATAGTTTCCACCTTTATTGAATATATATATATACAATAATTAAATTTCAAATTATAAAAAAATAATTAAAAAAAATTAATTTTAGCTGGTTCAACCGGTTCTGAACAGGAACCGCCGGTTCACGTTTTTGACCATCAAGAACCGAAACCGGACCGCCGGTTAGTCCGGTCCTCTGGCGGTTTGGAACCGCCGGTTCCGATTTTAGAACCGGCGGTTCCAGTTCCGGTTCCCGGTTTTAATCGGCGGTTCCGGTTTGGTTGGGCAGCTCTATGTGTAGTTATAAAACATACTTTACTATTCAAGTGGTGGTTATTTTCGTAACAGTTAACAAAATAGTATGCGCAAGATTTAAAGTTGAGGTTGTAAATATTCTCCCCGTCTCATGCTAATTGTCTATAAGGAAAATGACACGGTAACCAATGTTGTAAAAGATAGTGGCGTTTATATAATGCTCCCTCCGTCTCACTTCACTAGTCATGTTTCTTTTTTACACGAGATTTTATGCGCAAGTGTTAGAAAAGTAAGAGGCCTACATTGAAAAATAAATGTTATATTCTTTTTAGAAACATAACTAGTGAAGTGGAACAACTCAAAATAGCAAACATGACTATTGAAGTGAGACAGAACGAGTATTGATTGTGTGATTATAATTTTTCCACTGTAAGTAAGCAGACAACTAAATGGGACATTCCCGATAAGAAAACATGGACAATTAACATGGGACGGAGGGAGTAATACGGAATTCAAGAACTCACTTTTAAGAAGATGAGAAAATAACTATTCAAACCTTTAAGAAAAGTAGTAGAACATATACTTTCTCCAAAAAATTGTAATTAAGCACAAGATATATACGTGCATGGATGTACATTGTGTTGTGTTTGTGGTAAGAATAAAATGGAGTTAAATTCTAATCATTTCCATGAACACTCAACTCTAACATCGCATTTTACAATTTTCCTAGCACAAGCCTCAGCTAAAGGATTGCAATCTACCAACTCAATGTTTTCTAGAGTTTTGATGAGAGGGAAGAAGTGCAATCTATGGTAGTTTCTCATGGTAAGGTGTGTAAGTTTGGGGAAAGGTTGAGCGCCAACCCACCGCACAAGATCTGTATCTTCGATCAAAAGATACCTAAGACCCTTGAATCTTATTCTGGGATTGGGGGCCCACTCTTCCCCTCGAAACGCATAGCACTGCAGTTTGAGCACCTTAAGACACAGTAACTTAGCCACCTGGCTCATGTCTTCCCATGGATATCCGAAACCACTCAAGCTCAACTTCTCGAGACCAGTCATGAGACCTGAGACATGAAGCCGAGGCGGGAGTGCAGGCATGTTCAAGAGTTTCGGGTTGAAAACGACAGTCGAAAGAGATTTCAACCTATCATGGCAAAAACGATCAAAGTGAGGGATGGTCAGAGCAAGATGTGGCGCCGACTCAATGCGAATCCTCAATTTCTCCAACTTAGGGACGCTCTGAAGAACCTCTGTTGCACAACTTGGAGCTCCGACGTCCAAAAGTGTTGTGAGGTTGGATAAGATCCCCCCTAGAGGAGGAGGAGGCAGGTTCCTTCCTATGAGCTGAAGATGCTTCAGTTGTTCCATCTCCCATATCTCCACGGGCACGTATGATTTCGATTCATCAGTGGCACCGACACTACTACTACCTTTGATGATGCTCAAGTGTTGATGGACGATCAAGTACTCGAGGAACCACATTCTGTTTATGGAGGGAGGGAGGTTGGCGTTAGTAGAGAGGGAGAGGTACCTTAGCTCAATGAGCTCCACCACCTCAACCGGGAACTCGTAGAAACGGATAGTGACCGCATCCAGCACCCTCAGCAGTTTGAGCTCCATACACACGGGGACCTGGTACGGATGGTACGGTCCCGTGCATAACATTGAGCGCAGATTCGAAATCTTTTCTATAGACCGGTGCACCTCCTTCATTGCCAGCAAGCTGTTGTAGTAAATGGCCAGATGAGGCTTGTCTTTGATGCGCTCGCTCGGACCACCCACTTGATATGTTTTCAAGACGAAGATAAACTTGTTATCCTCGGCCACTCTTCTACTTAGATGCCTGTTCACAATATGGAGGTTGCAAGCTTTAGCCTTTGTAAGGCTCCAGTTACGCAGGCGAGTAACGACAAGGTTACTAGAGACAATATCATCAAGAATGAAGCTAACTCCATCAGCAAATCCCTCAGCAAGCCATAAGTTTTTGACCTTGGAACGCCACACTAGATAATCTCTAGGAAAAACACACATATACAGGAAGCACGCTTTGGAACGCTGGGATAGAAAGTGGTAGCTAGTTAGAAGTACCTCATGTATGAGGTCGTACGCATCCTCGAAAACAGAGTTCTTCATGTTTGCTACCTCCTCCCAATACTTTAGCTCTTTGGGGGCTTTTATGAGGAAGTGGGCGACGGAGAGGATTAAAAGAGGTAAGCCTTCGCAATTCTCAGCAATCTTCTTTCCGGCTTTTACAAGGTGAGGCGGGCATGAATAGTAGTTTTCACGGAACACCTTCCTCTGCAGTAGCTCCCAACTCTCAACTTCGTTGAGGAACCGCATTCGGTAAGTGTGGCTATAATCTCTAGTACCATAAGTCCTAGTATGATATTTGATACCATCAATCCTACTTGTTACCAAGACACAAGCATCACAAACACCTCTTACCACTAAGTCTATGAGGAACTTTCTGCGATAGCCGTCTGAAATTGTATAATCCCTACTTTGGTAGGCTAATGTAACTCAACACGTAACACAGAAAGTAACACAGTTGAGAACACAAGTTGGTAACCCAGTTCTGTGATAATCACACCTACGTCTGGGGGAAGCTATTCCAAGAAACAATTCACTATGATGAGTATAAGGGATACAAGACTCGTGAACGTCAGCAGCACCGAGCGTTCTCTCCTCACCCGACTCTACTCTTCACCAATGAATCCGTGGTAAACTCTCACTAGTCTACCCAAAACACTTTTCACCGAATTGAAAAGATGAAACCCGACCTTGAACGTGGGAACGTTCAAAGTATTACAATCACTCACCAATAAACTAACTACCCCAACTATTGATGAATGAAAAGAAAAACTTATCTCTCAAAATACACGAAGAAGACAAGCTCTCAATAATATCTCCAGACGCGCAGCCGCTCCAATTGAGATCTTCATGCTTATATACTTCACGAATAACCCTAAGAGATAATTAAGGCATATCTTAAAAGATATCCTTAATAGGGTAAATATAATCTTCATGCAAATCTTCTAATTAATGCGGGAATATAATATAAGGATCAAATCCTTGATCCACAAGGAATTCCACACCACCGAGAATTCCTCCGCATACATAAAAACATCTCCACGCATACATAAAACTTGCCATAAAACCATGCCATGCAATCCATGCAGCAACAATCTCCCCCTTGGCATTTTATGTATGCAATCACACCAACAAATGCAACTCACATAACTCCTCCAAGATACAAAGCACCCAATGCAAAATCAATGTTGGTCCCGGTTTGTTAATGGGAAAAATACGTAGAGGGGGGGGTGAATACGTATTTTGAAGTTTTTCAACTTCAAATCCCTTAACTCAGAGTAACAAGTAAAGATCTCGTAAAAACTTAAGACCTAGCTGAAGCTAGATCTATAGTATGTAGCTTGCCTGCTTGACCGAAGTGAACACTTGATCAAGAGGGAGTCTTTACTCGTATATGCGGAATTTGGTGAGCTAAAATCTTCTCCTAAGTATTTAAAATATCCAGATTAAGTTGTTTAGATGCTAGTGCAATGGATAAACAAGATAAAGAGTTTAGGGTTAGAGAGATACGACACGAAGATTTATAGTGGTTCGGAGATAACGCTCCTACGTCCACTTTGTTGCACGACGGCAACTGTTCTCTTCATTCAAGAACTTGAAGGTTACGGGTCCTTCAAAAACCTGGTCAAGATCGGGCTTCACTCGCCTGGATCTGACGAACAATGCAGTGATTACGGGTTCACTACTAAGACCTAAACTGGACACGAAACTTCACTCGTTTCTGTCCGAACAACAGGGAGATTCCGGGCTCTCCTTACGGCCTAGTTTCGATCGAGCTTTACACAAACGATGTAAGTGTAGGCTTGGATCTCAACTCTACGATCGAGGCTTCTTCAATCGATGAAAGAAGGGCCTTGGATCTGGACAACCTAACGACACACTCAAAACCTAACAAATGAAGTATAGGGTTTTGGTTGACGAACACACTATGAAGAACTCTTTACAATAGATGCAAAGATTGGCTAGAGTTCTTCTTCTAAGCTTCGGATGAATGAAGTGGGCTTAGAATCTAAGTGTGAAGGCTGTGAAGACGAGTTCCGATGAACTGGAAACTCGGAGAACACTTGGAAACAAAAACTCGAAGATTTACTCGAAGGCTGGGAGTATTTGTTTGTTGTATGCGCTCGAATGCTCAAGTAGTGTTCTCACTTTTCTTCGTCTTCATCCTTCACTATTTATAGGCGGAGGGATGGCTGAGATCCGTTGCTTGGTTGGTGGCCTTGTCCCTCCTCCTCTCGACAGTACTTGCGCAGGCAGTAGCTTTTGCAGGATCCCAGTTTGTCTCTTTGCCGAAAATGGCTAAGTTACAAACTTAACAGTAACTGGGGCGAGCCAGTACTGCTGCGGCGCCTTTATCGGCCTGGCAGTCAACTCTTCCGCTCCACTCCGCTTTCGACACGTGGAGATTTCGTAATTAATGCTACGATCTCCTGTTGACTGGAGTTCAAAATATGGGCGGGAGTTGCGCTGTCGCTTTCTGGTAGGTAGTGGCTTGCTTTGCTTTGAAGTTGTAGCGTCCGCTCCGAAGTGAGTCGCTTCAGGATCATACTGTAGTGGGTCGCTTTGAAAACAAAGTTTCGTAGTGACCGCTTTAATAAGCGTTGACCCACGTTGACTCGCTTCAGCTTTTCTTTGTAGCGCTTGCTTTGCTTCGCTTTGGTGGCTTCACTTTGACTCCACTGTAGCGGTCGCTTCGCTTCGCTGGTTTCGGTACGCTTCACTTCGGTTTGCCAGACTCGCTTCGCTTTGGAAGAACACACTCAAGCGAGTGGTCTTCACTTGAATTCCTGCAGTCTTTAGCTAAGCAAAATAAAGCCATCCTAACAGATTTAGGCTTAGAAATATTCTAACCTATTATCTACATCAAAATGGGTCGCTTGGGAGTTGGACACTTGGGGTTTTGGGATCCAATCAAAATAAATGACTTCGTTTATCAAGTATCCCTTATAGTTCCCCCTTAACAAGTTGGTCCATAACAATTCCCAACAATTTCCCCCTTTTTGATGATGCCAAAACCCAAAGGCTAAGATTTAGAAAATTCCAGCCTATCTAACCGTGAAGGGAACTCCAAGCGACTGCTTCCTTTGCAGTTTCGTTTGTAATTTTTCTTTTAAGTTCCTTTCCCTTTTTTTTTCGGTTAAATTATTTGAGTTTTGTAGCAAAAAGGTAAAGTCATTCACAAAGCAAGTAAATGACACGAGAAGAGACAGAAAATAAAATGAGATAGATGAACAAGAAGTTCACACACAAAAAGATATGTAAGGAACTTGAAACTCTGAGGTTTCCTGCAGTTCCTTTTCTGTCTCCTTCTTCTTCCTTCCGTCACTTCCTTTCTTTCTCCTTCTCTTCTTCCACCTTCTTCTTTTCTTCAACATCTGCCTCCAAATCCTTTGCAATCATTTCCTCTGGTATGACATATGCACTGAAAACCTTCGCTTCCATCGAATCAACGCTGTGGATACTTGGCCTTCTCCACATCTCTTCCAGTTGGAAGGCTTCATCCACCTCAGCGTCAATGATGCTGCGATTGGGGATACTGGTGCCAGGTAGGAATGGCATAGGAAATACCTCCTTGGCTGGTACCTTGATGATTAACGGTGCGGGTTTTGCAAACTGTGCAAACACGAAGACCTCTTGCCTGAACTTCTCATCATAGGCACCAAGAAAGTTGTTGAGCGCAGTGACCCTCGAGCATTCAGTCTGCAATGGCACTACCTCCCAATAGTAGTATGCTTTGATAAATTTCTCCTTGTAGTATAGCCATTGCTCGAGTAGTTCGTCAGGAATGAACTGCTCGATCTCACAGGCATCAGGGTGCTTTTCTCTGCGCACAGCCAACTCTTCTTCCGACCGGCTGGACATCTGTTCTATGATCATTTTGAACTTCTTTCCTGACTCGCCGTTCCAGGAAGGAAGCTTCTGATTGAGTTGCTTCCGAATGTAGTTGCGTTCTTCTCTGAGAGGGTAGCGGCCAGAGTCAATCATTTCCTTTGCAGTCTTGTGAACTGTATCAATCATAGCCTGATCTAGGCATGCCTCGGATTCTTCTGGCGTGGTTGGAACAAGGATACTTCTGACCAAGACGGATTGGATGAGTTTCATCTCATTGAATTGTTTTTCAATCCGTTCGTCAATGATTTGCAGTTGTTTTGTCCTTATCCTCTTTTCTTTCTCTGCCCTTGAAACAACTACCTTCTCAACTTTGTGATGCTTGGTCGCTGAATCATCTTGCTTAGTTTCTGGACCAGTTTTCTTTGTGGTTGCATTGGAAGAGACATCTGTAGATGGAGTGGCTTCTGCAATTGCTGAAGTAAGTGCAGCACTTGAAGCTGGCGCGACAGCTGAAGTGGGTGCTTCGGCTGAAGTGGCAGCTTGAGAGCTTGAAGTACCTGCAAGAGTTTCCAAAATAAATTGGCGCTTCTTCTCCACCCAAGCCATAGCCTCACTCGCCTCTGCTAGCTTCCGCCTTTCCTCCTTCGTTAGCACAGTAACTGGGGGATGTCGAGCAATAGAAGAGGCAAGCACTTTATCTCCAAGTGGCTTGCGGGGTTCTTCAGGCTTTTTCATCAATTCCACCTCAGAGAGCTTTTCTTTGCCTTTCTTTGCAGACTTCGCCTCTCTCTCCTCTTCTCCAGTACGACCACTTTCCTCCAACAAACTTTCTGTTTCAACAGCTCCAATTACTCCACCTTGTGGCATCCCTTGTAACATCCCTTGTACCATCCCATCAATTTTCAGTACCATCCCTTCCCCCTTTTTGGCATCATCAAAACCAGGGGTAGGGACGATTGTCTTTCCAGTAAGGGACTTGTGAAGTACCTCAATCTTATCTAGTACAGCATGAAACATTTCTTCCGTTCGTGACGCGAAGACTTGCTCTTCCGCGATTGTCCTTCCAGTAAGCTCTCTCTTGTCAATGGCACTCTTTCCTTTGACCTCCTTCAATTGGGTTCGAAGTAAGTCAAGAGTCTTCTTGGTACTGAGGAGTTCACTTTCTTTCATCATCAATTCTCTCTCCTTGTTCTCCACTTTCTTTTTCAGCTCCTTTACTTCCTTTTCCAACGTCTCCTTCTCTTTACCAACTGTGACAAGCTTGGTATTCACCTCTCTCAAGCGGCTCCTTTCTGCATCACGCGAGCCCTTGAGATCTTTCACGAGTTTCACTTGAGCCTCCATTGCCTTCTCCTTCTCCTCCAACTCCATCTTCTGTTTGGTGATCTCGTCTTGCATACTTAAGATCTCTGCGTTCTTAACCTCCATTTCCTCTGCATGATCCCTCATCAGTTTCTTCTCATGAGTGGTTGGGGTGTGCTCAGGGATCTTAGCATTCGGATAGGCACGCTTTACTTTCGCGTCCAGCGTATCCCAGAAACTGGTTCCAGTGAGAAATGCATGAAAACCGCTCTCACCGATGAAGTCCAGAAGCTTTCCTTCCATCTGTATGAGGTCTTCCTTTGAGAAGGCCTCCAGAAGCTTGAAGACTTTGTAGAACTCTGTGCCGCGGTAGGTGACATATGTCAAGAAATCGACCATCTTGGTGAAGAAGTCACTTGACACTGGCACTGAAGGATATCGAGTTTTGAGGGTTTCAGCAGCTTGCTCTCTGTCTCTCTTGTATCTCTTGAGAGCATTCATCCGTGTGGGGGTTTTGGAGGTTTGGGACTGGGGAAAAATGGGAGTATGGGCGGTATCGGCTTTTCCCACCGATGTTGAAGGGGATTGGAATGGTGTAGCTTTAGTAGAATGGGTAGGTTTTGTGACTGGATGAGTTTGCTTGGTTTCAGTGTCCTCAAGCGGCTTCTCTACCGCCTCGCTTTCTTGGACAGATGAAGTGCTTTGCTTCAATTTCTTCTTCTTCCCTTGCTTTGCAGCCGCTTGCTTCAAGGGTGAAGCGGCTCGCTTCGTTCGGGGAGCTTCAGCTTTTGCTTTCACAACTTTGCTTGCTGCGGGCACTTCTACAACTAGAAGTCCCTTATCCATTGGAATTTTTGTTGACTTCCACTGTTCATAGAAGACTGTCTTCTTGCTGTATATAGCCATGTCTGAATCCGGCCATCTTATCTCCGGATACTTTAGCTCCAACGCGACTGACAGTCTTGAAAAGAATTTCAACTTTCCCTTGCGTAGAATCTTATCTGGAGTTCCTGGTACGAATGCAAAGTCTTCTGCAGCTTCGTGAATTTGCTTGAGAAGCCACCCATGCCAGTTGAATTTCATTCCTGTGAGGCTGTCGACGATCATGGTGGTGCCGATCATCTTCGTCTCTGACAGCGTGTCGAGGGAACCGACATAGCATGCAATGCTTCTCGTAAAGAGTTCGCAGATGAGATTGAACGGTTCCTTCAAATTTTTGCGAAAATTTGCCTCCTTGAAGTTCGGCTCTGCTCCGGCAACTTTAAATCGATCATACTGAACTTCGGCAGAAAGGCCTAAATCTAGCAGAGAATCTCCTCCTTCTCTTGGTAGATCGAACACCTTGATGAGTTCACTCATATCAACTTCCACCGGCTTCCTGGTTCGTGGATTGGTGAAGGAAGATGTATTCTGTTCCTTCTTCAGATTCAGCAGAATCTCTCCGATGGCTTTCGCCAGAATCTTCGTCGGAACCAAAGTTACGAACTTCCATAGACCGGCCGTGGTCACGGCTCTACGGAAGAAACCATCCTTCTCTATGACGATCGGGTCGAGATGGGGCTCGACGTTGATGTGATCGCCAATATTTGACATGAACTTCTCCATCGTTTCTGTACTCTTCTTCTTGCCCATGATAAATATGAAAGAAATTTGAAGAGAGTTTTTACGATGAAATAGAAAGGGGTTGAGACTCGTGAGTTGCAGAGGTTGCAGATCTAAGCACGAGAATGGAAAATTTTGAAGGCTGTGAAAGTTTTGCAGTTCTGCCTCGTTGCAAATATATATAGAGTAAGATCTTGGCTGATGTGGCAGGGGCATTCTGGTAAAATCACTCCTAGGGTTTTGTGCGTAGGCGGCGACCTCCGGTGATGGAACTGACGTGTCTGGAGTCATCACTGGAAAAGTGAACCGCCAAATCCGCTTGACGTGGCCACGTGGCTGTTGATGATTCGTCTCTCCAACAGTAGTCAATCCAGCGGTTGAGATTTCGAGACGGTTCAGATTCGACGGCTGGATTGAGTGCGATTTTTCCCGCTTTCCTCGGCTTTGACGTCCACGCGCCTGTCATTTCTTCTTCTACGCGCCACTGCATTAAATGCTTGGCAGAAAGTGAAATAGGCACTCGAGTGCAGACAGCTCATACGCTTCGCTTCGTATCCGCTCGCTTCAAGTGTAGCCACTTCGGCATTCACTCGCTTGCGGAGTACTCGCTTCACGTGACTGTTCCGCACTCGCTTGCGATGGCTAGCTTTGAGTGACGAAGCACTCGCTTGGCCATTTGAAGCGACTGGAATAAGAAATTAAATTTCTTTACTTAATTTAAAATGTTTCTGACTTACATACTTCGAGGATAAACAAGAGTGTTTTCCTCTTCGTATTTGTGTCAGATTCATTTCATGTTTTCCACGTAGTGAGTGAAGGTTTCAAGCACGCTTCAGCTCATTTAGTGTACTTAAAATTGAAATGCTTACCAGTCAATCTCACTTCGTAGGAGATTGATACCACACGTTGATTGATTGATTCCACTTGTTGATGACTGCGTGTGTTGATTCCACTTGTTGAAAAGTTTATCACTTGTTGTGTATCCCATCTTCTTGGTATTCGTCTTCATGGCATTCATCTTCCTCTACGAATTAGAGAGTCCTCCATCGAAGTGAATGAGGGAGGAAATGAATATAGTACACAAGCTTACTACAACCCAGAGGGGAGCTTCACGTAAGTGTACATATTCACGATGAATGGGGGATGAGTACAAGTCCTTATCTCAGAGCAGAAATGGACAGGATGACAATGAGAATGCTCTGACAAGACAATCTCGTATTTTACGCAGAAGCATGTCACCAGCCCTGCAACCTTTTGTAGAAAAAGGTAAACCTTCAAGCATCCTCCTATATGCTACAGAATGAACTTGCAGTCGACTCGCTTTGACCAAACATTGGGCAAATTGAAGCGATGCAAAGTTCAAGATGAGAGGGGAATGGATAGACATCCGGCAGCTCAACTCAGTGAAGAGTGAGTAATGAATGGATATTTATCCACGATGAAGGAGATGAGAGGACTTGCTCCTCTTCGGCGGAAAGTTGGGAAGAGGACACAAGGTCTAGGTGCCAGCCCTGCCTAAGCTTTCACCATTTTTACGTGGGAAGGCCCGATACAAGACCCCACAACCGTTACTAGAAACGGCACTTGCGAGTGTTTATACCCACTCGCTAGGAATCCTAGGCTAGGTAGCAGCTTTCCTTGCTTGCTTTGGAAGCAGCTTGCTCCGGGAGCAAACAATAGTTCCCCCTTAACCAATGGCTTAACAATTCCTGTAAGCGGGTAGGGAACGTCTTCCAACACTCCACCTTGCTCCACCTTATTTCTCCTTCTTCAAGCGAGTGAGATCTTGAAGTGACTCGCTTGAGTTGGTGAAGATCCGAAGCGAGTGACGCTATGAAAAATTAGCGACCACTCCTTCGTGCATCCTGGATCTAGCATTCTTCACCAGGGTCTAACAACCCTAATTCCATGCATAGCTGATTGAAACGAGACTCAGCTAGAGGCTTGGTGAGAATATCTGCTCGCTGGAGATCGGTATGAATTTTCTCGAGCTTGATATCCTTTTTCTCGACATGATCACGAATGAAGTGATGTCGGATTTCCACGTGCTTGCATCTGGTGTGTAGCACTGGATTCTGCGAGATGCATATAGCACTGTTGTTGTCGCAGAAAATCGGAATTTCATTCGCTTCAACATTGTAGTCCTTCAACTGCTGGCGAAGCCATAGAATTTGAGAACAGCAGCTTCCTGCGGCCATATATTCGGCTTCAGTCGTTGAAGTGGCTACACTCGTCTGCTTCTTTGAGAACCATGAGATCAGCTTGCTTCCCAAGAACTGACACGTGCCTGAAGTTGATTTCCTATCAATTCGGCACCCTCCATAGTCAGCGTCTGAGTATCCAGTGAGCTCCAGATTGTCCTCCGTTGGATACCACAGCCCCATATTGATAGTGCCCTTCAAATATCGAAGAATTCTTTTGGCAGCTTCAAGATGGCTGTGCTTGGGGTTGCTTTGGAATCGAGCGCAGACTCCGACTGCAAAAGCAATATCTGGCCTGCTTGCAGTGAGATAGAGAAGTGACCCAATTAGGGCACGATAATCTGTAGGATTCACAGATTTTCCTTCCTCGTCTGGCTCCATCTTCCAGTTGGTATTCATTGGAATCTTCACAGCTTTAGCATGCTGAATACCAAACTTGGCAAGCATGTCTCTAGTATACTTTGCTTGATTGATGAAGATACCATCATCCTGCTGCTTCACTTGAAGACCTAAAAAGCAGCTCATCAAGCCAATCATTGACATCTCATATTTGGTCCTCATCAGCTCTCCAAACTTCTCGCTAAGCGACTGATTTGGTGACCCAAATATGATGTCATCTACGTAGATCTGAACCCATAGCATATCTTCTCCATGGTTGATCGTGAATAGGGTTCGATCTATCTTTCCTTTGTGAAATCCATTTTCCACTAGGAATTGAGAAAGTGTATCGTACCAAGCTCTGGGGGCTTGCTTCAACCCATATAGAGCTTTCTTCAAGCGGTACACTTTGTCTCCTTGCTCGAAACCCGGTGGCTGCTCCACATACACTTCTTCCTTCAATTCACCGTTCAGGAACGCGCTCTTCACATCCATTTGATAGACTTTAAACTTCTTGGTTGCTGCATAGGCTAGAAACAATCGGATAGCTTCAAGACGTGCCACTGGAGCGAAGGTCTCGTCAAAGTCGATTCCTTCCTCTTGGCAATAGCCTTTGGCAACAAGACGCGCCTTGTTCCTTACTACGTTGTGGTCCTCGTCCGTCTTGTTCTTGAACACCCATTTGGTGCCAATAACGTGCTGAAATTTGGGACGATCCACGAGGTACCATACGTCGTTTCTGGTGAACTGGTTCAGCTCTTCTTGCATGGCGATCACCCAATTTGAATCGGCTAAGGCTTCTTCTACGCTTGTCGGCTCAATGTTTGAGAGAAAGCAGCTGAACATGGCACTTTCTCCAAACACTTGTCTTCTGGTCACTACACCCTTGGATGGATCTCCAATGATTTGACTTGGTGAGTGATCTTTGAGCCACGCGCGCTTGGATCCGCCAGCTTCATCTTCATCGTCTTCCTTGTCACTCGCTTCACCATCTGGAGCGACTGGATTGGGTGCTTCGCCTGAACTCGCTTCAGGAGTCTTGGGGGCAGCTTCATCTTTTCCTTGGACTTTCTGCTCGCTTGAGCCTTTGATTTCTTCTTCATCCTCAAGTATGTCCCAAGTAAGAGTGTTAATGGGTTCCTTGCTTGACTTTTCGTCTTTAGATTGATCCTGTTCCTGTGGATGACTTAAAGAAGATTCATCAAATACGACATGGGGTGATTCCTCCACAATTAGGGTTTTACAGTTGAACACCCTAAAGGCTTTGCTTGATGTAGAATATCCTAAGAATATTCCTTCATCAGCTTTGCTTTCAAAGGCTTTCAACTGTGACTTCCCATTGTCATGGATGAAGACCCTACAACCAAAAATATGGAAATAAGATATGTTAGGAATTCTCCCTGTCCATATTTCATATGGTGTTTTGTCGTGCCGTTTGCAGAGAAGTGTTCGATTCTGCGTGTAGCATGCAGTATTGGCAGCTTCAGCCCAGTACTTCATTGGAAGTTTTGAGTCTGCTATCATAGTTCGAACAGCTTCCTTGATGATTCGATTTCTTCTTTCAGCAACTCCATTCTGCTGTGGTGTGCGTGCTGAGGAGGTCTGATGTGCTATGCCATGCTCCGTGCAGTAAGCTTGAATGGTAGAGTTCAAAAACTCTGTGCCTTTATCGGAGCGGATGGTCACGATAGCTTGATTCTTCTCCACAGCCAATCGCTTGAGCAGTTGTGGTAGCTTGGTCAGAGTCTCCTTCTTGCTGTAGAGAAATACGACCCAAGTGTAGCGAGAAAAGTCGTCGACTACAACTAGAGTGTACTTCCTACCATTTATACTAACTGGAGTAACTGGACCAAACAGATCCATGTGAAGCAGCTCGAGCACTCGCTTGGAAGAGGCTTCTTCAAGACTGGCGAAGTGCGTCTTTGTCTGCTTCCCTCGTTGGCATGGTGAGCATGGATGGTCTTTGATGAAGACTTCATTTGGCATGCCTTGCACCAAACCCTTACGAGCTAAGCGATTGATGGCTTTGAAGTTAAGATGGTTCAAGCGTCTGTGCCATAGCCATCCAATCTCTGTAGCACTCCTTGCTACTAAGCACGTCTCCACTTTGCAGCTATCCCATTGTGCTATATAGACGTTCCTTTGTCTTATTCCAGTAAGCACAATCTGGGATGAAAGGTTGCTCTTTACTATGCACTTGTTGGAAATGAATTCCACCTTGTATCCTTTGTCACAGAACTGTGAAATGGATAACAAGTTGTGTTTCAGTCCTTCCACGTAGGAGACTTCTTCAATCGTGAGCTTTCCAACTTTCAGTGCGCCGTATCCTCTGGTGCTTCCTCGAGAGTTGTCACCAAAGGTTACGTGTGGACCCTTCTTCTCAATGTAGTCTTGAAGTAGAGCTTTCATGCCGGTCATGTGTCTCGAACATCCACTGTCCAAGTACCAGATTTGTTGACCCTCATTTGGCATGGGATCCACGGCGCCCACCTGCAATTAGACAGATTTTGGTACCCAAATCAGTTTGGGTCCTTGCAGGTTAGTTCCCTTAGGTACCCACACTTGCTTCACTTTCTTTTGAAAGGGAGCTTGTGTTTTGGGTTTCTCGACCTTCGAAAACTGTGACTTCTGCCTTAAAGCAGCTTCACATGTGCAGCAGTGTGTGCAGGAGGGGTAGCGGCTCGCTTCAGTCCTACCTATGCTCTTTCCACTTTGCTTAAATCCTGAAGCGACTCGCTTCGGATTAGCTTTGGGTTTAGAGACTGACTTAGGGTTTCTAGTCTGTCGAAGCGGCTCGCTTGGTTTCCTCAAAGCGGTCCAACTAGGGTTTTGACCCTGACTCGCTTGAGTAACCTTGGAAGTTCGAAGCGGCCTCTTTGGTCCTTCGAATTCTTCCCCCTCAATGTTAGTCCGGTTGGACCATCTCCAGTCCGGATAACGTGACACATAGACATTACTCCTTTTCTTGAAAGGGAGATCCTTTGTCTCTGGTGTCTTGGTCTGAAACTTAGAAGCTTCAACAGTTTTCCCACTACCTTTGGATTGGTAAACTTTAGCATGGTGAGTGCTAGGGACTGTTGAGTTTTGCTTACCCTTAGATTCTGCCCTTAAAGATATAGACATCTTCATTGGCTTCTTCTTAGGGTTTTCAGCCATTTTGCCTTTGTCTTTGTTAGTGGTTGCTTTGGATGCAGTGGGCATTTCCAAAGTGACTGATGGTGTCGTGTTTGAAGCACCAACAAAGACAGTTGGCTTGGAAGGTCCACCCTCATATCCAAGTCCTCCCTTTCTACCAAAAGGTAGAAGAGAACTTTCTAGTGCCTGTCTAGCATATGAAGCTTTGTTTAAGTTGGCAACTAGAGTGGATTGGGCTTCATACCTTCCCTCCAAGCTTTGATGTCTCGCGAAGAGATCCTCGAACTTACTAGTCATAGCCCTTAGATTAAGTTTGACTTGATCAAGCTCAGTGGCTAGCTTTCGGTTCTCCTTCTCGCTTTGAGACAGAGCTTGTTGCAGCACTTCGTGGTCACTTGACAGTTTCTGATGTTTGTCAAACAAACCACTCCATGCAGAGGAATTTGCTTCCTCTTGGTGTGTGTGTGCGAGTGTAATTGAACTGGGTGAGGGATAGATGAATACCTCTCCTGTTTCTTCATCGGTGAGCGCCATAAATCCAAGATCCTCTCCATCACTGGAGTTGGGATCAGTGAATGCGTCTGAGTCGCTTTGTGGATCTTCAGTTGAAGCGACCGGAGCTTCACTTGCTACAAGCGCTCGCCTTGGAGCATCCCTCTTTGCTTTGAGTTCTTCACGCTCCTTCGCACTCAGCTTTGGGCAATCGGATTTGTAGTGACCCATCTTGTGGCAGTGGTAACACTCCACTTCCATCATGTCTCTCGGGATCGACTTTGTCGTCTCTTCTCTCTTCCCTTTTCCTTCTTGAGCATCAGTGCTCCTCCCCTTGTACTGCTTGTAGAACCTTTTGTATTTGCCCACTCGAGAGTTCATCTTGTTGAAGTTCTTGGATAAGAACGCAATGTGTTCTTCCAACTCTTCCCTCGTCATCTTGGCTAGCGACTGCTCGCTTGGCCCTTCAGCAGCTTTAAAAGCTACTCCTTTTGACGTAGTGGGCGCTTCATCCTCTTCGTCGAGGTTCATTCGATTCAGATCGAATTCGTGAGCTTTGAGTTCGGAAAACAGTATCTCCGGTGTGAGCTTTGATAGATCCTTGGTTGCTAGATACAGCTCCTTCATTGTCTGCCACTTCCTAGTGAGAGCTCGAACAATCTTCAGGTTGACTTCCTTATCCGTGAGTTCCTTCCCAAGCGAGTTGAGAGTTGCAGTGATGTTGGTGACTCTCAGTTCGAAGGTGTCGATGGATTCTCCTGGCTTCATTATCAGGCTTTCAAACTCCCGCATTTGTACGGCAAGTTTGTTTTCTTTGATTTTGTCAGTGCCTTGAGAAATGAGAGCTAGGGTTTCCCACATCTCCTTCGCTGTTGCGCACTTCCTAATCCTTGGAAGATAGGCGTCCGACACGGTGCTCTGCATCGTGTGGCGTGCGATCTTGTCAAGATTGGCAATCTTGAATTCGTTGGGAGTGTACTCATCTTTGTCCTTGTCTACTAGTTGTTGTCGAACATGAGCTGCTCGTCCTTCCGCTGCTGGAACATCCACAGTGATGCTCTTCTTGATTGTGATAGGTCCATCTTCTATGACCTCCCACATGCGGTCATGGACGGAACATAAGAAGCTCTCCACACGGAAGCTCCAGATCTCGTAGCCTTCAATGGAAAACTGTGGAAGACTAGAAGCATTCATGGTAAACAGTTAGTAGTAATGCAGTATGCGTGGGTGAGATTTTGATGCACTTAGGAAATAGGATCCGGTTCAGTGAGACAACGTGAAGTGAGTGGGGACTCACTTCGGATATGCAAAGCAGAGGCTCGAAAGAACCGCTGCTCTGATACCACTTGTTGGTCCCGGTTTGTTAATGGGAAAAATACGTAGAGGGGGGGGTGAATACGTATTTTGAAGTTTTTCAACTTCAAATCCCTTAACTCAGAGTAACAAGTAAAGATCTCGTAAAAACTTAAGACCTAGCTGAAGCTAGATCTATAGTATGTAGCTTGCCTGCTTGACCGAAGTGAACACTTGATCAAGAGGGAGTCTTTACTCGTATATGCGGAATTTGGTGAGCTAAAATCTTCTCCTAAGTATTTAAAATATCCAGATTAAGTTGTTTAGATGCTAGTGCAATGGATAAACAAGATAAAGAGTTTAGGGTTAGAGAGATACGACACGAAGATTTATAGTGGTTCGGAGATAACGCTCCTACGTCCACTTTGTTGCACGACGGCAACTGTTCTCTTCACTCAAGAACTTGAAGGTTACGGGTCCTTCAAAAACCTGGTCAAGATCGGGCTTCACTCGCCTGGATCTGACGAACAATGCAGTGATTACGGGTTCACTACTAAGACCTAAACTGGACACGAAACTTCACTCGTTTCTGTCCGAACAACAGGGAGATTCCGGGCTCTCCTTACGGCCTAGTTTCGATCGAGCTTTACACAAACGATGTAAGTGTAGGCTTGGATCTCAACTCTACGATCGAGGCTTCTTCAATCGATGAAAGAAGGGCCTTGGATCTGGACAACCTAACGACACACTCAAAACCTAACAAATGAAGTATAGGGTTTTGGTTGACGAACACACTATGAAGAACTCTTTACAATAGATGCAAAGATTGGCTAGAGTTCTTCTTCTAAGCTTCGGATGAATGAAGTGGGCTTAGAATCTAAGTGTGAAGGCTGTGAAGACGAGTTCCGATGAACTGGAAACTCGGAGAACACTTGGAAACAAAAACTCGAAGATTTACTCGAAGGCTGGGAGTATTTGTTTGCTGTATGCGCTCGAATGCTCAAGTAGTGTTCTCACTTTTCTTCGTCTTCATCCTTCACTATTTATAGGCGGAGGGATGGCTGAGATCCGTTGCTTGGTTGGTGGCCTTGTCCCTCCTCCTCTCGACAGTACTTGCGCAGGCAGTAGCTTTTGCAGGATCCCAGTTTGTCTCTTTGCCGAAAATGGCTAAGTTACAAACTTAACAGTAACTGGGGCGAGCCAGTACTGCTGCGGCGCCTTTGTCGGCCTGGCAGTCAACTCTTCCGCTCCACTCCGCTTTCGACACGTGGAGATTTCGTAATTAATGCTACGATCTCCTGTTGACTGGAGTTCAAAATATGGGCGGGAGTTGCGCTGTCGCTTTCTGGTAGGTAGTGGCTTGCTTTGCTTTGAAGTTGTAGCGTCCGCTCCGAAGTGAGTCGCTTCAGGATCATACTGTAGTGGGTCGCTTTGAAAACAAAGTTTCGTAGTGACCGCTTTAATAAGCGTTGACCCACGTTGACTCGCTTCAGCTTTTCTTTGTAGCGCTTGCTTTGCTTCGCTTTGGTGGCTTCACTTTGACTCCACTGTAGCGGTCGCTTCGCTTCGCTGGTTTCGGTACGCTTCACTTCGGTTTGCCAGACTCGCTTCGCTTTGGAAGAACACACTCAAGCGAGTGGTCTTCACTTGAATTCCTGCAGTCTTTAGCTAAGCAAAATAAAGCCATCCTAACAGATTTAGGCTTAGAAATATTCTAACCTATTATCTACATCAAAATGGGTCGCTTGGGAGTTGGACACTTGGGGTTTTGGGATCCAATCAAAATAAATGACTTCGTTTATCAAGTATCCCTTATAGTTCCCCCTTAACAAGTTGGTCCATAACAATTCCCAACAATCAAGTAGGCAAGGAGCGCACCCACATAACCATACTCGAATGCATAGTGCAGGAAAACTCCCCCTTGCTACAAGCACTCTCTAAAATGAAGTACTAGTCGAGCACACCCAAGCTAGAATACCACACATATAGAGAAGAATAAACGCACTGCATAACACCACTTATAACACCACAAATAACCAGCTGATCAAATATGCTTCACCAGAAGTCCAAGCATCATATCAAAATGCCTATTTACTATTATAGTCCGAAAACTGAATATCCACTCCATCAACAATAAAAGGAGAACCAACCAGCAGAGAGTATAATAACAACCATATCGAATCATCAGAGCAGCAAAAGAATCAAAAGATACCAGCAGCTTATAAAAAATACCAGCAGCTTATACTCCCCCTTGAGTGCAGACATGAAATGCCAACATAAGGCAGCTCTGCGTCAATCTCCGCAGTATCAACATCAGGAGCAGGAGCACCAGCAGCTCCCCCTTGCGGTGTACCACTAGCTAAGATAAGCAGATCCTCAATCTCCATCAATATTTACTTCATGAGGCATCGAGGAAGAAGATTCCTTTTCTGCCATCGAGCCTTAGAGAACCTCATATAAGAAGCAGCAGGAGCCTTTGCACCTTCAGGAATATCAAACTGCACATACTTGCAAATATAGGCATACAAGAAACGAGGGAAGCAAATAGCCTTATTAGCAGAGACCACCTTTTCAGCATGCTCTGCAAGAGCCTCAAACACCAACCTTCCAAAGGACCTGGAAGTCCCTGCCCAATCCTTGTACAGCAGCGTTGCCAGAGAGAGATTCACACAGGTCTTGTGGTTCGAACCACGGCAACACGACAACATAGGGGTTCTGGGCGAAGGCTGAGCAGCCGCGAACAACAATGCAAGATCAATACCCTCTGAGATCTTGAACGAAACCATGGATGCAGCAAGAATTTAGAGATCCGGAGGAGAGACGATGAGAAAATCGGGAGAATCGCACAGATATCCGGCAGAGAAGAAGAGAACCAGAAAAGCCCTATCACAATTGAACACTGAGAGAAAGAGCACTGCAGCAAGCAAGAGTCGGTTCAAATTCTAAGGCATCAACAGGAATAGCAAAAGGGCGCGCAGAAAAATAGCCCTCTTTCAACTGACAAAAATTCCACGTCAGACAAGTACCCAAAAGATAACACCAAACATAACACCACCCATCACACCATGAAACTAAATAATAGACGAAATCAAATAAACATAATCTGAGCAGCTCAGATTATACACATCCCAAGTGACTTTCGTAAAGCCTCAAACCTTTCTCCATCTAAAGGTTTGGTGAAAATATCCGCCACTTGCACACGAGTAGAGACATGCTGAAGAGATAAAGTATTGTTTTCAACAAGATCTCTAATAAAATGGTGTCTGATCTCAATGTGTTTGGCCTTCGAATGACTGACTGGATTTTTGGAAAGATTAATAGCCCCAACATTGTCACAGAACAAGACATACTCTTTTTCATCGATCCCATAATCATACAGCATCTTGGTCATCCAGATTAACTGAGTGCAGGCACTCCCAGCTGCTATATATTCTGCTTCCGTAGAGGATAGAGAGACACAATTCTGCTTCTTGCTATGCCACGAGATAAGATTATCTCCCAAGAAAAAGCATCCTCCAGTGGTACTCTTACGATCATTAGGATTTCCAGCCCAATCAGCATCACTGTATCCAGTAAGCTTCAGAGAACTTCCTTTCCCAAACCATAGACCAATCTTGCACGTTCCTTTGACATACTTTATAATGTTTTTCACAGCCTTGTGATGACTCTCCTTCGGATTTGATTGGAATCGCGAGCAGACCCCAACACTGTAGGCAATATCTGGTCGACTGGCTGTTAGGTACAATAGGCTACCAATCATACTTCTGTACACTGTTTGTTCCACAGGTTTGCCTTCTCCTTCCTGGGTTAGTTTGACCGATGTACCCATTGGTGTCCTTTTTGACTTAGAACTCTCCATGCCAAACTTTTTCACTAAATTTTCAGCATACTTCTCTTGACTTACGAAGATGCCATCTTCGCACTGCTTGACTTGAAGCCCCAAAAAGAACTTCAATTCTCCGAACATACTCATCTTAAATTCAGAGGTCATCAACTTCACAAATTCATTCACAAGAGCCTCTGACTTAGAACCGAAGACCAGATCATCAACATATACCTGGACAATAAATATGTGACCTCCATGTTGCTTAACAAACAAGGTCTTGTCAGCACTTCCTCAAACATATCCCTTCTTCAGAAGAAATTCCGCCAGCGTGTTGTACCACGCTCTGGGGGCTTGCTTCAGTCCGTATAGAGCCTTGTTCAGCCTGTAAACATACTCTGGGTGCTCGGGATCTTCAAAGCCCTTCGGTTGCTTAACATATACCTCCTCTAATTTCCATTCAGAAAAGCACTTTTGACGTCCATCTGGTATAGCTTGAAATCTAAGCTGCTAGCCATACCCATCAGAAATCTCACATATTCCAATCTGGTAACCGGAGCAAAAGTCTCCCCGTAATCAATACCTTCCTCCTGTGAGTATCCTTGAGCAACCAATCTGGCCTTGTTACGAGTGATGTTCCCTTGCTCATCTGTCTTATTCTTGAATATCCACTTCGTCCCGATCACATTAGCACCTTTGGGAAGTGAAGTTAGATACCATACATTGCAGCGCTGAAATTCCAAGAGTTCTTCCTGCATGGCCGCTATCCAGTTTTCATCCTGGAATGCATCGTTGACGTTCTTGGGCTCAATTTTTGAGACAAAACACACCGTCGCTATGTGGGAAACCAACTTCTTGAAGTCTATCTCTCTCTTCCTGGTCTGCATCCCATCATTGATATGCCCAATCACATCTGAAGCTGAATGATTTTTATGGACTCTTGTTTCGGCAATGTCAGAAGTACCAGTTGGAGTACCATCTTGAGTACCCTCCAGTGTTATCTCCTCTACTTTGACATCCTTCTCCTTACTAGGACTCTGAGAGCTCTCTGCAGTACTGGTGATCAGGACATCATCTTCATTGTTTACATCGCCTTCCACTGAATCATCAAAAGTAACATTGATTGACTCAATAACAGTGCATTGATTTTTCAGGTACACTCTGTAAGCACGGCTGTTTCTGGAGTACCCTACAAAGATTCCTTCTATTCCCTTGTCATCAAGCTTCTTCCTTTGCACTCTGTCATTTACCACAAAGCATCGTGAGCCAAAAATGTGAAGATGTTTCACATTTGGCTTCCTTCCTCGCCAGATCTCATAAGCAGTAACCTCTGTCTGCGGCCTGAGGTACACTCGATTGCAAATGTAGCAAGCTGTTTCAAATGCTTCAGCCCAAAGTCTAAGTGCAATCTCTTGAGCCTTCATCATAGTTCTGGCAGTGCTTTGCAGGGTCCTGTTTTTCCTTTCAACCACACCATTCTGTGTAGGAGTGATAGGAGCTGAGAATTTGTGTCTTATCCCTTTGGATTGACAGAACTCCATGAACTCTTGATTCTCAAACTCACGCCCATGATCACTTCTGATGGCCTTGAGTTTGCTCTCCTTCTCTACTTCCAATCTTAGACACAAAACTCTGAACGCCTCGAAAGTGTCTGATTTTTCTCTTAAGAATTCAACCCATGTGTATCTTGAGAAGTCATCCACGCAAAAAAGAATGTATTTCTTTCCTCCTAGACTTTCAACTTGCATGGGTCCCATCAAGTCCATGTGCATGAGATCAAGGACTTTGGCTGTAGTGATTCGGAGTACTCTCTTGTGTACCTCTTGAGTCTGTTTTCCTTGTTGACACGGTCCACAAAAATCAACATCTCCAAATCTGATCTTGGGAATTCCTTCAATGGCATTCAGTTGAATAAGCCTCTAAATACTCCTGTAGTGCGTGTGCCCAAGTTTCTGATGCCAAATTTCACTCATCTTAGAAACGACCCTGTAGCTTGTGATCTTTGGAGTAAAGATGTAGCAATTGTCGGCTGATCTGTTTGCCTCCAGAAACTTATATGTTCCTTTGTTGATGATGCAACTATTTTTCCCAAAACTTACGCTCATCCCATCATTACACAACTGGCTGATACTGACCAGATTTGCTCTCAAGCCTTCAACATAAAGGACCCCTTCCAGAACTGGCATCCCAGGTACATTCAGTGTACCAATTCCTTGAATTCTGCCTTTTCCACCATCACCAAACACAACTGACTCATTAGAGCAACTTTGAACATTAACAAGAATATTCATGTTACCTGTCATGTGCTGCGAGCATCCACTGTCAATATACCAAGAGTTTCCCACTCTGGAGCTATTACTGGTGTGAACAACATAAGCCCTATAGCCCTGGCCTTGATTCCTTCTATTCTGATATTTGAGCATCTCTTGCCTCTTATCACCAAGGTAGAACCGACATCTTGGTCTGATATGGCCAAGTCTATGACAGTAATGACAGAGAGGAATGAATACTTCAGAATCTGGATTATGCTCGGGTACCTTGTGGAGTTCTTGTTTGGGTACCTCCTCTGTAGCTCCTTGTTCTCCAGGCTTCTGTTCGGCAACAACTAAAGTTTCGGTTAGTTTAGGCCTCCATTCCTCACGCCTAACCGATTTCCCACTAGATTGAGTTCCAACAGAATCATTGGATTGTCTCCATCCTTCGACTCCTCTCTCTGTCTTGCTCCAGTCTTGTCTTTGAGCTCTTTGTTGATATTGGTATCCAACTTGTTGATAGTTATTTTGGTTGAATCCAAGACCCTCCTTATCTGCAGCTCTCTTTCCAAGTCTGAGAATTTCATCAAGCTTCTCAGTACTGGAATTCATCATCCTTATCAACTTCTGAATATGACTCAATTCTTCATCAGTCTCCTTTCTTCCGTCCTCGCAGCTTCTGAGCTTTTCTTGAAGAGATTCAACCTCGGATCTTAAAGCGTTTCTTTCCCTTTCAAGATTCTTGACCTGCTCCGTAAGGCTCTGGTTCAAAATCAGTGCCTTCTTACACGCATCCATCAACTCATCATAGTCCTCCTGATCATCTTCTTCTTCCTCCACTTCTTTAACTTTGAATGGATCCTGATCATCAACAATAGACATGAGCCTTGGACCATTTACTGTAGCAACATGTGCAGAATGAGATGTATCCCGTCCTTCCTCAAACTCAGTGTCCGTGACCTCATCATCACTGTGTGTGGCTTGGAACGCCTTCTTGCTGACTTTCTGATACTTGAAGGTATTGGCACATTCGCTTTTGATGTGACCAAAACCATCACATTCATGGCACTGCGGTCCCCTGTCTCCATTTTCTTTCTTCTCTGAGCCATTAGGACCTCTGTTCTGAGAACTGCTTTGATTCTCAGTTCGGCGAAATCTGGAGTTACCTTCACCATTTCCTTTCCTGAAAAATTTCTTCCCAAACCTCTTTGAGATGTACGCAATGCACTCCGCCATGTCTTCAACAGTCAACTCCTCTTCAGACTGGTTTGTAGATGAAGCCTTGAATGCTACGGACTTCTTCTTTTCACTAGGATTCACACGCATACCCATCTCAAACGTCCTCAAGGAACCAATAAGTTCATTTGGAGATAGTTCATCAACATCCTTTGCTTCCTCGATAGCAGTAACTTTGTAATCAAATCTCTCGGGAAGAGATCTCAAGATTTCCTAACTATCTTAGCTTCCGTGAGCTTTTCTCCCAACGAAAAGAACTCATTCGATAGACTCGGCAACTTAGCATAGAAATCCGAGATGCTTTCATTCTCGTCCATTCTGAGGGACTCAAACTGTGAAGTGAGTTGTTGCAGCCTCTGATTCTTCACCCGTTTATTGCCTTCATACGTAATCTCCAAGATATCCCAAGCTTCCTTGGCAGATTTGCACGTGGAGATAATGGCAAAAACCTCAACACTCACACCTGTGTGAATGGCGTTGATAGCTTTCTGATTCATCCCAGACGACTTTAGCTCCTCTTCCGACCATTTAGTTCTAGGTTTCTCTGAACCGTCTTCATCTTTTGGAGCACTCCAACCAACTTCCACTGCAGTCCATGCAGCCTCGCCTTCCCTGATCGTACTCATCGCAAGCACCACCAATGTACCAACGGATTATACAGCTATCCCAGGATCTAACACCGCACCTCGATGACCTGCTCTGGTGCCAATTGAAATTGTATAATCCCTACTTTGGTAGGCTAATGTAACTCAACACGTAACACAGAAAGTAACACAGTTGAGAACACAAGTTGGTAACCCAGTTCGGTGATAATCACACCTACGTCTGGGGGAAGCTATTCCAAGAAACAATTCACTTTGATGAGTATAAGGGATACAAGACTCGTGAACGTCAGCAGCACCGAGCGTTCTCTCCTCACCCGACTCTACTCCTCACCAATGAATCCGTGGTAAACTCTCACTAGTCTACCCAAAACACTTTTCACAGAATTGAAAAGATGAAACCCGACCTTGAACGTGGGAACGTTCAAAGTATTACAATCACTCACCAATAAACTAACTACCCTAACTATTGATGAATGAAAAGAAAAACTTATCTCTCAAAATACACGAAGAAGACAAGCTCTCAATAATATCTCCAGACGCGCAGCCGCTCCAATTGAGATCTTCATGCTTATATACTTCACGAATAACCCTAAGAGATAATTAAGGCATATCTTAAAAGATATCCTTAATAGGGTAAATATAATCTTCATGCAAATCTTCTAATTAATGCGGGAATATAATATAAGGATCAAATCCTTGATCCACAAGGAATTCCACACCACCGAGAATTCCTCCGCATACATAAAAACATCTCCACGCATACATAAAACTTGCCATAAAACCATGCCATGCAATCCATGCAGCAACACCGTCCCTCGTTGCTGTTGATATGTCGTCCCATGCATCATCCAACACGATGAGCAATCTTCTAACATTCAAACACCTACTGAAAAAGTGTAACATCTTTTCATCCCCTCCCATAATCATTTTAACGTTTAGCTGACTTATAATAGCTCTTAAGATATGTTCAAAATCATACTTCTGCCCCCACCCTCACAAATACCCGATTCTTGTACTTTCGCATGACGAGTGGATCGTGGAAAATCTTTTTAACAAATGTAGTCTTACCAATACCGGCCATTCCGGTGATGGCGATACACTTGAAGGAAGCTCTCCTGTCGTCGCCCTCAGCTCCGACAATCCTGTCCCTGATTTCATCAAAAAGATCATCAAATCCAACCATGTTCCCATCAGCCTCAGCAACTTCTTCCTCTTCAGGTTTGTATAATTCGTCCATATATTCTTCGCTCAGCACCTCCGCTGCACGGAGGAAGCAACTCACATCTTGGCTCAAGTGAGAGAGGTCGAGGAAGAACCTGCCATGGCTCTGAGACTGGGAAAGAAACTGAGATGAAGCTTGGACTTCAATGGTTTCTTCTAGTTTGTGCGCTTCGTCTCATATCCGTGCATCCACCGCCAGTACCTCATCGCTGCTGTTTTTAATCTTGTCGTAGTTTCTGAGGGTCGCTTGTAGCCTCTCAGCTATCCACCGTGCGCATTTGAGGGTTATTTGAGAGGAGGGGTCGATGGAAGTACGAGTAGAACTCAGAAGGAGGTCTATCGTGTGATAAAGAGAGGTCACGGCGGCATAAGCCATGATGTGTATGGGGTACCGCGGCGGCGGCGGCGGCGGGAATGAAAATGGGGAAGGAAGAGGAGGTGTGGTTGCAGTAGAAATTGTGGAAGCTCTCTCTCTAATTTATAGTCAAAGTAGGAGAATTATACTACACTAGTGCAATACCCGTCGAAATTCGACGGGATTCAATTTATTTCGTGATTTTACATAAAATTTTAATGAAAATACATAATTTTGCATATTAAATAATTATTTCAAGCAGCCCGTTACTCGTGGTAATATGAAATGAGTTAGTAAATTAATATTTTTACGATTATTTATCCTGTCAAAATTTGACATATATCACTTTATAATGTTATTTTAATCAAAATATAAAATTAAATAAAATATATTAAGCCACCCCATTTTTATTTTAACTAAAGCACCCTTCAGATGGATCTTTTTGACCAAATAAAAAGGGATAGTTAGGGTTAACATTTATAAAATAACTATATAGTTTTACTAAGTCACGCCAAAATTCGACTCTATATCGTTAATTTAAAGCAAAATATAAAAGAAAAATATCAAAATATATCAAGTCACCCGTTGTTTGTTTCGATGAAACTGATAAAAAAAAGTTGTATTTATTTATATCTAAAACACCTATCGAACATGTATATTGAAATAAAAATATGTCGATAAAGGCTAACATTTCTCAAATAATTATATGTGGTATGAATGTCAAACCTCCCGTTATTTATTATAACAGTTATTCTCCTCAAAATATATAAACTTAGAGAAATAGATTATTACGAATTCTTATAAATTATTTTAATCTGCCCGTTACTTGTGACATTAAAAAAAATGTTAAGACGTAATATCACAATTTTTCGATTAGCTCATTGCTCGATAACACATTAGCATGAATAGTTTAAATTTGCCCGTTATTTTTTTTGTTAGCCCGTTGTTCAATATAACGTTAGCATGAATAGTGCATCTCTGCCCGTTAAATTTTCCGTTAGCCTGCTGTTCGATATAACGTTAGCATGAATTAGTAATGTATTTCCTCACATCAAATATGAATTTCGATGAAGGTACATGATCTATTTATATATATACTTTGTCACTAATTTCTTATAAAAATTCTATATAATCAACGTGGGACAATTGATAGTGAATAGATTTAATGATTATTACTTAGTCACTAATATGTTAAATGCTAAACTAAAAATAAAAATCTTAGTTGTAGTTCTCTTAACACAAAACCTATTGTTTCTTCATATAGTCTCATAAAATAAATTACTTAAGGAATGAACTACATTCTCATGTAGATATACCATTAAAATCTTAAGCCACCTGTTATTGAGCATACTTAAAAATAAAAAATAAAAATAATTAGAGGAAAATTTATAATTATTCATACGAATATATTGTTTAAAATAGCCTGCTACTTGCGGTAATAAAAATTTAGGGTAATTTTTCACAAATAAAAAAATCGTTTGATTTTTGTTTTTGAGATTTTTACATTAATTATGTAGTTTCTCAAATTAAAGATGAATTTTGTTGGAAATATATGGATCAATTTATATAGGTAATCCATTGTTAAGTTTTTGTAAAAAATCGATGTGCGACATAATTCATAATTAAAGATGAATTTTGTTAGAAATATATGGATCAATTTATATAGGTAATCCATTGTTAAGGTTTTGTAAAAAATCGATGTGGGACATAATTCATTAATGTGATATAATTGGATTAAATATATATAATAAGCCAAATCAATGAGAATATTCGAAAATATTCAAAAAAATCATACGTGTTGCCAAGTAGGATCGAGATCCTTAACGTTAATCCATTGTTAAGTTTTTGTAAAAAATCGATGTGGGACAGAATTCATTGTGAATAAATATATAATAAGCCAAATCAATGAGAATATTCGAAAATATTCAAGAAAATCATACGCGATGCCACGTAGGATCGGGATCCATATCGGTATTATATATATATTGATTTTAGAGCTGTTATTTTCCGTTTTTAATTACTCCTCATTTTCAACTTTTTATTGTTAGTTGATGACTTTTAGTAATTAGGAGCAAAATGAGATCTTTCCTCCCAATTTCGTGCGAATATTTCATTTTCGTAAGCTACCCATCGCATCACAGTAATTATTTTTTATTTCAATATCAATATGGGGATTACTACATTACATACTGTATTTGTATTTACCAGCTTTTCCAACCATGATGTACCAATCAACTGCCAACCTACCATTTACTCTCTTTGTTCCACTTCAACGGTCCTATTTTTATGGGCACCAGATTTTAGATATACGTTGCGTTCTCTTTGATGCGAAAGAAAAGAATAAAAAAGAGAAAGTCACCTTATAAATTCCACCATTTTCGTCACCTTTTCTCAATGAGGGGAATTTTATACTCCTTAAATTGGAGAAAATATTTACAGCATCAAATTACAGAGATAATATTTTCTCTACACTGTAGTGCAAATGATGGAGAAAAAATAGAAAGTGTGAGAAACGGTGATAAATAAGGAAGATTTTAAAGGATGATTTTCTTTTTTCTCTCATTTTTTTTCCGCATCAAAGAGAACGGGTCATAGTATTAAAAGTTTTTAAGTGAAACGTAAGAAAATGGAAAATGTTAATATTTTCCATTTAAAAAAAACAAGATTATTGAATTGAGACGGAAGGAATATTAATTTTAACACAACACTAAATAGGAGACTTAAATCTCTAAATACAATGTCAATGAAATTGGCACACGCATTAGGAAAATGGAAGGACTATTCTTTTAATTAGCTCAATATTCTTAGGGCCAACTTTAAAAATATTCACTTTTATAAACACTAATACTTCTATACCCATCGTATAAGAAGTATAACTTCTATACCCATTTTGTAGTTAAAAGACATAAATACCCTTAGTAATTGGGTCCCACTTGTCTAATAAAACAAAAATACCAATAAAAATATATGCTAAGTCAAAACTAACACGTGGGTCCCACCGAATTTTCAATTTTCAGAATTCATTTCTCCTTCAATTCGTGTATTATCTTTCAAAAATACCAATAAAAAAACTGACTTGGAATAAAAAATAATAATAATAATAATAATAATAATAATAATAATAATAATAATAATAATAATAATAATAATAATAATAATAATAATAATAATAATAATAATAAAAAATTATCTTTCAACCAATTAATTACCTTTCTCATACACACATACACGACATCAGGTAATTTGAGAGAAATTGGCGTGTAATTTTTTTTAAAAATAGAAAATTGCATTTATTTACTTTCAACAACCAAATCTGTGAAATTGATTAAAAGTAGAGGTTGTTAGCATAACATTAATTGAAAATCAGAAAAAGTTAGAAAACAATAGCAATAGCATAGACATAATTCATTTCATCACAACACTAAATTTGAAAAAATTGTTGAGAGAGAATATTTGTAGGGTTTCTCGAATTTCTGGAAAATGTGGAATCGATTCAAGGCGTTTTTTAGAGACAAATACCAAGGTAATATTCTATTTTCTCTATCTATTATTTATAATATGCGAAAAAAAAAGAAGAAAATTTTTGTGTTCTTAAGTACACGGTTGAAAGTTGAAATCAACCGTGTATACACGGTAGAAACACCTTATTTGTCGTGTAAAGTCAACAAAGTCAACGGTTGAAAGTCAAAATTGTTGACTTTACACGACATTTTGGTACATTTGGCCGTGTATACACGGGTAAATCAACACTTTAACCGTGTAATTAAGAACAAAATTTTTGCAGATTATTAATTTTTTTTTATTATTATTTTTTTTTTTGTACAGATGGAGATGGGTGATCAGAGAATTCTTATCCGTCATAGCGGTCGTTGGGAGGGAATATCGTACGTAGGAGGAGACTCTTTTCTCGTCACTTATCCCATATCGAGTTTGAGCTATGAAAACGTATTGCGAGACGTTCAACTTTACTTGGGTGATGAATCGGAGTACTTGCTATTACACTTGACGAACCTCAACGAGCGGGAGACGGTGAAGGCCGTTTTAAAGAGCAAGGGGATTTGCTTAGAATGTGCATTGCGAGAAGGGAGATGTCGACGATCTACGTCATTAGTAGATCAAATCGGGCAGCCCATACTACCCAACGATCGACGATTTTTCAGAACTATAGCGTCGAAGAGGAGCCGTTGTCGAGTTCTAATGCATTTGAAGCCGAAGTACGTGACGAAGAAGAGCCGGAGTCGGAAGAAGAGTCTCTCGAGTCCGAGGTCGAGGAAGCAAGGAATGTGGAGGAACGATCCCAATTACTTGAGAGCCTAACGGCTGAATTCGGAGCATGGATCCGCGAGCCCGGCCACATTGATAGGGTTATCGGGCTTCGTAGCATGCACTCACAAAACCAAGAGCCCCGTGACGACGAAGCTCGTGCTCACGCTAACGAGGAGGCGGTTCGCCATTAGTTGATACCGCACGTCGATCTAGACACCGCGCTCCCTTTAGGATGGATCGATCCCGACTTGGCACCGGCCTTGGGTCAGTTGCGAAAGGACGGATACTTCAAGAAGAAGGATGACTTGCATATAGCCGTCGGATTGCTGCACATGGATCTCCGGAAGGAGTATTGTATCCCACGTTCCGACAAAGGCCGTGTGGGTTTTAGGTGCACTTCGGGGAAGGATTGCGAGTTCAAGTTGAATGCAACGCAGAAAGGCGGTATTTGGAAGATCAACAAGTACGAGGCCGATCACACGTGTCTAGTTGATTTAAATTCGAACAACAAACGACAGGTGCCGGCCATGGTATTAGGAGCATTCTATGCTCGTCGATTGATCACCGAGGGCGCAGTGTTGAAGCCAAAGGAGATGATGGACGAGCTACGGAGTGAGTACGGTATTCAGATTGACTACTCGTTCGCTCTCCGTGCAAGGAACGTCGCTATAGAGATGACGTACGGTGCCTTCGACGAGTCTTATCAGAGGCTCCCTTCTTACCTCTACCTTTTGAAGGAGATGAATCCGGGCACCGAGTACGACATCCACACCTCCCATGTCACCGACCGTCTGACCTACTTCTACCTCGCCTTTGGTCCGTCCATCGAGGCGTGGGGAAATGGTTTGCTACGCCCCGTGATCGTAGTAGACGGGGCGCACTTGAAGGGGAAGAATAAGGGGACGTTCTTTGTGGCGGTGACGAAAGACGGGAACGAGCAAGTGTTCCCCCTTGCCATTGGATTCGGTCCCATAGAGAACGATGAATCTTGGACGTGGTTCTTGGCCAAAGTGCGAGAGAGTTTCGGGGCGCCCTCGGACTTGTTGATCGTATCCGATCAGCACGTGAGCATCGCAAATGCGATCGACTCCGTCTTTCCCCATGCTGCTCACGGCCTCTGCTTCGTTCACCTCCAGAGGAATTTCGTTAGGTACGGGAGGCATGCGGGGGCTATATTCGAGTCTGCAGCCTATGCCTATCGTGATTCCCAATTCGATAAATATTGGGGGAATCTGAGGGACCTAAGCAGGGAGGGAGGCGGGAGCTACAGGCGGTTGAGCGACATTGGCCTCCCGAGGTGGGTGAGGTGCAAGTGTCCCGTCCGACGTACGAGCTTCATGACGTCGAATCCCGCCGAGACCATGAATGCTCGGTTGTTGTGGGCTCGGAGACTCCCGATCTGTGTCATGATCGAGGTGTATCGGATAGTCGTCGAGAAGTGGTTCGACGAACATCGGACTAGTGCCCTAGCTCGCCAACATGAACTCACGGAGAAGGCATATACGAAGATGTCGGCATCGTCGGAATGGGGCCGTCGCTACTACGTTAGAGGAACGCCTACGCCCACCCTTTGGAGAGTCGAAGGTGAAAAACAGACTTACCTCGTCGACCTCCAAAACTCGACTTGCGAATGCCGTGAGTTTGAGTTAGACGGCATCCCTTGTCGACACGCTTGTGCGGCGATAAGGTACGACTAGTTCTCGTTTTATTTTAGTTTCATGCTTGTCGTATTTCAATCGGATTTCTAAACGTTTTTGTATGTTGTTACAGGCACTCCGGTGGGCGGGCAACTAACTACGTGAGCCATTATTTCAGGCAATCCACGTTAGTTGCTACGTATTCTCCTCAGATTCAACCGGTTCCTCATCCCGAGACGTGGAGTGTTCCCGAATTCATTTCACGATGGAGGGTGCTACCCCCTCTTGTACCTAGGCAAGCCGGACAACCACCGATGGCAAGAGCTCGATCGGCCGTTGAAGGAGAATCCTCAACGAACAGGCAAAGGTGTTCAAGATGCGGACAATACGGGCACAAGCGACGGAGTTGCCAAGCCTCACTTCCCATTTGCGGAGTTGATCTAAACGCTCCCCCTCGACGTCCAAGAGGTAAGAAAAAATGTAGCATTTGCAAGAGCGAGGAGCATACTAGGCCTCGATGTCCGTACGATACCGATGCTTAATTATATTTTTAATTTTATTTTACACAAATTGACGTTTTTGGATGTTAATGAACGTTTTTGGATGTTTAAGAATGTTAGTGGATGTAATTTTATCAAATTGTGTTTGATTTGAGCATTTGGTGAAAATTTGAGTTTTTTGTGTTAAAAAATGGATACCTTCGGCCAGTACACGACAATATACTTGATTTAAACGTGTATACACGGTTTAATTATCCTATTAATCGTGTAAAGTCAACAAAAAAAAAGTCAAAATTGAAATTGACCATACACGGTCAAATCTCAATTTTGAAATTACACATTAACCGTGTAAAGTCAAAAAAGTCAAAATTAAATAAAAGTCAATGCCCTCTACACGAATTTTGACTCTACACGATTTAAGTTGAAATATACCGTGTACCCTTTCCGTGAGAAGTCAAAATTAAGCCTAAAAAGTCAAAATTAAGCAAAAATTCCAAAAATTCTCGTGTTTCATTTGATTTTCTCTTGTATCTCGAGTCTATTAATTTTTGTAAACGTGTAATAACGTAAGTTATGTCATAATTAAGCCAAAAATCAATTGAATTGAAGGATATCTTATGTAAGTATGAAGTATAGAGTGAGTGTCACGTATATAGTCTAACTACTAAGGTTACGTTTGATCTAGAACTAACTTACGAACGTAATGTTCTTACAAACGTGTAATTCACGTAACGTGGTCAAATCATAAGATTGCACAATGTATGAAAGTAACAGTGGTTCCAACTCAAATAAGCCCACGAATTGAAAATTTTGAAAGAAAAAAAAGGGGGTGGGGGGGGGGGGGGGGGGGGGGGGGGTTCTTAACTACACGACGTAGGGTACACGCTTAGGGTTCTTGGGTACACGGTTGAATTGCTCATTCAACCGTGTACCCAGCCGAAGGGTATGAAAAAAATGGCCAAAAAATAAATAATTTTTCCCCCATTTGATATTTTTCAATTCTTCACTTGTAATGACCAAAATCAACATCATTCGAACAAAATCAAATTCAAACAAATCTAAATAACAAGAAACATCATTCGAATTCAACGATTTACAAATCTAAATAATAATTCAAAATCATTCAATATTAAAAAAAAAAAAAAAAACAAATTTTCACCAATCCGTCCATCCCTGAGCAGGCATAAAAATTCTCGAAGCCATCTTCTTTCGATATTTTTTTCACGACCTGTTGCTCGTCGCCTATGTACACCTTGTTGTTCCCAAGGAGCATGTCCAAATACATGCACGCGTACACGCCACAACTCACGCCATCTTGTTGTTTGAATTGATACTCCGGAGGGGCGAACTGGATTTCCATGAATCGCGTCTTCCAGTTTTGGAGGTTTGGGTTGACTCGCGTGAAGTATTCGGGATTGTACTCCAAGAGCCGTGAGAAGAGGCGGGACAAAGGCAGGCATTGGACGATCCGTGATTGCTTGAGTGGAAGGTTTTTGTTTCCCTCGTACTTCCAAGAGAACGAATCGTACACCTCGATTGCCCAACAAGGAACGTTCACCCGGCACACGATCCAATGGTCGGAGGAGACATGGCAAACGACGATAAACTAAAAAAAAAAAAACAAAAACCAAACACGATTTAGCAATAATAAGAATTAAAATCGAAATAATCAAAAGAGGGTATTAAACTTACATATTGGCCGGTGATCCACGGGCGGTACGTGTTATACCCCTCCCATTGCTTCACGATGTCGAAGGGGATCTCCCAGAGCGTGTACTTCAACCTCTCATTTGACAACCCCATTGTCTCGTCTGTTGGGTTGTGAAATTTCGCGTACTCTTCTCGGAGTTTATTCTAAACGTATTTGGAATTGAAACAGTTTTTTTATTTGGTTTTTTATCAAATTGACATTGAAACAAATGAAAACGGAAGATGAGAAAACGAACTTACATAAAAAGTAAAGGGCAGAACTATGTGGTGACGAGGGTTAACACCTTCGAGGAGACGGTACCTTTGTTGGAGTCTAGCTTGCCAGTAGACCGTGTACAGGTCTATCTCCTGCATTCATTTCAAAATAATGTTATTAGTACCCTAATTAGAACAAAATCAACCGAAAAAGTAACAAAACGAAACATGTAATAAAATTACCTGGGCACTGAGGCACTGCGTCGTGTCCTCGATCGTGGAGAAGACCTCCTGTGTAAGGTAGAACCCGGTCCGGCTCATAATGACGTGGGGGGCTCCCGAGGCCCTAAACCTCTGATACGGAGTGAATGCCTTTTTGGGAAGCTCTGCGACGTATGGAGATAGTAGAGATTTTGAGGGGCGTGTCTCCCTCGTCGAGGCGCGAGTGGCTTCCTCATCTGAACTCGCTCCCATCTGATCTATCTCGTCAACAAATTCACTCAACCGAGAGTGATGGGAGCCCTGGGAGGGCTCAGGCTCGTCAAAAGGACGGTCTGCGCCAAAAGCCTTGGGAGGGCTCTGGGCACGGTGTACGGTGTGATAATCATCACCCTTCTCGATCTGGACATCCCTGAGCCCCCCAAGCGAGTGCTCACTCACCCGGATATCCTGAGCCCCGCAGACGACTGCTCACCGACACGGGATTGTCCCTCGCCCCCTGAGGAAGAACGGCTCCGGCTCGGACTCTTCGATACGAACTTCTTTAGTTCCCCGGCAATAGCCCTCGCCAGTCGGCCTAGAAATCCGGTCCCTGAGCGATCCTGCTCCCATCGGGACATCAGACGGTCCCCGAATCGGTCCAAGAAATCGTCACCGAGGGGACCGCGCTCGCACGGATCTCCGTGTGCGCAGCAGATCAAGCCGGAGGGCCGGGGGTCAGCGTGCTCGCTCCGAGGCCTCTTCGAGGCCCATGATTCGGGCCTCCTCTCAACCCTCGGCCTAGGCATCTGGATCCCGCCGTCGGAATGAGCTCGCTCCGCCCGTGGAGCACGACGACGAGGGACCACTGCCTCAGAAGCGCCCTTGCACTTGAGCTTCTCCACGGCCCTCGACATGTCGCGCTTCGTCTTCGACTCCCTTCTCTCGGGCGGGAGATTGGTTTGTTCGTGGCGCTTGGAGGGCACAAAGGGCACGCCAATCGGCTCGACGTTGTCGAGAGAATGGACTGCATACTCGAGAAGATCGTTCTCATCCGCTTCCAGTGTCACATGAACCTCAAGCTACAACGAAAAATAAAAAAAGAGGTGTTAGGAATCAATATTTTTTTTAAAAAAAAAAATTCACACTAAAACCCTCGGCCAAGTACACGACTAAAATTGTATTCAGTCGTGTAGTACACGATTGGAATTCAATTTCAGTCGTGTACAGTCAACAATTTTGACTTTTACAGTCAAAATTGTTGACTTACACGACAAAATTGGTATTTTCTCGTGTATTTCACATCCAAGATTACAATTTGGTCGTGTAAGTCAACAATTTTGACTTTAAAACTCAAAATTGTTGACTTACACTATTGGATTTTAAAAAGGTTGACTTTTAAATCAAATTTACAAAATTTTAACGTCAAATAAATTAAACAAGAACAAAAAAATAAAAATAAAAAATAAATCAATTACCTCGGGATCATCGAAGAAATGTCTGAAGACGCACGAAGAGGATGACGTGGCCCATCTCCTAAGGCGGGGGGACAGAGTCGGACAATCCCGTCGACCGCATGCTTGCCCCAGTCGGGGGATCGCCTCGTAGGCCCAAATGTTCAGGGCCCAGACCGGCCCGTAGAGGTGATAGGCACCCCGCTTGTTCGCTATGAGGCCGGGGTCCCTCTTCATCACGTGCAGCTGGTAGTGGAGGATCTGGAACGACCACGCTCCCCATGGAAATGAATTCCACTGATCCTCGAACTCCACTAGGTACCATGCCCAGTCCTGGATCGTCGGGTTGTCGTGGCCTAACAACATGAGATAGTACATGAGCAGGTTGGCCGCCCTCAAATACTGATCCTCCGTGCCCAGTACACTCAGCTCGTTGTTGAAGTCCTCCTTCAACTGATTTATCGTACAGGTTTTGCCCCCGTACTTCGTGTGGAGGAGGCTCCTTTTGGGAGGGCTGTGCCGGCCATTAGGGTTGAATGCCGACTCCCCGAAAGAAAGGCCCGTCACGATGGCGTACTCTTGCCTCGAGAAGCGTATGTCCCGACCACCGACGTGGAACCACCTCTCGAACTCGGGAATCGAGTCATCCTCGAGCTCTCGGGCTAGAAGCTCGTGGAGGGCGTTGTTCGCACTCCCACTCCTCCGAATTTCGAGGAGGTATCGAAACGGCCCTTGCTCGAATCGTTCGAGCAAGCGTTGCCCGCCTACGCAACGCAACACCCTCGGGATCGACTGGATCACGTCATCCCGTATGTAGAGGTTAATTTGCCCCCTAAAGCCTTGCATACGGCCCCTCATCCATTGAAACCTAAGCTGCAAATCGAGAAGAAACAAAACGAATCAAAAAAAAAATTCCTGAAATTTCATGCATTGTACTCGGCCTAGTACACGACTGAATATGCATTTCAGTCGTGTACTACACGGTTGAAATTGCATTTCAGCCGTGTAAGGTCAACTATTTTGACTTTCCAGTCAAAATCGTTGACTTTACACGGTTGATTTACACTTCTAACCGTGTATTACACGATTTAATCTCCGATTTTACCGTGTACATATGAACTCACTACAAAATTGCCGGAAAAAAAATGCGAATTAAACCATAACATGCTTCATGCTTATTAACGATGTGCTCGAAACCATAACATGCTTCATGCTTTGCGTTCGAAAACAATAACATATGCTTTGTATTCGAAACAATAAAATATGAAAATTGGTGGTTACCGGCGGTGGGGGGTCGTGGTATTGTCGGGGCGCCGCCGGCTCCTCCGCCGGCGGCTGCTGAGCCCTACGACGGGAGGCGGCCCGTCGGTTTTGAGGTGCTTGATTGGAGGTCCCGGCTTCGTCTTGGTTTGTCATCGGAGACGGCGACGGTAAAAAAAATTCCGGCGAGAGGGGGGTTAAATTTCAGTTTTTACACGCCAATTTTTCACTCAAATCGTGAAAGAGAGAGAGAGAGAGAGAGAGGGTGGGGTAGATAGTGGGGTAGATGGAATATTGAATTTTGTATTTATTTTGGATGGGGCCCACGACATAAATTCTAAATTTAAGTTGTTGCATTACAATTTTGTTTTATTAGAAAAGTGGGAGGATATTTGTGACATTTCAATACAAAATGAGTATAGAAGTTATACTTCTTATAATGTGGGTATAGAAGTACTAGTTTTTATAAAAGTGGGTATTTTTAACTATTATCTCATATTCTTATTATCTTATCCTAATTAATTTTAATTAGTACTACTACCTATGTGATTTTGCAAAAAATAGTAATCCCTCCGTCTTCTAATAAGTGTTTCAAGGGACTAAAACTTTTGTCCCCTAAAAAGTGTCCTATCACATATTTTAATGTAAAATTTTGGTTAAAAAATCAATTTTATCCCTATTATCATTACATTTTTTTTTACTTTTTCAATTTTATATGTAATGATTAGGGGTTGATATAGTAAAATTATACACTTTCTTGATTATTGCATTTTAACGACTCGAGACACTTATTAGGGGACGGAGAGTACATTTTTAATCTTAAACATTATTTTATTCACCCCCTCATTATAATAGGTGTGATCAAAACATCATTTTATCCATTGCATCCTTAAACAACACTTTATGACTCTTTATCCAATATCAAACGTGGGCCCCAAATTATGACTTTATCCCCCACTTATTAATCTATCTGATTTTTTTGTCATTTATATATTTTACACCTCATATATATTTTCAAGAAACGATTAGATTATATTTGAAAAAATTGGAGGGAGTATTCATGTTCTTATATATCAGTGGAATGGACAAAAATAAAGGAAGAACAGTGAGCACATGATACATGGAATGGACAAAAATTAAATAGTACATTGAGTATTTCCTTTGTTGGCTAACTTGTGATAATAAGAATGTAGAAAAATGCAAAAGCTAACAGAAACGATCATTTCCATGAACACTCGACACGAACATCATATGTTACAATTGTCCTTGCATGAGCTTCTACTAAAGGATTGCAATCTACCAACTCAATGTTTGTTATAGTTTTGATGAGAGGGAAGATGTGCAATCTATGGCAGTTTCTCATGCTTAGGTGCGTTAGTTTGGGGAAGGTTTCCTCTGCCCCAATCCACTGCACAAGATCCGTATCTTCAATCAAAACATACCTCAGTTCCTCGAATCTCATTCTTGGATTCGGTGCCCACTTTTGTCCTCGAAACGCATAGCATTGCAGTTTGAGCACCTTAAGACACGGTAACTTAGCCACCTCGCTCATGTCTTCCCATGGATATCCGAACCCCCTCAAGCTCAACTTCTCAAGACCGGTCATGAGGCCTGATATACGGAGCCGAGGTTGGAGTGCCGAGAGTTTCGGGTTGAAGACGATGCTCCCAAGTGATTTCAGCTTCTCGAGGCAGAAATGATCGAAACGAGGCATGGTCATAGCAAGATCAGGCTCCGACTCAATTTGGATCCTTAATATCTCCAACTTAGGGATGCTCTGAAGGACCTCTGTCGCACAACTTTGAACTCCGACGTCTAAAAGTGTTGTGAGGTTGGATAAGATCCCCCCTCGTGGTGGATGTGGCAAGTTCCTTCCTATGATTTGAAGATGCTTCAGCTGTTCCATCTCCCATATCTCCACCGGCACGTACGAGTCTACTCTCTTGCTCCTCCGGTTGATGATGCACAGGTGTTGATGGACAATCAAGTACTCAAGGAACCAGAGCTTGTTTATGGAGGGAGGGAGGTTGGCGTTAGTAGAGAGGGAGAGGTACCTTAGCTGAATGAGCTTCACCACCTCGACCGGGAACTCGTAGAAACGGATTGTGACTGCATCCAGCACCCTCAACAGTTTGAGCTCCATACACACCGGGACCTGGTACTGATGGTACGGGCCTGTGCATAACATTGAGCGCAGAGTCGAAACCCTTGCTATTGAGTCGTGCAACTCCTTCATGGCCAGCAAGCTGTTGCTATGAACGGCGAGATGAGGCTTGTCTTTTATACGCTCCATGGGACCACCCGCGATGTACGTGTTTAAGACGAAGATAAACTTGTTATCCTCTGCTACTTTTCTGCTCAGATGCCTGTTCACAATATGGAGGTTGCAAGCCTTGGCCTTGGTAAGGCCCCAGTTCCGCCTACGAGTCACGACCAGATTACTAGAGACGATATCATCAAGAATGTAGGCAACTTCATCAGCAAATCCCTCAGCAAGCCACAAGTTGTTAACCTTAGAACGCCACACCAGATAGTCTTTAGGGAAAACGCACATGTAGAGAAAGCACGCTTTGGAACGCTGGACAAGGTAGTGGTAGCTAGTTAGGAGCTGGTCGTGGATCTGATCGCAGGCATCCTCGAAAACAGAGTTCTTCATCTTGGCTACCTCCTCCCAGTACTCTAGCTCTTTGGGTGCTTTGATCAGGAGCTGTGCAACGGAGAGGATTAGCAGAGGAAGGCCTTCGCAATTCTCAGCAATCTTCTTTCCAGCTTTCACAAGACATGAGTAGTCCTCTTCGTCTTGATGGCGGAACACCTTCCTCTTCAGAAGCTCCCAACTTTCGACTTCATTGAGGAACCGCATACGGTAAGTGTGGCTATAATCGTCTCTAATACCATCAATCCTACTCGTTAGCAACACATAGGCATTACAATATTTAGGTATTAAGTCTAGAAGGTTCTGTTCGGAACCTGACTTTGGTGATGATGATATATTGTCCCATACATCATCCAACACAATCAGAATCTTTTTACCACTCAGGCTTAGCTTGAAAAACTTATATATACTCTCATTTGGTCTCATAATCATTTTATGGCTACCGGCTGCATTTAGCTGAGCCGTAATAGCTCTCAAAAGCTGTTCGAACTCGTACTTTTGCCCGACCCTAACAATTGCCCGATGTTTGAACTTTTCCATAATAAGTGCATCGTGAAAAAGCTTCTTAACGAATCTAGTCTTACCGATTCCGGCCATTCCAGTGATGGCGATGGTCTTCAAGGAACGGCCCTGAGCTCCGGCGATTCTGTCTCTGATTTCATGAAACAGATCATCGAGTCCAACCATGTTCTCACTTGTTGTGGAAAGTGGAACAGCAGTAGTAGCAGCAGCAGCAGCAGCTTCTTCTTCAGGCCTGTATAACTCCCTCATATATTCTACGCCCATGGCCTCCGTCGTCTGGAGGAAGCGACTCACGTCGTGGCTCAGGTGAGAGAGGGAGAGGAGGAATCTGCCATGGCTTTGAGACTGGGAAAGAAACTGAGATGAAGCTTGGGATTCGATGGTTTCTTCTAGTTTCCGCGCTTCGTCTCTTATCCGTGCATCCACGGCTAGTACCTCGTCGCTGCTGTTTTTGATCTTGTCGTAGTTTCTGAGGGTCACTTGTAGCCTCTCGGCTACCCACCTTGCATTTTTGAGAGATTTCAGAGAGGAGGGGTCGATGGAAGTACGAGTAGAACTCAGAAGGAGGTCTATCGTGTGATACAGAGAGGTTACGGCGGCATAAGCCATGATCACGGTGGCGGAGGCGGCAGCAGGAATGAAAATGGGGGAGGAGGGGAGGTGGTGCTGCGGTTGTGGTTGCTAGTTGTGGAAGCGCTCTCTCTCTCTCTTATAGTCAAAGTTGGAGACACATTTTAGCTAGAGCTGTTAATTTCCATTCATTTTCAATTTCTCATATTCAACTTTGTACATTATTTATGCATGTGTCCACATGTACACTTGAATCAAGTACTAATGTGTAGGTCGTCATGCATGATGGGATATGCATGAGCGAAGCATCAAACATGCATCACTGTAATTCTGCTAATCTATCGTGATTAGAATTATAATATAATTAATTACCCTCTACTTGTTACTTGACTTTTACTAACTAGGAGCAAATGAGATGTTCTCTTCGTTTCAACATAATACCTACTCCTTCCGTTCTAAAGATAATGTTTATTTCTTTAAGTACGGGAATTAAGAAGAACGTATAAATGTGAAAGGCAAAAACTTGTATGTGGCCGGCCGCACCATGCGGCCGGATCCACTTGACCCGCCCGGCCAGCCAACCCGACCTGGCCCGGCCCAACTGTGGTCAACCCGACTCGGTTGACTCAATTTTGGGTCGGGTCAACCCAACCCGGTCCGTGTTGACCCGACACGTTTAAGTAAAGTGTCAATCTTTGTTAATAAAAGTGCTAATGTTTATGAACAAAAGTGTCAATCTTATAAATAAAAATTTATACGTAATTTGTATATATGTAGTAATTTTAAAATTACTTTATAGGGTTCATATATTAATTTAGGGTTTTATAATTATTGTTTAGTATTTAACTTCAATTTTATAATGTTGAATATGGATTATAAATTGAAACTTAGGATATATAATTCTCCAGCGAAAGTGTCAATCTTCATGAATAAAAGTGTCAATTGTTCTGAATGAAAGTGTCAATCTATTTGATATCGAAATTTTATATTTTTTTTATCGACTTGTTATTATAATGTTTTGATATTATGGTTTATATTATTATTATATATAAATAGATATATACATATTATTTATTTCCATAACATGAAATTAATATTCATTATTATCGTATTTTTCGTAAAAGTGTCAATTATTATGAATAAAAGTGTCAATGTTTCAAAAGTGTCAATCTTTGTAAACAAAAGTGTCAATGTTTCAAAGTGTCAATCTTTATAAACAAAAGTGTCAATCTTAATCCGGCCTCACAGGAGTGTGCCCCAATGTGAAAAGATGGTTGGGTTCACTTTTTCTTTTAAAGAATTATCTTTTTTCAAAAATAGAAATATGACATAATCTACCCTTAAGGGATGGCCTAATGGTTGACAGATTAGTCTATAATATGTAAGGTTACGGGTTTCAAATACCCCTAACAACCTAGGTATTGTCTAAAGTTTGCTACAATAGTTGACTAATTGTATAATTAATATAGTATATTACTAATTAACTACTCGTAGTTGCTCGTCAATTATATTCTACATCACCAAAACATGTTAGAATTTTGTGTCCACAGCTCATGATTTTGACTCATTAAATCATAAATCATAAGTAACGGAGAGAGTATGAATTAACTAATACAACTTGGATCGTGTGATTGGATTCGTTCAACAAAGCGCACCTTAAGTAATTAATTGTATCCATGTGAAACGATTAATGGCACAATTAACTAGTCTAAAAAAGAAACTAGTATATTTTACAAAATCAATAATTCTAGACCATAAATAATCTAATTTACTATAAGCCCACCAAACGATACTAATAAACCACCACGTCCAATTAAATTCCTAAATAGTATTCTCATTACATTCTAAGCTAATCAATTGCGTTGAAAAATTCAGGAGCAATAAACTCGAAGCCTCTTTAGAAAAATCAAATAGGCAACTATAAATAATATCAAGTGATTTTTCTTCATTAAAGCAATCAGAGCAATATCACATTCTTTCTCATACTTCTTCGATCCATTTCAATTGTCCAATTAGATGACTAAATATGTACATATATGTAAGTAGTTCGTTGTTACAAGTAGAATGTTCAAAGTTTCATCATTTACAGCTCCAGAAGAAATGAGTCTTGCAAACACAGCTCGCGGCCTCGTTATAATTTGAAACTTCCCAGTATTGAAAGTATCGAGTAGGCACTCAACTCTCAAGTATATGACAATAGACTATCGACACAATCCAAGAGAATACATGCAAAAAAGAACAAGTCACAAGTAACTAAAATTCCAAAGAGCTCACAGCAAATGCATTCCCGTTCCACACTAAATCAGTACAAGAACAGAGTAAGATAAACAAAAGCCTGTAAGAAATAGAAGTATATGACTAACCTTTTGAGTTCTGATCAGATTTCCATGAACAACTGACCTCCACATTACATTTCTGAGTTTGCTTCACATAAATCTCAGCTACGGGATTGCAGTCGACCAGTTCAATATTTCCATATACTGTCGACTTGGGGATCTCTCGCAGCCTATAGCAGTTTTTCAATGTCAGTCTTTTAACGTGCGGGGATTTTTCATCTGCGCTAGTCCACTGCACAAGATCCGAATCTTCGATAAAAAGATGAAAAAGACTAAAACTCTTTTTTGTTTCCCACTTTTCTCCTCGAAAAGCATATGACTGCAGCTTGAGTTTATGAAGACATGGTATTTGAGTAATGGCATTAATGTCTTCCCATGGATATCCGAAGCCGCTCAAACTCAACTTTTTAATATAAGTTTTGGAAACTGAAAAGAGTCGAGGCGGGATCCTAGGCTTAGCCAAGAATATAGGGTTCACGATCACACTTCCAAGTGAATCTAGATTAACAAGGCCTGATGAAATATGATCAAAGCAACTACTCCCTATATTTTGACTATCATCAGGAAGAGGTTCAGGCGCAAACTCGATCTGAAATCTTAGTTTCTTTAACTTTGGAATTCTCTCAAGAACTTCTTTGACACAAGTTTGAACACCAACATCCAAAAGTCTTGTGAGGTTGGGTAAAGTCGCACCTGGGGGAGGAAGAGGTAGGTTTCTTCCTACAATCTGTAGATGCTGCAATTCTTGCAACTCCCATATCTCCATGGGGACGTAGGATTCATCAACTACACGACTTTGGTTGATGATGCACCAGTGTTTATGGACAATCAAGTACTCAAGGAACCAGAGTTTGCTTATTGAAGGAGGGATATTTGCATTAGTTGTGAGGGAGAGGTACCTTAGTCGAATCAGCTTCACTACCTCAACTGGGAACTCGTAGAAACGGATCGTAACTGCATCAAGCACCCTCAGGAGTTTGAGCTCCAAACATATGGGGACCTGATACTGATGGTACGAGCCTGTGCATAACACAGAACGTAGATTTGAAACAGACGCGATAGAGTTATGCACCTCTTTCATGGCCAACAAGGAGTTGAAATAGATGGCAAGATGACGCATGCCTTCTATACCTCGTTCTTCAGTGCTGGAGCCAGCTTCTTCTGCATCATAACTATCCAAGATGCGGAGAAACTTGATATCCCGGGCTACTCTTTTGGCCAGATGCCTGTAAACAAGATGAATGCTGCAAGACTTGGTGCTACTATATATGCTTTGCTCCCGAGTCACAGACAAATTACAAAGACTGATATGATAAAAAATATGGACATAACTATTAATATCAGCAAATCTTTCAGCACGCCATAAGTTGATGATCCTAGAATGCCGGAATATATAATCTTTAGGAAAAACAGTAGCCATATACAGAAAGCATGCTTTTGACTCTTGCTTCAGATATTGGTAGCTTGGTAAAAGTAGCTCATAGAGTTCATCGCAGGCATCCTCAAAAACCGAGTTCTTCATCTCTGCTACCTCCTTCCAATACTCTGTGCTAATGGGAGATTTGAGCAGGATTTGGGCGACGGTGAGGATGAGAAGAGGAAGGCCTTCACAATTCTGGGCAATCTTCTTCCCAGCTTTCACAAGTTCAGGTGGACAGTTGTTTCCTTCTTCTTCACCAAACACCTCCCTCCGCAGAAGCTCCCAACTTTCGTCTTCATTTAAGAATCGAACTTTGAATCGGTCATTGGTATGGACTAAGGTATTAATCTCATTCCTACTAATTACAATGACACAACTTCCATTGAAGTTTACTGGCACTGTTCTCCCAAAGTCATTTTCGTAATTCACATCCCATACATCATCCAACACAATGAGAATCTTCATATCCCACAAACATCTCTTGAAATAGTGGACTACACTCTCATGTCTCTCCATGATCATGTTATCGCTTGCATGATTGAGTTGCGCTAGAATATCTCGTAAAATACCTTGATAATCATACTTGCGACCCACGCTTACATATGCCCGACGTTGGAACTTTTCCTTGATCAGAGAATCTTGGAGAAGTTTTCTAACCAGCTTTGTCTTACCAATACCCGCCATTCCATGGATGGAAAAGCTCTTGTGTTTACTGGTATTATCTTCAGTGATGAAGTCTCTGAGTTGAAGAAACAGATCGGTAAGCCCAACCATGTCTTTTCCACCAGACTCCATTAATGAGGATGAAACAGCAACATCAGTTTCTTCATCCCATCTGCACAATTCCTTGATGTATTCTGCTTTAATGTTTTTGGATGTTTTGACGAAGAGTTTGATGACATGCCTCATGTGGTCGAGGTTGAGGGAGAGTCTACCATTGTCATTGCTTTGAGATTGAGAAAGAAGCTGAGCTGATACATCGGATTCAATCAGATCTTCTAATCTGCGTGCATGGTCTCTGATTCGTGCCTCGACAGCCAGTACCCCTTTGCTGCTGTTTTTGATCTTGTCGTTTTCTTCGAGAGTGTATCGTAGGCGTTTAGCCGCCAAAATTGCAGATTTCAGGGATTTTTCAGCAGAGGGGGAGACAGAAGTTCGGGAAGAATCTAGAAGGTGTTGTAGTGTATTGAAGAGAGAAGCCACAGCAGCATAAGCCATCTTGGATTGAGAGATGCAGAGATTTGTATATGCAAAGTAGTGTGGTTAAATTTAGGTGGTGGTGGTGGTTGCGGCGGCGATTCGGCAGCGGGACAGAGTTGGAAGAGGAGAAGATTGTATTCTAAAACAGCTTTTCACATAGTTGACCAGAGAGAGGCAAGTTGGCAACGAACCTAACAGCAGCCGCTGACGTGGAAAGTAGGAAAAAAACAGAAAATATATTAGAATAAAACTGGATTCCCACCCTCCCTTCTTCGTTGATCCGCTGCTGCATGAGACAAGAATATTGACCACCATTTTTCCATATGCGAAATCCAGAGAAAGAGAGACTAATGAGTTTCGCAGTCATTTCCATGAACATTCGACTTCGACATCACATTCAACATTTTGCCTTGCACAAGTCTCGACTAACGGATTGCAGTCATGCAGTTCGATCTTTTCTACGCGTGTGAGCAGAGGAATCTCTCTCAATCAATAGCAGCTAGCTCTTCATTGTTAGGCAGGAAAGTCTTGGAAAAACTTCATCTGTGGCAGTCCATTGCACAAGATCCGTATCTTCGATCAAAAGATGCCCAAATAAGAACCTTGTTTCCTCTGCTTCCCATTTTTTCCCTCGAAAGGCAAAACATTGCAGTTTCAGCACCTCAAGGAATTGTAGTCCTGCAATCTTGCTCATGTCCTCTCAGGGATATCCAAAGCCGCTTAGCATCAACTTTCTTAGCATGAATTCGAAAATTGAAACAAGCTGGGTGGAACTGTAAGATTAGGCAAGAGTTTAGGGTTCTTCACAATGGTTACAAGTGACATTAGATTACTATGGCAAAGAGAGTAATCAGTGTAACTCCCCATGGTTTGAACAGCATCGGGAGAATTCTCAGGCGCCCACTCAATTTGAATTCTTAACTTCTCCAAGTTAGGGATGCTGTCAAGAACTCTCTTGGAACAGCTTAGAGCACCGACGTCTAGAAGTTGTTTAAGGTTGGGTAAAATCTCACCAGGAGGAGGATGAGGCAGGTTTCTTCCTAAGATTAAGATGCTCCAGGTCTTGCATATCCCATATCTTGACAAGCACATATGCATGACTGCTATTGTTGATGATGCTCCCGTGTTGATGGACAATCAAGAATCGGAGGAACCAAATTTTGCTTATGGAATGAGGGAGATTTGCATTAGTAGTGAGGGAGAGGTACCTCAACTGAATTAGCTTCACTACCATCGACTGGGAATTCATAGAAACAGATAGAAACTGCATCGAGCACTCTCAGCAGTTTCAGCTCCAAATAGATATGGACTTGATACTGATGATATGGGCCCATGCATAACACAGACCGTAGAGCTGAAGCCGGTGAATCTATGGAGATATGCACCTCTTTCATGGCCAGCAAAGTGTTGTGGTATACGGCGAGATGGCGCTTATCTTTTACACGTTCTTCAATCGAACCATCTTCTTCTGAAGCATAGTAACTATTCAAAATATGGATTAACTTGATACTCTCTGCTTCTCTTTTGCTTCTCTTTTGCTCAGATGCATATACACAACATGGAGGTGGCAAGCCTTGGCCTTACCAATCCAAGTGTTCAATCTTTTTTGGCGAGTCACAACAAGATTACTATTAACAAGATCATCAAGAAGATAGGGAAGATATACTTGTTCAGAAAATCCCTCAGCGCGCCATAAGTTGTTGATCCTGGAACGCCATACTAAATATTTTCTAGGAAAAACACCCAAATACGAAAAGCTCGCTTTTGAATTTTGAGCCATGTAGTGAAATCTTGGTAATTGTACCTGATATATTTGATCACAAGCATCCTCAAAAACTGAATTTCGCATCTCAGCTACCTCGTTCCAGTACTCTGGCTCCTAGGGAGAGTCCAACAGGAGTTTTGCTATGGTGAGGATTTGAAGAGGAAGGCCATCACAGTTCTCGGCAATCTTCTTTCCAGGTTTGACAAGTAGAAGCGGACACTCCTCTTCTTCACCAAATACCTTCCTCTGCAAAAGCACCCAACTTTCCTCTTCTTTGAGAAACTCCATTCTATGATGATGGTAGTTATTAGAAGAATCTCCCAAGATTTCTTCAATCCTACTTATTACCAATAAATAACCGTTCCGTGGCAATAATCTTTTAAACGGATATTGGAATTCCGCATCCCATAGATCATCCAACACAATGAGAAATCTTCTACCCCTCACTCTCAAACTTGTCTTGAAACACTCTTTGAAAAATCCACACGATCTCCCTCCATAATCAGCTCATCTTCGCAACAAACTATATGTAGTTGAGCTAAAATAGCTCTCACGATTAACTTCAAATTTATACTTCTGCCCCACCCTAACAAATGCCCGATGCTCGATCTTTTACTTCACCGGTGAATCATGATAAAGTTTTGTAACCAATGTAGTTTTGCCAATACCAGACATTCCGGTTATGGAAACTAGATAAACAACACCAGTCTGAGCTCTAGAAATAATGCAGTTTCTGATTCAGAGAAAATCATCAGAGTTTGATATTAAAGCATCCACGTCAAAGCCAACACCACCAACAGCAGCTTCTTCAAAAGGATTGTGATTAATCAATGCTTTTAATATGAACTATGGAGACAAAACTGTAGCATATGATGGAGGGATCATAGGGTGGTTCATTCATACAGTACTACTACTTAATATGCAACATTTGCAAATCTAATCTCCAAAATTTTCCAATTTTATGATTTGGCTACATCAAACTCCTATTACAAAAATCATGAAATACAGTAAGAGTTATATTCTATTATAACTGTGTTAGGCTATGCAGCTCTAAAATCTCCCCAGAATTTTAATTCATTCTGTTCATCTCCATTTAATTTGTAAATTCGACATTCATAATAGCAAGCTAGAGAGAGAGAGAGTGAGAGAGGATGGATTGTATACCAGAGGCCCTTGTTGATGAAGCAGCAGCAGCAGCAGCATCATCGTCATGTTTGAATAATTCCTTTATATACTCTTCCCCCATGCTTTACGTTGTTCTGACGAAGCAGTCGACATCATTCCGCAAGTGTTGGAGGTCGAGGGAGACTCGGCCATGGCTTTGAGATTGGGAAAGAAACTGAGCTGAAGCTTGAGATTCAGTGGCGACTTCTAATCTGCGGGCTTCGTCTCTTATTCGTGCATCAACGGACATAACCCTTGGCTGCTGTACTTATTCTCATCGTGGCATTTCAGCGTCTCTCGCAGAGACTGGGTGGAGAGGGCAAAGGAAATACGACAAGAATGCAGAAGGAGCTCTACTGTGTTATCAAGAGAAGACACGGCAGCGTAAGCCATCTCGAATTGAGATTTGAGAGTATATGGGTGATGTTGGAAATAAAAAGAATTATTTATATTATCCCATGTTTTTTAGTTTATTTAGTGGGCAAGTTTCGTGGGATAATGGGCTTCTCCACGTTTCCTATTGGGAGAAGTGTTCTAGTAGGATTAGGTTATTAATTCCTAAACTATATATATGTTGGCTTGGGCAGTAGAATGAGAGAACACAGCCGCCAATTCATTCATACAGTCGCCCAATTCATTCTTTTCCTTTCTTTGCGTTTCATTGTTTTCCCCTTCCTTTTCTTCGTCTTCTTCCTCCTTCTTGAAATCGTCTCCAACTCGATTTTGTGAGTGAACGCATAATCGAGTATTGTGTTAACCTTCGAGAGTGTTTTCGGCATCGAGACTTGGCACCGAGGGTCTGCCGGAAATAGCTTTTAGGGCAGTGGTTCGTCCACGGCGCAGCGATTAATTTACGTTTTCTGCTTATTGTGATTTGTGCAAGTTTCTCGAACTTTGGCTCCAGTTCTAACAATCTAAAGCTATTCGTGACCTTATCAAACCATGCCTTGCCTGATTTGTTGAAGACGGGAATAACTGGAGGTTGATTACACTTTGTTCAACGAAGTCCGCGATCTAATTGGATCAACAACTATGGTCGTAACTATAAATGGTGATGTTGTTTCTTCTTTCATACGATTTCTAAACAACAAGATAATATAAACCATTTAATTGCAATCATGCATGCAATTTTTGTATTATTTTCTCTTATTTTTGTCCAATTATATATGATAAGAGAAAATTGAACACGTGTTTGTTTTCTTACAAATGTGGTTTGTCATATGTTGTTTTAATTTATGTAATTCGTGTTATAGACGTTGAATCATATTTGGATTGTGGAAGTCGTACATGTGTCAAATTCGTTTTAATATACATGAATCTCGATTCAGTTTTGTTTCAGATTGATGATTTAAACATGAGATTGTGACATACGTATTTGTGATTCACTATAAAGTGTATGTCTACGTTTTACGATTCAATTGGTATGGTGATGTAATTTGGTTTGATGGCTCATAGGAGATCTGTTCTATTGTTTTGATCATGGTTAGATCAAAATTTTATATGTTACAAAATTTTATATGTTAAATTTTATATGATATTATACTCATATATATATGGATTATTTATATTTATAATTTCATTGATTTAATTATGGCACTTGTATTGTATTCAAAGGATTTCCGAATTCATGTTATAGAATAAGTATTTATATCATAACATGCTCATGGCCTTTGTTTGGTTTATCGATTCAAGTGTGTACTATTTACTCGATTTGATTTTATGTGCATTGAGTCAGTTCTTTTATTAAAAGCATTGTTAATAGACGAGGGAAGATGTATTGTATTTCTTTTGTGGATATTACTCTAGATACATCTATTGTACCTCTTGATAACTAAGGATAAGAACTACTGATATGTTGTTGTATGTATAAAGTTGAAGTAGAGAATCAGTTGAATAAGAGGATTAAGAGATTAAGATCTGATAGAGAAGGAGAATATAGTTCCTTGTTCTTGGAGATTTTTGTGAGACGAATGGAATAATTCATGAATTTACTGCTCCTTACTTCCCTGAACATAATGGTATTGCTGAAAGGAAGAATAGAACTCTTAAGAACATGTTGAATGCTATGTTGTTAAGTTCAGGTTTACCTATCAGTATGTGGGGGGAAGCCGTTTTGTCTGCATGTTATATTCTCAATCGAGTACCTCATAAAAAGTTAGATAAAACTCCTTACGAGTTGTGGAAAGGTTTTGCACCTGCTTTGAAATTTTTGAGAGTGTGGGGGCGTCTAGCTAAGGTGAGGTTGAATGATCCGAAGCAGGTGAATATTGGGTCTAAGACGTTTGACTACGTATTTGTTGGCTATGCTCAGAATTCTGCTGCTTATCGATTTTTGTCTCTGTGTGATAATTCTATTTGTGAATCTCGAGATGTTGAGTTTTTGAGCATGTTTTTCCAATGAAGACTAATCTGTTTATTAAGAATGTGCCTAGTTCATCCGAGAATGTTACGCCATCTGATCGATTAGTTCGAGAGTCTGAAGTAGCTCCAGAACTGAGAAGGAGTAAGTGACAGAGAACTGAAACTTCATTTGGTATTGATTTCATTACTGCTTTTGTTGTTGAACATCCTGATCTGATTGATGATTATGTGGTGTCAACCTTTATGATTAGTGATGATCCTGTTTCGTATAGAGCTGCTATGTATAGTGTAGATGCTCCACTTTGGAAGGAGGCTATACAAAGTGAACTAGAGTCTATCACTAATAATCATACTTGGGAACTAGTTGACTTGCCTGTTAAATGCAAACCTATTAGATCGAAGTGGTTTTTAAAGAAGAAGTTAAGGTATAAGGCAAGGCTTGTGGTAGTTGGATATTCTCAGAAAAAGAATGTTGACTTCTTTGACACTTATTCTCTCGTTGCTCGTATTTCTACCATTAGAACGCTAGTTGCTTTAGCTTCTATTCACAATCTTGTTGTGCACCAAATGGATGTGAAAACTGCCTTCTTGAATGGTAATCTTAATGAAGAGATTTATATTCATCGACCTGAGGGGTGTGTGGTACCTGAGATGGAGAATAAAGTGTGTAAGTTGAAAAGATCTCTATATGGCTTGAAGCAGACTCCTATTTAGTGGTATGAAAAGTTTCACAATACTATCTTGATGAATGGGTTTGTGGTAAATGGTTTTGAGTCACGTCTTTATTCCAAAATCCTTGGATCGGAATGTGTGCTTATATGTCTATATGTTGATGATATGTTGATCTTTGGCACTTGTCTTGATATTGTGATGGAAACGAAAGCATACATATCTTCTGCTTTTGATATGAAAGATTTGGGAGAGACTGATGTCATACTTGGTATTAAATTGGTAAAGTCTAAGGAGGGATATATGTTGAGTCAGTCTCATTATGTGGAACAAGTGTTAAATAGATTTTGTTGGAATTTGCTCCACGTGTAAATTCCTTATTATATTTTGTCTTTCTTCTGTCTCCACAATGCAGGTTACAATGGAGATCACAATGGTGAGGACATTTGACCAAGTCATGAGCTGTTACCGAATCTTGAGGAATACGAAATTCTGTTGAAGACTTGATGGAGAATCAGTTCGATCGTTGAGAAGAAAGAGGGAGAACTGATCGTTGAAGAAGTGGAGAAAGGTGGTTGAGAAGATCGTGGGACATTCTTGCTCATCAAGATTTGGAGATCTATAAATAGAGAAGAGTCCAACTCGAGTAGGACACCTTCATCTACCGAGTTTTTAGTGATAGAATCTTATTCACTTGTTTATCCTTTCTCAAAAGGTTGCTTTAGTCGAGTTCCTCTAGTTTAGATTAGAGTTTTTGATTTGCCTTTAACCTCGACTTGTAAATTGTTTGTTCACGTTTAGTGGATTGTTTTTAGCCTTGAGGCTCGGCAAGATATTGTAAAATATCTTGCTAAAAAGTAATCCTCGTGTCATTGTGTCTTTGCATTCGTTTTTATTCCGCTGCGTAAGTGTTTACAACATTGGTTGTCACAGTGCTAGTCATTGTGATTACCGTTGTTAGAGCACGAACTCTTTCAGATTTAACTGTACTGATTAGTTTCTGTTAAAACTCCTTATGATCCTGGTATGCATTTAAAGAAGAATGATGGTGAGTCTGTTTCTCAAGAACAATATGCTAGGATTCTAGGGAGTGTGATGTATCTGATGAACTGTACTAGGCCTGATATTGCTTACTCTGTAAGTCGATTGAGTCGTTATACTCATAATCCTAGTAACGATCATTGGATTGCATTATATCGCTTGTTGAAATATCTAAAGGGGACCAAAGATCTTTGCTTGCACTATTCATGTTTTCTCGAGGTATTGGAAGAATATTGTGATGCGAACTGGGTTTCAGATAGTGATGAGGTAAGCTCCACAAGTGGATTTGTATTCACACTTGGTGGGGCGCCGTGTCTTGGAAATCTGGAAAAAAGACTTGTATTGCTAGTTCAACCATGGAATCTGAGTTCATTGCATTGGAACTTGTGAGCAATGAAGCGAAATGGCTGCGAGAGGTTCTAGCTGATATACCATTGGGTAAGAATTCTGAAGCTCCTATTCCTCTTCACTGTGACTCACAATCTGCTATTTCTGTTGCGAAGAATAGCGTGTATAATGGGAAACGGAGACATATCCGGGTTAGACATGCTGTGGTGAGAGAAATGCTTGGAGATGGTGTTATTTCTCTTGACTTTGTAAAGTCAGAAAGGAATCCGGTGGATCCTTTCACCAAAGATCTCATAAAGCGTCAAGTGCAAGAACTTGCAGCCGGTATTGGAATGAAGATGTTGAATGAAGAAAGGTAACGTAGTGGAAACCTAACAGGTCAAACGAAACTGTGTTATCTTATCTTTATTTTATATCTTGTATATGTATTAACTTGTGTTAATTACAGTTAGTTGGAAATAACTTTATGCTATATTGGTTCTAGTGCGGAGAACTCCGGACATAGACGAATCGTTGCCTGACGAGGTAATCCTACTGCGGTGGATTTTCGATTGTACTATGATGTTTTGAGGTTGAGCATTGTTTAGCTCTTAATGATTCTTGCGGTTATGTTTTGCGAAACATTTCTGGTATATTATATGCGTATAATATATTTAGTGCCTTGGCGATTGCACTTTCATAGAATCACCTAAGTGTATGTGAAGAGTTTTTGTCTTCTATGAAATGCGTTTTCTAGAGCATACACGAGAATCGAAGGTATTGATTTGACCTTATTTGTCATCGCGGAGACGTATTTTCTTCCTAAGGAATGATGTGTGTTGTGGGGGATACTTATGAGCTCATAAAGTTCAAGCTGTAAAGCACTTTTTGAGATTCATATGTTGCCTACTTCACTAACGTACAAATTCAAATCGAAAGATATTTGTATCTACGCATCAATATTCCTTTCCTTTTTAATTCTTTTCATTTGTGGGGGATTGTTGAAAATAAAAAGAATTATTTATATTATCCCATGTTTTTTAGTTTACTTAGTGGGCAAGTTTCGTGGGATAATGGGCTTCTCCACATTTCCTATTGGGAGAAGTGTTCTAGTAGGATTAGGTTATTAATTCCTAAACTATATATATATATATATGTTGGCTTGGGCAGTAGAATGAGAGAACACAGCCGCCAATTCTTTCATACAGCCGCCCAATTCATTCTTTTCCTTTCTTTGCGTTTCATTGTTTTCCCCTTCCTTTTCTTCGTCTTCTTCCTCCTCCTTGAAATCGTCTCCAACTCGATTTTGTGAGTGCACGCTTAATCGAGTGTTGTGTTAACCTTCGAGAGTGTTTTCGGCATCGAGACTTGGCACCGAGGGTCTGCCGGAAATAGCTTTTAGGGCAGTGGTTCGTCCACGGAGCAACGATTAATTTACGTTTTATGCTTATTGTGATTTGTGCAGGTTTCTTGAACTTTGGCTCCAGTTCTAACAGGTGACGCCGGCCGGGCTGACTCGGGAGAGTTGGCGGTGACGGGTCAATTCGGAGTTGGGGACTCGAGGGAGTCAGCATCACCGGATATTGAACTACTGTTGGTGTTTAATTTTTGTAATTCCAAGTTATGTTTTGGTTAAAGTATTACTCTCCCTGTCTCATTCATATGAGAATGACACACGAGTAAAGTGGTAGACAATGTAGTATGCATAAATTTTAAGCATTGTAAGTTAAAATTTTGTTATTTAAGACAATATTTTTATGTCGGGACTAACGAAAATACAATTTATCCCTAAAAATTCTTATGGTATTCTCTGTCCCAAATTATGTGTTTCAATCGTATCTTAAATTTGTATTTCTATTAGTTAAATATTATAATTAAAAAAATAAAAATTGCATTATATATACAAATTATAATAGACATTTTCAAAGACGCCCTTTTCAGTATCGGCAACGAGAAAGCTCCCGGCCCCGATGGCTTCTCGGCGGGTTTTTTTCAAGAAGAATTGGGAGCTGGTCGGGGATGAAACCATAGCAACCGTGCTGAACTTCTTTCAGCGTGGGCTCATTCTTCGGGAATGGAACCACACTACGGTTACCCTCATCCCGAAAAAGACCCATGAGCCCACGGTTGCGGACTTCCGGCCAATAGCTTGCATGAACGTGGTTTACAAAATTATTACGAAGATTCTAAATGCTCGCATGGCCCCGCACCTACCGAAGCTGATCAGCCCGGCTCAATCTGCCTTCATCAAGGGCCGTAATCTATCCGACAATTACTTACTTGCTCAATCTTTGATCTATAGATACGGCATGAAGCAGCTGGCCCCAAAATGTATGGCCAAGATCGACTTACAAAAAGCTTACGACTCTATCTCGTGGGAATTTCTCCATGAAGTGCTTCGGGGGCTGCACTTTCATCCGTGCTTCATTTTCTGGATCATGACCTGTGTCATGTGCCCTACGTACTGCCTCGCAATCAACGGTGGAGTCCACGGGTTCATACGAGGCAAACGTGGCCTTCGGCAAGGGGACCCGATGTCCCTGACTCTCTTTCTCCTTTGCATGGAGTACCTTTCACGGCTCCTTAAGAAGAGAACGAGGGAGAGCGACTTCTATTTTCATGCCAAGTGTGAAGAGCTCGGCATCTCCCATCTTGCCTTTGCCGACGATCTCCTTTTATTTGGGCGTGGTGATCTCTCATCCATGAGCATCTTGGCGGAATCTCTTGCTGAATTCTCCCTCACATCCGGGCTTGAAGTCAGCCCAAACAAGTCGCGCCTCTTTTTCAGCAACGTTCCCGGTTTTGTTAAGGATGGTATCTGTGCTAAGTTCGGCTTTCCCGAAGCCTCGCTCCCGGTAAAGTATCTTGGGCTTCCACTTTCGCACAAGAACCTCCTTATCTCTCAGTTCTCCCCTATTATTGAGAGTATCACGAGCTGCATCAACAAGTGGAGCAACTAGTCCCTTTCATTGGCCGGGAGGGCTGAACTTATTCGGTCCGTCGTTCAAGGCATCGAGTACTTTTGGCTCCAATGCATTCCACTTCCCGGTGGTGTGACTGATAGAATCCACACACTCCTCCGTCGGTTCTTATGGGGTGGTAAACATTGTCCAGTGGCATGGAAGACGGTTTTTTTACCCAAAAACGAAGGGGGACTTGGCTTTAGGAGCTTATCGGCGTGGAACAAGGGGTTGTTATCGAAGGTGATTTGGAATATCCAAGCAAAGGCGGATTCCTTGTGGGTGTCCGATGGATCCACTCGGAGATCCTCAACGAGAGGAACTTTTGGACCACCCGCGTTGAAGCCAAGGACCCGGGTCTCCTCCGGAATCTTTTTAAAATCAGGGACGAAATCCTCGTTACTTGTGATGGTGATTGGACCAAAGGGCCGGGGCTGATTGAGATATGGTTTAAGGGCAAGGGGGTGCCGGACGCGTATGAATTTTTCCGCCCAAAGGGTACCCCTTTGTTTTGGCATGCTGCAATCTGGAAGCCGTACATCCCGCCCAGGTTCTCTATTACTCTTTTGTTTGCTCTTCACGGGAGGCTCAAGACGGTGGATAAACTTGCATTCGCTGACCTCCCTCCCCACTGCCGGCTGTGTAACCTTCACGCCGAGACCCATGACCACTTGTTCTTCGACTGTCCCAAAACGAGCTGCTTGTGGTCCCTCGTTAAAAATTGGATTGGCATCAAAGGTCGAGTCTCGAATATCAACGCTGCTGTGCGATATTGCACTAGGAATAAGGCTGGATCCGGCGTCCTTCGCAAGGCAAGATGGATTGCTCTCGCGGCAGTGGTGAACAGAATTTGGTACGGAAGGAATCTCCTCCTACATCAAAACACCCCGTTCCAGATTGCCACTATCCTCCGTGAGGTAAAAATTGACGTTTTTCACGTCCTTTACAACATTTTTCCGACTGAAGCTGTCCTCTCCCATATGGACATCAACACTAGTAGTTAGTTTTTGTGGCTTGTATGTTCTCGATTATGTGTAATAAAAGCTTTGGGTGTGTGTATGAGGGGCTGGAACCGGGTCACACGGACAGCGCACCTCGTGTTTGCTTCATTTGTAATGGTTGGGCGCTGGCCGGGCCCCATTCGGCCAGCCTGCCGCGGGCTGTCGGTTTCCCGGGGTGCCGGGTGTGCGTTGGGCTTGCTCTCAGCTGCCCTCCCTGGCGCCTTTTCTACCCACCTTTTGCGACGTGGGGGTTGGAAGCCCCGACCAAAGTCGTGGGCTTCTACCACTCGCTAGCTCCTCTTCGTACCCCACAAACCTTCTCTTTTCCCGTCTCCCGTCTTACCATTTTCTTTTGGCTTGTATTCCGGCCACCTTAGTTAGTGTTTCCGGGTTTGTATTTCGACCCTCTTAGTTAGTTTGTTTTGGGCTTGTATTTCCGGCCACGAGTCACATCGATGGAGTCAGTCTGATGTTGGATTACCCGGCACTGCCGTGGGTTTCGGTGGCTTCTCGCATTGCGAGGCCATTCTTTTTATTTATTTTAATAAAATGTTTATTGTTTCAAAAAAAAAATAGATTTTTTAATTGTGATATGCTCTAGTTTTGAATTTTTAAAGCAATATATAATCAATAAAAGTGAAATCAAATGTTAAAAAATAATTATATACCCTAATTTGGATTAGCGAACCTTAGAAATAATCATAAAATATATCATTATAAATTAAAAAGTTTGAAGAAAAGGGAAAAATGCATTTAAAACCGTCAACTTTATCTGACATATCGTTATAACCGTTAACTTTCAATTTTTTCTCTAAAATCACAAACTTTTTAATTTGTCCAATATTCCCTTAATTTCGATTGTTCCCCAAATCAAAGCTGACGTGGCGTTGATGTGGCAGTATTGACATGCCCTCCACGTAAATTTTATAAGACATGTATACATCCACGTAATTATTTTTATTTAAAAAATATATGTAATTAATTTTAATTTCTAAAATATTAATGCACATTAAATAAATAAAAAAAATCAAACTGAAGCTATAGAGTATAGCTTTCATGGAGGTTGATCGCCTAAGCGCACTACCGTCCTTCGCCTTCTATAGCACATGCCTGAAAATCGAGAAATCCTAAGGTTCGTCGCGGAGGTTAACGCGGTGGCGGCTCATGCTCATAGATAAAGTCCACCTAAAAGGCCTCACATCATATTCGGATACGACCACTGCTTCGCCTCTGACATCGATGCTTGGCTCGATTTTGCAGCGAAAAACAGGGTCAGGGAAGTAGATCTGCACCTAGAACTAGGGATGTCAATCGGGCCAACCCGAGCGGGTTCGAGTTGGCCTTTTGGGCTGCGGGTTAATCGGTCCGGGTTCAATCGGGTTGGTTTTTTTTCGGGCTAGAAAATTTTGACCCTATCCCTAAACATCCGGGGCTCGGGCTAGCCCGTCGAGCCAAAAGGTTGACGAAAATAGAAAAATAAATGTATATTTTTACAGGTCTTAATTTTAAAATAAATAAATAAGTCATGTTATAAGCTCAACAAAATTTTGTCTTGTATTATTTGAGTCCAACTTACATAATATACAATAAATAATTACTTGAGATATAAAAATGTGAAGATGATACGTTTCATTTCATGATTGTAATAACCATTTTTTTTAAATATTATGTACACAACATAGCATAAAAATTTATAATATTTTTCGCAATTATTTAAATTAAGACATTAACTACAATATTTAAACAAAAGTAATGAACTTCAACAACTAGGTAATGAAAGTTTTTTCGGGTTATCGGGTCAACCCACCAACTTGTCGGGCCAACCCTATCGGGTGTCGGGTTATTCAGTTCGGGCAATTCGGGTTGAAAAAAAATTCGGGCTAAAAATATTCGACCCTAACCCGCCTTTTGCTCGGGTTACTCGGGCCAACCCACGAGTTTCGGGCTCAATTGACATTCCTACCTAGAACTGATCGGATAACAGTATTTCAGCGAGGGAGGAGATAGATCTAGAAAAATAAATTAATTGCATATATTTATTTAAATAAAAATAATTACATGGATATATATATGTGTCTTATAAAATCTACGTGGAAGCTATGTGGACGACATGTCAATTTCAAAACTGACACATCAACGCCACGTCAGCTTTGATTTGGGGAAAATTAGAAATTAAAGGGAAATAGGACAAATTAAAAGTTTGTGATTTTAGAGAAAAATATTAAAAGTTAACGGTTAAAACGATATGTCAGATAAAGTTTACGGTTTTAAATGCATTTTTTCCAAAAAAAAAAAAAAAAAAAGAATGCTACAAAACTAATAGAAATTGAGATTTGAAACACGGTTATGACACAAAATTTGAGAAAATTGTGATCAAGAGAGTAATAGGCATTTTACATTTTTCAATCTAAATAAAAAGAGTAGTAATTTTACATTTAAAAAAAATACTCCTGATATATATCATGTTTGCTTGATTTGCTAGTATATAAGGAGTGAGTTTGAATTTACACCCTTGCTACAGAGAATAACTTATTTCCAACACAAAAATTAAAATGAAAGAAGGATAGTTTTGAATAAAATAATATGAATCGATTAGTATACTATAATACGTCTATATCAATAGAACGAATAAAAATAAAACTTAGCAATAACAGATGGAGTAAAGATGGAGTAAGAAACAACCTAGCTCGTAATGATATCAAACGATTAACCATACACATAACATAACCAAAACACACATGACTAAAATCCCACAACATTACAAATCTGACTATCAAACTATGGTTGGAAAACAAGAAATAAAGTTTGTTGCGTTCATTTCCACGAATATTCGACTCGGACACCAGTAGATTCGACCTTTTGATTTGCCCAAGCCTCAGCAAAGGGATTGCAGTCAAGCAATACAATCTGGTACAAAGTTTTCAAAGGAGGGATCCCTTTCAATTTGTGGCAGTTTTTCATCGTTAGGAACCGAAGTTGTAAGAACGTTTCATCTGCTGCAATCCACTGCACGAGATCTGTATCTTCGATCAAAAGATATGCGAGCTTTTGGAATTTCATTTCCTCTGCTCCCCACTTGTCTCCTCGAAAGGCATAGGACTGCAGTTTGAGCACTTCCAGATTTGGTAACTCAGCAATGATGCTCATTTCTTCCCAAGAATATCCGAATCCGCTCAAGCTCAACTTTCTAACAGAAGATGAGGAAATCGAAAGAACTTGATTTGGTTTAGGCAAGATACTCGGGTTCATCACTACACCTCGAAAAGAGTCTAGTTTTTCAAGGCAGATTACATGATCGAAGCAACTACTCCCTTCAGCTCTAGCATTAGGATCAGGCGCCAACTCGATTTGAATTCTTAACTTCTCTAAGTTTGGAAGACCCTCAAGAACTTCCTTGGTACAAGTTTGAACACCAACATCTAAAAGATGTGACAGGTCGGGTAGAGTCGCCCCGGGGGGAGGATGAGGTAAGTTTCTTCCTACGATTTGAAGATGCACCAATTCTTTCATATCCCATATCTCAACAGGCACATACAATTCCGACTCATCATCAGCTACACGGCTCGTGTGCCTGATGATGCGCGAGTGTTGATGGACAATTAAGTACTCGAGGAACCAGAGTTTGTTTATGGAAGGAGGGAGAGTTGAATTAGTAGTAAGGGAGAGGTACTTGAGTTGAATTAGCCTCACTACCTCAACCGGGAATTCGTAGAAACGGATGTTGAGTGCATCGAGCACCCTCAAAAGCTTGAGCTCGAAGCATATAGGAACTTGATACGGAAGATATGGGCCCGTGCACAAAACAGAACGTAGATTTGAAAGAGATGAATCTATGGACTTATGCACCTCTTTGATAGCCAGCAATGTGTTGTGGTAGATGGCCAGACGACGGTTATCTTTGAGACGTGCTCCGATCAAACCATATTTTCCTTCAGCAGCATAGCTATGTAAGACATGGAGAAACTTGTTGTTCTCGGCTTCTCTTTTCACAAGATGCCTATACACAATGTGGAGGTTGAACGCCTTCGCTTTGCCAATACTACTAAACCGTTCCTCGCGAACCACAGCAAGATTACTATAAATGATGTAGTAAAAAACAGAGTGGAATCCATCAGCAAACCTCTCAGCACGCCATAAGTTGGTGATCCTTGAACGCCGGACAACATACGAATGAGGGAAAACTCCCATATACAGAAAGCACGCTTTCGAATTCTGGATCATGAAGTGGTAGCTTCGCAAGAGCACCTCGTATATTTGATCCATGGCGTCCTCGAAAACAGAGTTCTTCATCTCCGCAACCTCCTCCCAATACCGTTGATTCTTGGGTGCTTTCGATAGGAGGCGTGCAACAGTAATAATTAGAAGAGGAAGGCCTTCACATTTCTCTGCAATCTTCTTTCCGGCTTTCACAAGTGGAGGCGGGCAATAGCGCTCTTCCCCAAACACCTTCTTCTCCATAAGCTCCCAACTCTCGTCTTCGTTCAAGAAAGACATCCGGAAAAGGTATCTAGCGTACCTAAAATCTTTGAAAGTCGACTCGATCCTACTCGTTACCAACACAAAACTTCCATCACAGTTCTCCGGGAGCAACGGGGTGAAGTCCCGGTCGAAGCTCACATCCCACACATCATCCAACACGATCAGAAACTTTCTGCCTGTCAATATTCTCTTGAAAAACTGAGATTCACCTTCGTCTTCGCCTCTCGTGAACATTTCATCAACATCAAGCTGAGCTACAATAGCTCCCAAGATTTCTCTAAACTCGTACTTCTGCCCAACGACGACGAATGCCCGACAGTCGAAGCTTTCCCTCACTGAGGGATCACGAAAAAGTTTCTTCGCCAATGCTGTTTTCCCCATTCCCGCCATTCCGGTGATCTCAATGCTATAGAAATGAGCAGAAGCGTATTTTCCGGTAAGAAATTCTCTTAGATTGAGAAACAGACCGTCGATTCCGACCATATCACACTCTTCGTCTCCACTCATCGACGAAACAGAAGCAGCAGCAGTAACAACAACTTCTTCCTGCTTGTATAATTCCTCATATATTCTTTCCTCATCTTCTTCGATGTTTCCACGAAGGAATCTATTTCGTGCTTCAAGTGATGGAGGTTGAGGTGGAGTCTGCCGCTGCCATGGCTCCGATCGGATTGCGGAAGAAACTGAGCTGAAGCTTCGGACTCGATGGCGTCTTCCAACTTGCACGCTTCGTCTCGTATTCGTGCGTCGACGCTCATTACGCCTGCGCTGTTGTTCTTGATCTGGTCGTATACTTTTAGCGTCCGTTGAAGCCTTTTGGCACTCCGGCCTGCACATCTCAAGATTTTAATTGGTGGAGGAGGCAACGCAAGTTTGAGGAGAATTGAGAAGGTAGTGTATTCTGTAATACAAACAAGTCACGGCTGCATAAGCCATGGCGGCAGCGGCAGCGGCGACGGCGACGGCGGTTTAACTCAAAATCCGGTGAAGGGGAATCAAACGGCCGGCTTTTGAGGTTTTGTTTTAAGTGAAAGTAGACAAGCCAAGCATGTGCAATTGCGGTTATTGATTGGGGTTGCCGAAAGAATTAGACAGCTTACAATAAACAATTTATAATATTATTTAATTACAATTGCCTTCATTGCTTAAAAATTTACTGGATACTAAGATTGTCATAGTATCTCATAAAAGGAAAAAAATATTCAAAAATATATTTTTAAACTTATCATTAAAAAGCGTGAAAAAAACATGTTAAAATTTGACTAAAGGTAACGTCTTTTCCTACGGGTGACCGATTGAGTACATTGCTATATAAATACAAAGAACGCAAAAGCAGCCACCCTTAAAAAAATATTTTAATTGCCATTGATTGATCAAGTATTATACTACTTGTTAAAAGCTCCCTGTATCATAACCATATACACGTACGTTTTCACAGTTAATGTAACAATTTCATATTTACAGTAATATAAGTTATTGTTATTTGGAGTTTAGTCTTTTTTTTTTTCTTTATAGTTTTGGCCCGTGCAGAATCTGGCAAGCTGATGTCTAATTTTTCATACTAGTTTCCACCGATTAACCAGGATTTCTTAGTCTCAGCGTCTATTATTATTAACCTCAATTATTATTTCATAATTTTCAAATTTCTTGAAAATGACAAAACTGTAGAAGTGATGAAGATTGGAGGAAGGAGTGCTGAGAAGAGTGTTGGTGTGCATGGAAATGTAGAAGATGCAGTTTGAACGTGGAAATGGAAACCCTACATTTGTTCTTCTTAGTTGACGTGGATAGTGTAGCCAACGTGTTATTTTGTGATTCGTCTAGCTATTAGTTAATTAGTTTAAGTCGTATCCGTTGGATTATCCTCCACGTGTACGCACGAGATTCTATCTTTCCTTTTCTTACTACCTCTATCTCACTAAATAAGCAACATTTCAAAATGGCACTAGTACCAAGAAAAAAATAATGTGCGGCTATAATTAACTATGATGAGAGAGAGTTAATTACAACCAAGTATTTTTTACTATTTTAGGAAATGTGTCTAATAAATTAGATGGACTAAAATGGCAAATGTTGCTAATTTAATGAGATGGAGGTAGTATTTTCCAAGCTTCCTTTTCCAGTCTAGAGTATAAGTATCAAAAGCAATGTAACAGTACGAGACTTTTGTTGAATGAACTTTACTCTTGCTTCATATCTTCATCTTCTTTATCCAAATATATACATGAAATACTGAAATTCTACATGGTATCCAGAGCAAGGTTGTGATTATTGATGGCTAAAGGAGGGCGGAAAAGCTATTCTCAAGCTTTGATTGAAGGATCTGCGAGCTCTGTTCATAATCAGCAGGCTCGAGGTCGTCGGAATGGGAAGGAACCAATCGGCGCCGATGGATCTGGAGATCCTGAGACACCACCGCTCGCTCCGAAGAAAATAGAAGAATTATTGAAGCTGCAGCCCTCAGATCACCCGGGGATGCAGCTTGTAGCAGCTCATCTTACAGGTACAAATTTTTTACAGTGGTCGCGTTCCATTCGTCGGAGTTTAGGAGCACGTACTAAGCTTGCATTTCTAGATGGAACATTTCCTGAGCCTGAGGAAGACAAGGATTATTACAATGACTGGTTGAAAACAGATTTTATGGTATCTCAATGGATAATCAACTCAATAGCTAAGGAAATTGTTAATGCTTTTTCTCACTATGAAACTAGTGAACAACTTTGGAATGCATTGATGCATAGGTTTGGTAGGAGCAATGGACCGAAAACCTATAGGTTACAAAGGGAGATTATGCAGTATAAACAAGGCAATCAGAATGTGTTTACATATTTCATTAATCTCACCAATTTGTGGAATGAACTTGACTTGTTGTTGCCACCTATAGCACGTAGTTGTGATGCAGAAAATGATTATGTTATTCGTGAAGAGCATCAGAAATTGGTTCAGTTTCTAGTAGGCTTGAATGAAGTATTTGAGCAGACTAGGAGGCAAATCATGCTGCTAGAGCCATTACCATCTGTGGAACAGGCTTATGGTATGGTTGTGCAGGTTGAGGATCAGATGGAATTAGTAGAAGAAGGAAATGCAAGTGATCAAAAAATGATCATGCAAGTTGGGAGACAGAATCAAGGATACAGTGGTAGCAAGGGATTTAATGGACCACAAAAGGGGATTTCAAAGGAAGAGAGAGCTAGAATGAAGTGTTCTCATTGTCAAGCAAATGGACATGAAGTGCATGAGTGCTTCAAGCTCCATGGCTACCCAGATTGGTACAAAAGATTGAAGGAGAGTAAGGCAGTAAGGGTGAATTATGTTGAAGATGATGATGATACAAGATCCAGATCAGATGGAGGAAGAGCACCTCCAACATAGACAGTTACAGATATTGAGAAAGTTATTCAATCTGAAATAGCTAAGTACATGAGCAATTTCATGCAGAAAGGGCAGGGTAATCAGTCTAGTTCTGATGTGAATATGGTTCAGAAAGCAGAACCACAACAACAACAACAACAACAACATCCTTTTGATGTGCAATATGCTTTCAGTGTACTGTCTAGTATGGAGAGAAATTTTTGGATCATTGATTCAGGTGCAAGTTCTCATGTGTGTTGTGATGTAGATCTCATGACAACCACATTCAAGTATGAGACTCCTATCCTAGTGAAGTTACCAGATGGTTCATCAAAGGAAGTCTATTGTGGAGGAAATGTGAGGATTAATAAAGACATATATCTAAATGATGTGATGTTGGTTCCAGATTTCACTCATAATCTTTTGTCAGTGGCACAACTAGTGAAGGAATCTCAAGCTAAGTGTGTTTTCCTGCCACAACGGTGCATTATACAGAGACAAGGAACAGAAGCAGTGCTTGGCATAGGAAAAATGGTTAATAACCTCTATGTAATAGAGACTGCAATGGAAAATCATTACTGTCATATGTTTGATCCAAAGGATAAGGATCTACAGAAGTGGCATGTCTTCTTAGGACATCCATCTATAACTGCTATGAAGCATATGCCTGAGTTCAAGGGCTTATTTACAAGTGAGAGTGTGAAAGCTATTGAAGACTGTGAAATCTGTCTGCTGGCAAAACAAAGTAGGAATGAGTTTCCTGTTTTGCAAAGAAGAACAAATGAATTATTTGAAATGATTCATGCAGATGTATGGGGGCCATATGGAGAGGAGAATATTGATAACTCAAGGTATGTCCTCACCATTGTTGAAGATTACTATAGAACTATTTGGATACTTGATGAGGTCCAAAGAGCAAGTGTGCTCCATACTGAAGAAGTATTTTAAACTAGTGCAAACACAATTTGGAAAGGAGATTAAAATCTTGAGAACAGACAATGGATCTGAGTTTGTTAATAAAGAAGTCAGAGGTGTATTGGATGCTTTAGGAATGATGCATCAAAGGTCTTGTCCATATACACCCCAACAGAATGGGGTGGTTGAGAGAAGGCACAAATTGTTGTTAAACTCAGCTCGAGCTTTGATGTATCAAAGTTCCTTACCATTGAAGTTCTGGCCATACTCTATTTTAACAGCTACATGGATGATCAATAGAGTAACTAGTCAAGTATTAGATTGGAAGACACCTTATGAGATGATGTTTGGTGTACAGGCAGATTTATCAATCTTAAAGCCCTTTGGGTGTCTTGCATTTGCTGTTAACTTGGCACCTTCTAAAGGGAAGTTTGATGTCAGAAGCAATAAGTGCATATTCTTAGGATATGAGGCATCTCACAAAGGTTATCTCCTTTATGATTTAACTACACAGAAATTGTTAACCTCAAGAGATGTGAGGTTAGGGATGGCAACGGGGCGGGGGCGGGGCGGGTATTGCTTTCCCACCCCCGTATCCGCCCCAAAAATTCCCCCCCGTACCCGCCCCGAAACCCGTTTAAATTGATGCGGGGACGGGGCGGGGATTACCCGGCGGGAGAAGCCTACCCGTCGGGTACCCGCTAACATTTTTTTCCTGTTACAAATCAATTTTTTTAATAAATAATTAATTATTAAATGCTAAAATTATTTTTTAAACTAATAAATTTATTAATATTATAATTATAAAAATATTAAATAATGATTATTAATATTAATTTTATTTAAAATATATATATAAATTCAAAATATAAATATTAAATTTATTATTGGGGCGGGTACGGGGCGGGGATCTGTAAACCCACCCCCGCCCCAAACCCGCTTCGGGTTTATGTTTCCATACCCGTCCCCGACCCCAAACCCGAATACTTCCCCCCGTCCCCGCCCCATTAGGGCGGGTACCCGCGGGTACCCGAACTCGCGGGTAAAATTGCCATCCCTAGTGAGGTTCATTACAGATGTATACCCATTTGCTGATCCACATGGTGTAACTGAAGATACACCTACATTGCCTTTAGTGCAAGTGATGGAACCAGACAAGATAGAGACACATGTGGACTCTCAAATGGTGGATGCAGAGATTTCTTTGTCACCTACTGGAGATGTATTGCAAGATACAGAGGCTTCTGCCTCTCAGCATCCTCCAGTTGTGACAGAACTTCCTCTTAGGAGGAGTGATAGGGTGAGGAAGGAGCCTGAGTGGTTGCAAGACTTTGTAGGGCACATTGATATCACAGAGTTGCCAACATTTGATGCAGGAACTTCCTCCCCACCTACTTTCCCTTTCCTAGTTTCTCCTTCTCATAGTGAAGACTACTTGGGGTTCCTTTTCAATGTTTTCACTGCTCTTGAACCTACTACATACAAAGAGGCCAGTAAGTATTCACAATGGGTAGAGGCCATGCAGGCTGAGCTTGATGCTTTAAGGCAAAACAAAACTTGGGAGATAGTGCAGTTACCACAGGGAAAGAGAGCTGATTGGTGTTTATTTGTTAGGTTTTTCGTTGCATTTTCGTGTTAGTTTTCATTATGTTTTTGTGTCTTTTAGTGTGTCTTTTGGCTATGATTGTTTGTTTGGAGTTTTGGGTATCATAGGAACAAAAGGGGAGAAATTGGAAGAAAACGGGACGAAAAGTGCACGAAGAGAAGGCAAAGCCGTGAGATACCAGAACCTCATCTGGACGACCGTCCAGATTTCCTTCACAATCTGGACGATCGTCCAAACACGTGCGAAGCAGTTATCCAGTTCCTAATCTAGCCGATCGGCCAGATTTCCTCCACAATCTGGACGATCGTCCAAAAGTCGGCGGCCAGCTGTTCTTTCCTTATTTATCTAGGTTTTTACCTAGTATATATATATCATCCCTTGTACACGAATTATGATCACCTTTTATCATTGTTTAGCTTTAGTTTTCAGATTAAAAAACTTTAGTTTAGCTTTCTATTGTTCGGATCCGGATTCGTTCTTCGTTTTTGCAATTTAATTCAAGACGCTTTATTTAATTCAAGTTCTTCGTTCTTCGTCTCAATTTCCGTAAGTTCTTTTATTGCTTTCGTTTATTCGTTTTAATTGCTTGCTTCGTTTAGATTCGTTTTCTTAATTGCTCCGTTTAAATTCCTTAGTTTAATTTCGTTCTTTCGATTTCAAGTTTAAAGTTTAGATTCGTTTTCTTGCTTTCAATTCTCTTTCGTTTTTTTTAAAGCTTTTCAAGTTAGATTTATTTGCCTTTAATTTCCAGATTTCAATTCATCATGTCTAGATTTATTTATGCTTCTTTCTTTGCTTTCGTTTCCTTCGTTGCTTTCTTTATTGCTTTCTTTTCGATTCTTGCATAGGGAGATTTATTGCTTTATTCTAGTTTAATTCTTAGATTTATTTCTTGAGTTCTAGATTAGTTATTTAATTGCTTTTATTTACTTGCTTTGCTTTATTTTATTTGCCTAGGATTTAAAACAAAAACCCCAAAATATTCTTTACTTGCTTTCTTAGATTAGATTTTTACTACATAATTAATTGCCCTGTTAAGTTTTCCTTGAGATTCGATACTTAGGTTTTACTTGCTAGTGCTACGATAGATTTCGTCTATTGCGAACACTTTTTGGTGAAACAAATTTTGGCGCCGTTGCCGGGGAAAACTTTAGGCTTTTGATTGTGTAGTATTTTTATTAGCTTTATTTTTATTTTTATTTGTGTTTATTCGATTTCTTGTTTCTCCCACTCGGTGCGTTTAACCCTTTTGTTGAGTGTTGTTTATGCATGGTCGCCGAAGTCTTCAAAGGAATTTAGCGCCCTACGTCGACAACATCCATCAAAGGAGAGCGATCTTAGCCGCGAAGGAGAAGGAGGAGATCGATTCGCAAGACTTTGGTTTAGTCTTGTTGTTTGCAGAGCCCGAAGCCATGGCAGCTAGAGTCATGGGCGATTTTGCTCGCCCCACATTCACGGCCACCACTTCGGCGATTGTCCTGACGGAAGCGGTCAGGAATCATGAGCTTAAACCTCACCACATGGCGTTGCTCCCATCCTACCACGGGCTAGCCAACGAGGATGCTTTGACGTTCATCCGAGAGTTTTGCACGGTGGTGCAAACTTTCCCACTCGCGGGACTCACGGAGGACACCTTGAAGATGAAGTGCTTCCCGTACACCCTCAAGGATCGAGCAAGGTCGTGGTATTTGGCACTCCCGGCCAACTCTCTTGCCACATGGAATGTGGTGTGCGAAAAGTTCATGCTCAAGTACTACCCGAACCGCAAGACTCAAGAGGTGCGGTCAAAGATTATGAATTTCTCCCAAGACAACGATGAGCCGTTTTACGAAGCATGGGAGAGGTTCCAAGAGCTACTTCAACAATGCCCTCATCATCAAATGGCACCGGAGTTGCTTTGGCAATATTTCTACGACGCCCTCAACCAAACTTGCCAATTCATGGTGGATAGTTCGGCCGGAGGCAACATAGCGGTCAAGACGGCTGAAGAGTTGAAGGATATATTCGAGACGCTTGCTGCGAGTTCTCAACAAAAATCAGCTAGACCGAGGAAAGTGGAGGCGAGTGCAATTTCGATGAGCCCCGACTTGAAGAAGCAAATTGCCGACATGTATAGGGATCTCGAGAATTTGAAGGTTAAGCAAAGTGCACCGGCCCCGAAGGAGGAAGAGAGGAAGCCCGACCAATGCGAGATTTGTGGAGAACTTGGTCACATCAAGGAGGTGTGCCACAACATGGGGGAGTTTCCATACGAAGGAGGAGCCGAGGTCTACGCCGCTCAAGGATACCCACCTCAAGGACCACATCAAGGATACCAAGGGGGATACAATGGACGCTACCAAAATCCGAGGCCGACACAAGGGCAAGGTAACCCCCCTACCTATCCGAATAGGCGTCCTCCACCATATAATAACCCCTATCCTCCTCCACCAAATCCCTACTACTCTCAACCTCCACCATATTATCCACCTCCTCAATACCCTCCAAATCCATATTATCCACCACCTCCATATTACCCTCCTCAATCTAATCCTACACCACCACCACCATATCCGAACTCTCGTCCTCAAGGACCTCCACAAAAGCCTCCCGCCGATGAAGATCGTTTCCATGCACTTGATGCAAACATAAAGCGGCTCGAGACGGCCATTGGCCAAATTTCGGGATCTATGCACTTGATGCAACAACCGGGGCGGATTCCGAGCCAAGGGATCCAACCACAACAAGCTAACGAGGTGCAATATCCCCCATATGTTCCTCCTTTTCCACCGCATCAAGCCCAAGCCGTCTCGGTGTTGCGGAGCGGGAGGCACGTGGACAATGGAGTGTCAATGCCACCTCAAGGACGCATGGGAGATAGATGGGGCCCGAGCCCCCGTTGGAATGGGCCGAAGACGCCGGCAGCACCTTCACATCAACACGTCCGTCCAGCACCCGATCTGGACGGTCGGCCAGATGCTGGACGATCGGCCAAAACGCAGGCGCCTGAGCCCCGTCCAGTAGCTGATCTGGACGGTCGTCCAGATTCTGGACGCTCGTCCAGAATTCCCAACTCGCCCAAGAACGCAGCAGCTAATCTGGACGATCGGCCAAGTCACCCCGACTCTTCTGGCCGATCGTCCAAATCAGGTGAGCAGCATACGGAGTCCGACGAGCCCGAGAAGGAAGCCCCACCTCTACACAAGACTTCCAACCCTTATGTTCCTCCCATTCCTTATCCAAGTCGTGTGAAGAACAAGAAGCGTGATCAACAATTCGCCGATCTTTACAAGCTTCTTTCAAAGGTGGACGTGAACTTGCCTCTCCTTGATGTTATTCGCAATGTGCCACCGTTCGTGAGGTTCGTGAAGAAGTTGACATCGAGGAAGAAGCCGTTCGATGAGATGGAGACGATTGCGGTATCGGAGGTGGCGACATCAATTATGCAACACCCTCTTCCACCTAAGCAACGAGATCCAGGTTCTTTCGTTATCACTATCTCCTTAGGTAATGGTAAGGAAGCATGTGGTATGCTAGATTTAGGTGCCGGTATTAATCTTATGCCTTATTCTATCTTCAAGCAATTAGAGCTAGGAGAACTTAAACCCACTCGCATGAGCCTTCAATTGGCGGATAGGTCTATTAGGTACCCTAGAGGTATTATTGAGGATATTCTTGTTCGCGTAGGGGGTTTGATTGTTCCCGTTGATTTCGTGGTTTTAGAGATAGGTGAGGTACAAGAAAATGGTATTGAGCACACACTTTTGCTAGGTCGTCCTTTCATGGCTACTACTAATAGTTTGATTGATGTGAAGAGTGGTGTGATTAAGATGTCCGTTTTAGGAGAGGATGTTTCGTTTTCTGTGCATAAGAGTCGGCCTATGTCATCGGTCAATTTAATTGATAATTGTTCTTTCATCGATAAGGTTGATGCCTTGGCCGAATGTTCTTTTGTGCAGGATTTTGAGACCGAGGAGGTGTGTTGGGGATCCGGAGATCAAATGGAGTGGGAGCGAATGGAGAGAGACATTGGGATCAAACTCCCGTTTCCCCCTCAAGACCCCGAGCCCGGCTCGAAGATTCCGGAGCCGTTGGAGTTGAAAGAGCTGCCATCGCATTTGAAATATATATTTTTAGAGGGAGGCAATCAAAAACCCGTAATCATCTCTTCTTCTTTGTCTCTTGCAGAGGAAGGAGCTTTGGTGGGCATACTCAAGGAGAACAAGCTCGCTTTTGGATGGAGCTCGGCGGATATACGAGGAATTAGCCCGGCCACGTACATGCATCGCATCAATCTCGAAGAAGGCGCTCGCCCCAAACGAGATGGACAGAGGAGGCTCAACCCAATGCTCATGGAGGTAGTGCGCAAGGAAATCTACAAGCTATTGGCGGAGGGTATTATCTATGCCATCACCGATAGTGAGTGGGTTAGCCCGGTGCACGTCGTTCCAAAGAAGGGAGGAATCACGGTGTCAAAGAACGAGAAGGACGAGTTGGTCGCCTCGCGCCCGGTTACCGGTTGGAGGATGTGCATCGATTATCGGAAGCTTAATGCTTCCACCAAAAAGGACCACTTTCCTCTCCCTTTTATTGATCAAATGCTTGATAAGTTAGCCGGGCAAGAGTTTTATTGTTTTCTAGATGGTTTGTCAGGTTACTATCAAATTGCGATAGCTCCGGAGGATCAAGCAAAGACGGCCTTCACAAGCCCTTTCGGGACCTACGCTTATAGGAGGATGCCATTTGGTCTCTGCAACGCACCGGGTACGTTCCAAAGATGCATGATGTCTATTTTTTCGGAATTTATCGGTGATTTTGTAGAGATTTTTATGGATGATTTTTCTGTTTTCGGGTCGTCTTTCCATGATTGCTTGTTGAAAATAGAGAGAGTCCTTAAGAGATGCATTGAGAGTGGACTTACCTTGAGTTGGGAAAAGAGTCATTTTATGGTTAGAAGTGGAATTGTTTTAGGCCATATAGTTTCGAGTAAGGGCATAGAGGTCGACAAAGCGAAAGTGGAGGTGATTGAAAAATTGCCACCACCTAGTGATGTCAAAGGTATTAGGAGTTTCCTTGGTCATGCGGGCTTTTATAGACGATTCATTAAGGATTTCTCTAAAATTAGCCAACCTCTTTGTCGATTGCTTGCTCAAGATGTGCCTTTCCACTTTGATGAGTCTTGTATGAATGCTTTTCTCACTTTAAAAGAAAAACTCATCTCTGCCCCCGTTGTAGTTGGTCCCGATTGGTCATTGCCTTTTGAGATTATGTGTGATGCGTCTAATAATGCCGTAGGGGCTGTTTTGGGTCAAAGAGTCGATAAGATGCTTCGTGTGATTTACTATGCTAGTTTAACTCTTAATCCGGCTCAAGTGAATTACACCACCACCGAACAAGAGATGCTTGCCGTTGTTTTTGCCTTAGATAAATTTAGATCTTACATCATAGGGTCTAAGGTGATTATTTATAGTGATCATGGTGCTCTTAGACATCTTTTGACTAAAGCCCAAGCAAAACCTAGGTTGATTAGATGGGTCTTATTATTGCAAGAATTTGACATTGAAATTCGTGATAGGAAAGGTAGTGATAATCTTGTGGCCGACCATCTCTCTCGTCTCGATTCACCTCCCCCTTATGCTTCTCTTGATGATATTTGTGATTCCTTTCCCTTTGAGAATGTTAATGAAGTGAGTGCTACTCCTTGGTTTGCCGATATTGCTAATTACTTGGCCGATAAGGACACTAAACCCGTCCTTAACGCTCAAGAAGAGAAAAGGTTTCTTCGTTTGTGTAGGCAATATTATTGGGAGGATCCTCACTTGTTCAAGCTTGGGAAGGACGAGGTGATTCGAAGGTGCGTTCCCGACCACGAGCAAACCGAGGTGCTGCGACATTGTCACGAGGAGCCGAGTGGAGGACATTTTGGAGGCCAAAAGACTGCTCATAAGGTGCTACAAAGTGGATTATATTGGCCTACCTTGTTCAAGGATGCTCAATCCTTCTACCTTGCATGCGATCGTTGCCAACGCACAGGTTCTATAGGTCGCCGTAATGAGATGCCCCTTAATCCTATTTTAGTGGTTGAGATTTTTGATGTGTGGGGCATCGACTTTATGGGACCTTTTCCTAAATCCCATGGTTTCGAATACATTTTACTTGCGGTCGATTATGTGTCCAAGTGGGTTGAAGCCATCCCCACAAGGACGTGCGATTCTCACGTTGTCTTGAAGTTTGTGCAGGAAAATATTTTGTGTAGGTTTGGTTTCCCTCGTGTGATCATTAGTGATGGGGGAAAGCATTTTTGCAACAAATTGTTCGCCAAGCTCATGAAGAAGAACGCCATCACTCACAAGGTGGCGACTCCTTATCATCCACAAACCTCGGGACAAGCGGAGACGAGCAATCGCCAAATCAAGGGGATTTTAGAGAAGACGGTCAAGCCATCGAGGAAGGATTGGGCCGACAAGTTGAACGACGCTCTTTGGGCATATCGTACGGCTTACAAAGGCGTGCTTGGGATGAGTCCCTATAGGCTCGTCTATGGTAAGTCGTGCCATTTGCCCGTTGAGATCGAGTTCAAAGCATATTGGGCCCTCAAGCGCATCAATTTCGACCTCGACGATGCTCATGATCGGAGGATTTTGCAAATGGAGGAGCTCGACGAGCTAAGGAACGAAGCTTACGACAATGCCAAGATTTACAAGGACAAGGTGAAACGTCTACATGATAGACGCATAGCCTTCAAGGAGTTCAAACCCGGAATGAAGGTACTTCTCTTTCACTCTCGACTTCGATTATTTCCGGGTAAGCTTAAGTCTAGGTGGGGAGGTCCATACACGGTGGTGCAAGTTTTCCCCCATGGTGCGGTGGAAATCAAGAACGAGGATTCGGGATACATTTTATCGGTCAACGGGCAACGATTGAAGCCATATATCGAAGGGACAACATTACCTCACACGGTGGAGACGATTCTCATCTCCGACCCCCCACTTTCCTCTTGAGTATTTGGTACGTCAAGCTAATGACGATAAACGAGCGCTTGGTGGGAGGCAACCCACGTAAAAAAAAAAAAAATAATTTTTGATTTAGTATTTTTCATAGTTTTTTTGTGTTAATCTTCGATTTTCGTGTTAGTAAGTGTCTTTTTGCAGGAATAGGCGTCAATTACCAGCAGCTGATCTGGACGATCGGCCAGATTCCCTAAGGATTCTGGACGACCGTCCAGAACTGAGCAAACCAGATCGTGGCCAGTAGCTAATCTGGACGACCGGCCAGATTCTTTACGAAATCTGGACGATCGTCCAGAATTTTGTGGGCCCACGCCTTGCCGGTTTTTGGCCGATTCATTTGTGATTTAACCTACCTTTTTCCTTCTTATCTCCTTTCTTCTTCATCCTATCTTCACCCACAGCATACGCACGAACCAGCCACCACCACCACCCAACGCTGCTGCCGTGCACCACCGCCCGCCGCCGTTCAGAACCACCACCACCGCCGCTGCACCTTCGCCGCCGTCAGCCCCGCCGCTGTCAGCCACCCGCGCCACCGCCGTTAGCCACAGCCTCAACCGCCACCGTTAGCACCAACGCCGACGTCGTCCGTTCCAGCCACCTTCAGCCACCACCGCGCCGCCTTCGCTCAGCCGCCACCCCGTCGCCGCCGCGTCACCGCGCTCGGCCAAGTTCTACGCGACCGGCCAGATTTTTGGACGACCGTCCAGAATTCAAGCTGAATCTGGACGACCGGCCAGATTGGAGGCTGCCCCGTTTTTCACTTTCGTTGTTCGTGCTCCGTTCGTGTGCCATCCTTCGTCAAACCACTTCACATCATCACCATGAATCGTACTCCCTACATTGTGAGTCTCGATCGCCACTCATCGGGTGACAATGAGCAAGAGTACGGGCGTCGCGAACGGGTTCCTTTTGAAACCGATAGGTACGCGACTACTAATCTCTACCTTCGTCTGAAAAATCTTGATATACGCCCTCCTAGGCATTACGATATGGATTTTTTGAGGCGTTTGTCTATTTTTCCGACTATTCGCGAATATGCTCTTCGATTAGGACTAATGCAATGTATGTCTAGACAATGGGAGGCGCATGATAGTTTGTGTCTAGAGATGTGTAGTAGTTTTCGTTTATCTAGACGTGGTAATGAGGTTGTGATGGAATGCACTTTTCGTGGTGTCTTGTGTGAAGTTTCTAAGGAAACGATGAAATCGGTTTTTGGTTTTCGTGCTCACCCTAATATCTCTGATTGTGTGCCTGCGGATTTTAATGTTAATGAGGCTTGGATGGAATTGACGGGTGTTAATAATTTTAGAACTTCGGGTGAGTCTAGTTCCTTTTTACGCGATGATGCTTTGATTATACTCCATCGCTTCATATCTAACATGGTCTCCGGTAAAAAGGAGGCCAGTAAGGTAACGGGCATGGAGGTCTATTTGCTTTGGTGTGCTAGGTACAATCGGAAGGTGTGTTTGGCCCCATTCATATGGACGCAGCTCTCACACGTGCAGTCGAAGAGCGGCGCCCATCCCACTCTTGGATACGTCGCGACGGCCCTTGCTCGTCACTTTGGAGTGGATATTTCGGAGGCTGACGGGTTGGTGCAAAGCGTGGAGATGTCATCCACTGAGTTGATCAATGCCCACTTAATGAGGAGTCCAACCGAGTTCACTCGAGTCGAGGACCGAGCTTCTGTTCGTGCTTACTCTGCTGACCCGCGTCATATTCGAAGAGCCGGGCAAGAAGCCGAGCACCAAGAGGGAGAAGAAGAGGAAGAAGAGGAGGAGGAGGAAAACGAGGATGATGGGAACGGAGACGAGGAGGAGCAGCAGCATGTCCCTGACGATGATGAGCGCATTATTCACTACTACTACACTCGAAGAGATCGCGTCCGAGCTCGCCAGGCCATGGAGGCCGAGATTCCTCCATATTGGGCTGATTTTCAACAAGGGATGTTTGCTCGTTTCGATTCCATGTCCACCCAAATGACGGGTTTGTCTAACCAAATGGCGGGTTTGTCTACACACGTGTCTGGCTTGGATAGGCGGGTGTCGAACATCGAGGGCCATTTGATGCGGTACACCGACTTCTCCATTGGCTCCACCTCCGCTCCACCAAACCCGAATGACCCCCGTTATTGGTCTCCGCACGATCCCCGATGGAATGAATCACGGTTCGGAGGTCCATTCAATTGATCATAGCTTGTTTGTGTCTTTTTATTTTTGTTTTGAGTCTTTTGTTTTTCTTTATTTTGTGCAATTTTATGCTTTGGTATTTTGTTTTGTGTTTGTTTTGTAGGTACTCCCTTGGAACCTCCTCGGGATTTCGAGTGTGTTGGTTGTCTTCATGCGATAAGTTTTTCTATCCCTTTCCTTTTTATTTTCTCGCAATGGGGACATTGCTTGATTTTAAGTGTGGGGGGGGGGGGGGGGGGGTCTTTGAACTTTTGGCATGAAGTTTTTAATTTTGTTGAGTCTTAGGAGTTAATTGAGTCGTTGAGTCAAATGAGCATGTGATGATAGTATTGTGGACTTGGCCAATGATAGAGAATTGCGTTGATTTTTGGAAAAATTCATGATCTTTATTATGCATGGAACCTTGGCGAAGCGACGCATTTTATTCGATGAATTTGATGTATGCTATGATGTCGGGAACTAGATAGTTTGAACCCGTGAGATTTGAGCTTTTTGTGCATATTTATGCCTATTCTTGATTGAGTGATCATGCTTGCTTCGTTGTTTCTAGAACTTGCCTTGTTTCTCCATCAAGACCTTAGTATATTTACGAACTAGGAAATGATCTTAGGCCATTCTTTCGTAGCCACATGATTCCTATACACTAACCTCGTTCATAATCCTTTGTTTACCCCTTTTGAGCCTTTATTAGCCGTTCTTTGTGAAACCGGATGATAGGAGGTTTGGATGATTATGGGTATCCTTAGTTGTAGTTGGTGATATGGAAGGAGAAAATTTGAAAATACTTGTTGTGGTGTAGAAGGAGAGAAAGAAAAGAAATTTGAGATGCTTGTTTAAGTGTAGTTAACTATCCCTATAAGCTTAGAAAAAAAAAAAAAAAAAAAAAAAAAAAAAAAAAAAAAAAAAAAGAGAAAAAAAAAATAGAGCCTTTGTTCAAATTAGAAAGAACATGTATTAGTTGAGCTCTAGAGAAAAAAAAGAAAAGAAAAAGAAAAGAAAAAGAAAAAAAATAAGCATAAGGGGATAGTTAGCTTTGATTTGTATATTTTAGCATCTTTGAGTTTGTATTTGGTGTGTTGGAGGGTAGAAGATGGAGATTAAAATCCATACTTTGGTTGGAGTTGAAAAAGAGGTTGATGATTTAGAGCATTTTGAGTCACTTAGCCTATATATATTCCCTACCTTAACCAATGTCCCTACATTACAAGCTTATATAAAGACCTTTTTTATCCTTGTTTGTAAGTATTACATTAGGTGGAGATGTTGAGATTAAAGGCAAGCTTATGGTAAACATGTTGCATTGCATTGATGTTTAGTGAACCTTCTTAATGTGCATTATATTACATCTTTTCTTTGAGAGAGTTGAGTGTTCACTTTCATATACAAAATTTCACATGTTTGGGAGTGTTCTTTGATGGATTAGCATACTTTGAATTAGTTGAGTAGATTGTGTTGATTGATGCTAAGGTTGTGTGCATAGTTTTGATCATGAACATGAGAGTTGTTTTTGAAAAGCTTTGAGGCCAATATAGTTCACGATACTCGAGTCTATTGTTTGTTTTGTTTTGCTTGAGGACAAGCAAAGGTCTAAGTGTGGGGGAGTTTGATTGGTGTTTATTTGTTAGGTTTTTCGTTGCGTTTTCGTGTTAGTTTTCATTATGTTTTTGTGTCTTTTAGTGTGTCTTTTGGCTATGATTGTTTGTTTGGAGTTTTGGGTATCATAGGAGCAAAAGGGGAGAAATTGGAAGAAAACGGGACGAAAAGTGCACGAAGAGAAGGCAAAGCCGTGAGATACCAGAACCTCATCTGGACGACCGTCCAGATTTCCTTCACAATCTGGACGATCGTCCAAACACGTGCGAAGCAGTTATCCAGTTCCTAATCTGGCCGATCGGCCAGATTTCCTCCACAATCTGGACGATCGTCCAAAAGTCGGCGGCCAGCTGTTCTTTCCTTATTTATCTAGGTTTTTACCTAGTATATATATATCATCCCTTGTACACGAATTATGATCACCTTTTATCATTGTTTAGCTTTAGTTTTCAGATTAAAATACTTTAGTTTAGCTTTCTATTGTTCGGATCCGGATTCGTTCTTCGTTTTTGCAATTTAATTCAAGACGCTTTATTTAATTCAAGTTCTTCGTTCTTCGTCTCAATTTCCGTAAGTTCTTTTATTGCTTTCGTTTATTCGTTTTAATTGCTTGCTTTCGTTTTAGATTCGTTTTCTTAATTGCTCCGTTTAAATTCCTTAGTTTAATTTTGTTCTTTCGATTTCAAGTTTAAAGTTTAGATTCGTTTTCTTGCTTTCAATTCTCTTTCGTTTTTTTTAAAGCTTTTCAAGTTAGATTTATTTGCCTTTAATTTCCAGATTTCAATTCATCATGTCTAGATTTATTTATGCTTCTTTCTTTGCTTTCGTTTCCTTCGTTGCTTTCTTTATTGCTTTCTTTTCGATTCTTGCCTAGGTAGATTTATTGCTTTATTCTAGTTTAATTCTTAGATTTATTTCTTGAGTTCTAGATTAGTTATTTAATTGCTTTTATTTACTTGCTTTGCTTTATTTTATTTGCCTAGGATTTAAAACAAAAACCCCAAAATATTCTTTACTTGCTTTCTTAGATTAGATTTTTACTACATAATTAATTGCCCTGTTAAGTTTTCCTTGAGATTCGATACTTAGGTTTTACTTGCTAGTGCTACGATAGATTTCGTCTATTGCGAACACTTTTTGGTGAAACAAGAGCTATAGGGTGTAAGTGGGTATATAAGCTTAAGTTGAAATCTAATGGGGAAGTGGAGAGATACAAAGCCAGATTAGTGGCCAAGGGTTATAATCAAGAACAAAGCATTGATTATCAGGAAGTTTTTTCCCCAGTAGCAAAATTGGTAACTGTAAGAATGTTGTTTGCTGTAGCAACTTTGTTTGATTGGCATGTACATCAAATTGATGTCAACAATGCATTCTTACATGGGTTCTTACATGATGAGATCTATATGGATCCACCCAAAGGATACACTGAAGCTAAGCCTGGAGAAGTTTGTAAACTTGTCAAGAGTCTATATGGTTTAAAGCAGGCCTCTAGAGAATGGTATCAAGAGTTCTGTAAGACACTCTTTAAACAAGGATTTCTTCAATCTGCTCATGATCATTGCCTATTCTATAAAGGGCATGAGGAATCCTATATTTGTCTTCTTGTTTATGTTGATGATGTACTAATTTGCAGTGGTTCACTCTCTCTCATTCATGAAATAAAGTCAGTACTTCATGCAGCATTCACTATCAAGGATTTAGGTGTTGCTCATTATTTTCTTGGGATGGAAATAGCCAGAGGAAGTTCAGGTTTGGCACTAAATCAGAGGAAGTATGTATTAGATCTTATTTCTACTGTGGGTCTTTCAGGATGCAAACCTGTTTCTACTCCTCTTCCTCCTGGTATTCATCTTGAGCGTGCAGATGATTTTATGATCCCTGATCCTGATACTTATAGAAAGCTGGTAGGAAGATTACTATATCTCAATCTTACTCGGCCAGATATCTCTTATGCAGTGCAGCAGCTAAGCCAATTTGTAGCTAAGCCAGCAAAAGCTCACTTAGATGCTGCCCTACATGTTGTGAGATATCTAAAGGGGTGTCCTTCTCTTGGTGTGTTCTATCCTTCTTAGTCTACAACACATCTCCAAGCCTATTGTGATGTTGATTGGGGTTCTTGTCCGGACTCACGTCGATCTTTATCAGGCTATTGTATCTTCTTTGGGAATTCTCTGGTTTCCTGGCGTTGTAAGAAACAAAGCACAGTGTCTGCTTCAACAGCAGAGGCTGAATACAGGGCAATGGGCTACACAGTTCGAGAATTGCAGTATCTCTCTTATCTTCTTCATGATCTGGGTGTGAAGGTACCTACTCCTATCCAATTGTTTTGTGATAATCAAGCAGCTCTGCATATAACCAAGAATTCGGTTTTCCATGAGCGTACCAAACACTTAGAGATTGATTGCCACATTGTGCGTGATCAGTTTCTTGCTGGGTTTATACTTCCTCTCAACATTTCTTCCTCTAAGCAGCTCGCTGATCTTTTTACTAAGGCATTACCTCTACCTCAGTTTCGTTACTTATTGTCCAAGATGCGAATGGGAGATCTTCACCATTCTTATCTTGCGGGGGGGGTGTAGAAGTGATGAAGATGCAGGGATGAAGATTGGAGGAAGGAGTGCTGAGAAGAGTGTTGGTGTGCATGGAAATGTAGAAGATGCAGTTTGAACGTGGAAATGGAAACCCTACAGTTGTTCTTCTTAGTTGACGTGGATAGTGTAGCCACGTGTTAATTTGTGATTCGTCTAGCTATTAGTTAGTTAGTTTAAGTCGTATCCGTTGGATTATCGTCCACGTGTACGCACGAGATTCTATCTTTCCTTTTCTTATTTTCCAAGCTTCCTTTTCCAGTCTAGAGTATAAGTATCAAAAGCAATGTAACAGTACGAGACTTTTGTTGAATGAACTTTACTCTTGATTCATATCTTCATCTTCTTTATCTAAATATATACATGAAATACTGAAATTCTACAAAAACAAGTGTAGTCATCCATAATCTATATCTATACCTATTATAGAAGTGTCTTGTGTGATAAATTTCGTCAAGGTCGTTCTTAGCAGAGAAAAACTGATCTATCAAGCTCGTTGTTAATTATTTATTATATTATCAATTTTTAACAATTTATATTTTCTCTTTAAATCTATATATAATAATATAGTAATATTATAATATTGACCTCAAACTAACTTTATTATAAGGATAAAATAGAAAAATCAAAATTTGTCACACAAGACACTTTCATAATAGGTATAGATAGGAGAAGCGATAATTACATATATCAAACGTCCAAGATGTATTTTAAAATTGCACACACTAAAAAAAGAAGCGGCGACGGAATTTCTGTAGCTTAAAGCTAACTTTTCGTCGCAGATACCCAACCACGACGGAACAACGACATTACTTGATATGAATTTATTTCTCAAATATGTAGAAACAGTCATGCACTCCTTCCATCCACCAAATACATGTTTAAAAACTTTCGACACGGTATTTTTTCGTGGTCATGAAGAGTATACGTTAAAATAAAGTTTACGGATATCAAAGATCACGCACGGGACTTTTGTATAAAGCAACATCACCAATATACACCTCACATGTACCGGATGTTCTATAGAATCCAAGACAAAACATCAAACCTAATTAACCACGCAATCCTAAGAACTCATCAAAACAAGTAGGATATGGAAGATACTTTCTTTCTCATAGTGATCAAGACCTCCGATACCGAAGGCCGATGAGCCGGAGACTCACTAAGGCACGTGGCCGCGATAGTGACCACGGACTTAGCCTCCTCCAAGTCGAAATCCCCAAGGCTCCTTAACCGTGGATCCGCAATCTCAACCACCTTCTCCATCTCCAAAAGAACAGGATTTACCCTCGTCGTGAGCCTCTCCCCACTCAAAGGGTCGACGGCTTGCATTCCGGACACGAGCTCCAGTAATAACACTCCGAAGCTGTAAACATCGCTCTTTTTTGAAGCGAGTCCGGTCCTCATGTAGTGAGGGTCGGTGTAGCCAGGAGAGCCGAGCATGGCTGCTCGGCTCTTCGAAGGAGGGCTTACTAGCGATGAGAATCCCATTTTCGAGGAGCCGAAATCGCAGAGCTTGCAGTTGAGTTGGTCGTCGAGTAAGATGTTGGATGACTTGATGTCGCAGTGGATGATGCAGCTTTGGTGGAGATGATCCATGGCGGAGGCGAGCTGGTAGGCTATGGCCATCCGTTGTCGCCATGAAAGACTCGAACTCGAACTCGAATTATGTAACTTTTCATGCAGATTGCCGTTTGCTGCGTGCTCCAATAATAATATGCCTTCTTCTGTAAATTGATGAAAATAAATCAATATTAATATCATGTATTGGAATTTTATTTTTTATTTGTTCAGTTTAAGACGACACGTTTCTTGAACATATGCGAGTTAACTTTAACGTACCTCGATCTTCACCACAATATCCAAGCAACTTGACAATATAAGGGTGTTTGATCTTAAGCAAAATCTCCAACTCCTGCTTGTACGCTTCATCCAAACGCTGCGTGCAACGGAACTGTATCTTCACCGCCGCCATTGATGAGTCCGAGAGCTTAGCAAGGTACACAGTACTAAACCCTCCATACCCAATCACAATCGAAAAGTCCATCGTAAGCTTCTGAATCTCTTCCCACGAAAAGATCAACCCTCCCACGCCTTTCGATTTCTGCATTTCGCATAAATCGACCCGGCCTTCTTCGTCCTCGTACATATCAACGGCTGCTATCCTCTCCGCAGCTCTCCCGCACGTCAGCTTCACTCGGAGAAACTTCAAGAACTTCACCAACGCCATTGCAATAGTATTAATTCGACTTCTGTTTCCCAACACAGCTATATAAGTATATATATAGTTCAGTATAGGGAAACTACGAGGAAATAAGTAGAACAGAAGGTCGAGATCGAGGTCGAGGACGAGGAAATGGGATAAGGCCCCATGGATTAGAGATTCCACAGACAAGAAATTGTATGTAAATTTGTGTAAATCGTGGTTTTTGTTTAGTGTTGGAAGGTGAGGCCACCATGAATCCTTTAAATGTATTTTTTTCTTTTTTAATCTAATTTTTGTTTTGTTTTTTTTTTTTAATTGGCTAACAACCATTGATTTTGACGTATTAAGCATGTAAGAGCATTAGAGGTGAGAATTAAATTAAATTAATGATTAGAGATTACGGTGTGGGACTAAATTAATGTGTGAACATTGATGTGTTCAAAGTATTGGTGTTGAAAACGAATAATTGTGGCTTAGATTAGATTTTTAGTGTTTTTGGATTAATTAAATTATTTGTAATGAATTAGATTTAATTTGTTCAAGAAATAGGAGTGTACGAGAGAATTAAGAAGAGAGTGTTTAATTTGAAATGTGTGATTTTTAATAAGTGAAATAGTTATTTATATATATAATTATTTCTAAAAGAAGAAACGAGAGGTCTTGAGATCCTCTGTCCCGAATTCTGTATTCTAATCGTGTTCCAAGTCTCAATTTGTATTAGTTTTGTACATTTTTCTTTTCAATTTTTTTAATTTATAATGATTTATTTTAATTTTATGATTATTTATATGGTTCACTAATCCAAATTAGGATATATAATTAACATTTAATTTCACTTTTATTGATTATATAATGCTTGAAAAATTCAAAACTAGGGCATATTACATTTTAAATTCAATTTTTTTTCCCATAAATGTATATTATATATAATTTGTGATTTAATGCAATTTATATATTTTAAAATAGAATATTTAACTAACAGAAATTACGATTTGGAACACAGAAGTTTGGGACGGAAAATATCATCCGCGGAAGAATATATTTTATGAGAGACGGCTAAGCTACCTAATCGACAGTGGGGCCCAATAGGTGTTAGAATGTCCCTAACCAAATAAATGGTACTAACACGCCTTCTTAATTAAAATAATCCGTTACTTAGAATAGTTTATCACGTTTTATTAGAGATGACCTATTACTTTCTCTAATTATTTTAATTCTTTTACGTGTGGTTTAGGTTTTGACTATACATTAAATATTGCCCCTTTATTTTGCTAATCGTGGCCTTTACTTTTTATGTTACTAAACTTTATTTCCAACTTTTTCACAAACTACAAAGTAGTAGAATTCATCCAAAATAATTAATAATTTTGATATAAATAAAATAATCATAATTTCTTTTTTTCTATATCATTCTCCAAATTATGCACTTTTTATTTTTTATAATATTCTCCCATTAAAATTTTTATAATTCGGGACGACTAGATTCATTTATGTACAAAAACATTAAGAAGTTCACTATAATTATAAAATTAGACCTCTTTTTATATTTCAAGTGGATCCATCTTCCCATTAACATTGCACTGTCGTTTCTTAAAATTTGTGCCGGAGTAAATATGCATAGTCGGTGAATCGGAGGAAGTATTAGCTAAAGCACAAATATAATAGAAAAGAAAGAAAAAAAAAAAAAAAAAAAAAAAACATTGCTTAATTTGGTACGGAGTATATATCAAAGGATATAGGAGTATATAGAAGATAATGTTTATAGTGAAATCGAATATTTTGGTACGACTATGTATCTATTGACCTTAATTAAAGTGTAATTTCTTAATTTAGTTCAAGGCGACATGTTCTCTGGATTTAACATATTATATGATTGCACAACCGTCACTTAATTAAATAATCATAAACAATGAATTAAAAAAGAATACATGCACCCATCATCCAACAAATCAAAAATTAGGTGAAATTAAGAAAATGAAAATGAGAGTTATTTCGATAATTTAATGAGATGTGAATTTCTTGTATAGCTACTTTTGAAGTTGATGTTTGAATATTTAAAACAATAATAGTATTATTTAATTTAAATAAGTTTAGTTCTTCCCCTATCTTGTTAAGTACTCTGCTGCTTGATTAATAAAGAAATATTGTGAAAATAATATATGTTCAACAAAAATATTTGTTAGAAGGGAATATATCATAATTTAATTTAATTTAATTTAATTTGCAGGCCAAAAGAATTCTACAATTCCCTTGAAATATTTAATAGGTCTCATTCATGCTACATCTTGCATAAGCGTATAATATTGAAATCTAGGTTGAAAAGAAATAGTAGTAATATTTTCAATTCTTTCATAATTTTTATTAATTTTCTATAAATATATGAATATACATGGAAAATGAATCGATGATTTTTTTTCTCGTTTAGGATTTAGCTTTTTTCAGGTATAAATTTTATTTATAGGGAATATATAATATATTAATGATAGTTTTCCTTAAATATATTATCGATACGTTGGCTATAAGCATACTAAGTATGTTCATAATAGGTAGGAGAATATTCATAATATAAGCACGACAAACTAACCCTTAGCATATTAAGTATAATACACTTAATTATAATTAACATGTATAATAAATTGGAATTATAAAAAATACCCTACTTTTAAATTTATCAATCATATTTTAACTTATAGATTAAAATTAAATGAAGAAAACAATTATCATGCCTACCCGGATGAGTGAATCCTAATCGATAACATAATTAAATATTAGGCATGAAAATTAGACTAATTGAATTTGAAACACGATTGGTACACCGAAGTTGGAACGACGGAGCTGTTTTTTGTCTTCAAAATCGACAATGCTCCATAAAAAATAGTGCAATTCTGAGCTGTGGTGGAACAGCCTGTACCTGGAAACAGAGCACATATAATCACCATAACTTAAAACAAAGATTTATGTCCAATTTAATCATATTCAAATCTCTATTTCAAACCAAAACTCAATATTTCAAACAAATATTGTTGTTATCTGCTACAGAATCTGTACAATGGCTCCTACAGAGTGGAACAGAAAGTAAAACCTCATTTTACAACAGCATATACACGTACCAATTAAGATTCTTCGAAGAAGTTACTCGAAACGAGACTGTATCTCGTCGAAAACCTAGACTACGTCTTATCTACGCCTGCTTCTAGTCCGCGATGAGAAGTTACTTGGTGAGCTTGATGAATCCACTCGATTTGAATCAGCTCGATTTGTTCGCTTCCTTCTGGATCTCCAGGCCATTTGTATTCGTCTAGCTGCAATTCCTCGCCAGTAAGGCGATTCGTACCTGCAACACGAATGCATTCAGTATGAAATGGACAGGATAGAGAAAAACTCTGCAGATTTTTTATACGAAGTTGTGTCATCTGCAGTCATATCACAAGTTACAACAGTTCGAAGAAAATAGCGAGTAGAACTTTACATGAGGTAAGCGAGTTTATAGCTCAATATAAAACTAAAGTATCTCGACTCATTATGATCCTACTTATATGAATTTGCTTGAATAGGTTTATGAAACAGAGATTACCTTATGGCGCCTTGAACACTTCTCTTTAAGTATCTCGCAAAGAGACCCGTTACATCTTCAAGATCAGAAGCTAGCAATACAAAGGCTTCGACGTTTGTTAAGCAAGTTACCAGCCTGTTGCTTGGCAGTCCATGTCGTGGAATCTTAATACCTGTTCCATCTGAATAATACGAAAAACAGCATGCTGAATATCACATCATTGTAGTGAATAACATTATAAGTTATTCGTAACGTATGAAAGGAATAGAAGATGCAACGTGAAAATACAGCAGCCTCTTTGTGCCATAAACGAAGCGATATTTCAGTAACACCTTTAGTCAAAGAAGAATGCTCAAGGCACCAAGTAAGAAGTTCTTCTCCACAAAAATCTCCTTCAGACAATATGGACTTGCTCCCGTCTTCTCCTGTGCTCGTCATCTTTCCCCGGATTATAAACACTATTTTATCAACTAGACCACCCATGTATAATATCTTACTGCCTTTAATGTAGGATCTCGTCTTTAGCTTCTCTTGTATAGCATCGATCACAGGTTCGTCGAGCATTTGAAAAATCCGTACCTGTAAATGGCATGTAATCAATATTAAACACAAGAATGAAGATATTAATATGACCCATCGAATATGTTCGGAAAAGGAGCAAGCCAAGATCCGAATATTAGGAAAATAGCTGCATAAGAGATTCTGAACAAAACTTATCATCACTATGGAAATTGTTGATTTATATGTAAAGAATATGGTATTAAAATTTACTTTCTTGACGAACTTAAAGAGATGACGCCTAATTTCTCGTTGAAGGTCGTCCGGTAAGTTCTCCATCAACATGTCTTCTTCTACACCCCTAGTTGCTGCCCAGTTGAAGCGCTCTGAGTCCCGAACTTGCCTGCAGGAAGTAAGAAAATAATGAGATGAACGATAACAAGAATTTCATTAGTAAGAAGGGGGAAAATTTAGAAATAAAATAAATTGTCAGACAGTAAGACGAATAATATGAAACCTTCGGAGATCTCTTGGTAAGCGACGATGGCTCATCCATTGCTCAACATCACGGCGTCTTAAAGACATTTCTAACCTCCTGAAGGAAAATGAATATTACTTAGTTAGAAGATAAACGAAAACCAGCAGAACAGTTATAATGCCATTTCTATCAAAATAAAGAGTTGAGTACCTACCTGCGTCCAAGAGCTTGTAGAAAGTTCTGCATATTCCCAATGAGCAGGGCAAAAAGCAGAAGGCCTACCCCTATAATAAACATGGTGAAAATAACTTCCACATGCATGTAGCTCGGCTCCTGATTCCCAGCCAGGGTGCTAATTTGCTTCATAAAAAATCACAACACCGGATCTTGTGTCGTTCATTATTTCAAATTTTACGTAACTCAAAGAATAAAGGGCATAAACCAAAAATGTGTAGAGCTAAGTTACCTGGAACCCCCAGAACAACGAGTACAAGTATCTATCAAAAAAATTTGTATGTGTGGTGAGATTGACAGCAGCTTCACATATCCCGTAGTCAAAACCATCTTTGATAAAACAAGCATCCGCTTTCTTGTTTTCCCTCCACACTTCCCACTCCGGATTCCCTGCAAAGCTCTCTTTAGCATGCCCATGCCTGCAGTTGATGAATTCCATACACTTTTTATCACCACAGGCCTTATCAAGGCATTCGTTCATCCTCTGCGTGTGTAAATCAACGGAAATTCAGAGGGCAGTTTTTCAGAGACTCGATTCTAGAATATTGATAAGATTCATTTTGAGGTTTTCATGAAAGCACAAACCTCTATGCTGAGAAGATACCAACATGAGCCAACCACGTGGCTAGCTAAAACGTAGGTAAGAAGATTCATGAGGAAATTCGACCAAGCTGATTCAAAAATGAAGCCAGTCGGAGAAAAACCGGCAACCAAAGGTAAGAATCTGCACAGCCTTGGGATATACTGCAAAAGAATTGCTGCTGGAAGAAGATACTTTGTAATGTGGGCTTCAGGTGATGCAGTAGAGTGCCGTAAGATGCATAATATGATAATCTACACAAACATAAGCCAGTTTTGGTATAAATCAAGCTTGTGAGGTACAAATGAAGTAGTAAATGCGAAATCAAGATAAAAATATTAATAAATATAACGAACCACAATGAGATGAAGGAAAAGTACAAATTTGAAGCAGACGTATTCACCTGTGGTAGGGGCAGTACAACCACGAAATCGACCAAAAAATATCCACGGATATAATTCCAGGCAATCATTTTAGGGTCATCAACTAAGTCTCCAGACCCTGCGACTCTGGATTCTGGAGCAACATAAGCTAGCCTGAACTGCAATTGAAAATGCACTGATACTTGTAAAACATGTCCAGAAAAAGCAGCAAAAATCACTTCGTAGTGTGATCTTTATGGTGCTTTGCTCCAATATTCTGATACAAATATGAGTGTGCGCACGCGTGTGTGAATATGTGCGCGGATCATGCTTTTTGTTAACCATCGGTGTAATTCTTCAAATACCTAATTGACTCTCTCATAGCTAAATGATAGTTCAGCCAGTCGGAGAATGGTTAGATAAAACTTGTTACATAATCTCCTTTCACAAGTACTATAAGTTCCATTAAGAATAAATAAATCTTTGTCCATTGTTTTGATCAACGAACATTAGCCAGATAAATTAGAGCAACATGCATAATATATATATATAAAAGCAATAGGAGAAGCCTGCAATGCAGTGTCAAGTTGAGAAATTATACCTGAAAAAGGATGTGAAGAAAATAAATGAAATCCGTCACGCTCCTCAAAACAACAAAACACTTTGTCAAAGGCCATAATAACTCTATGCACTTGTCTTCCTGAGCAAAGATGTTAAAAATTATATTCACAACAATGGAATTTATTCACGCTCTTTAATCACACATAAAATATTGAGTCTATAACTTCATGGATGACTACCAACATATATGTAAAGAATGGTGTCAAGTTTACGGAAAATATAGGTATTCTAGAGAACAGAACAATCAAACATTTGCTATTGAATACTACTTCTTTGTCATGATTTATTTTTTAAGCAACCGTTAGGTTTTAAGTAAAAGAATTGTCTAAGGGAAATTACTTTTATGAGAAGATCATGGAACAAAAAAAAACGAGAGCAACAAACTGTAAGGAGCTTACCTTGTGTACAAATACTAGGAAAAAGAATAATGGGTCTAAAAATGCTGCAATGGTGCAAGAGATGACAAAGAACTTGTTCCACCACTGGACAAGCTTTGCATGAGGATTCATAACCCCGGGAATATAAGAAAGAAGAACTGTACACATTCTCTTTGCCCAACCTTGTGCGTCCCCATATAGCATATTGCGAAACTGCAAAAGATCACGCAGTAATGAGTACATTGCTTAAGTTATAGAAGTTGATAGTGCCAATTGGTAAGAAATGGCATTTCAACTATATGCTTAACAGGTGAATTAATAAGATTCAGTAGTTTAGCTATTAAAGAAACTGCCATAAAACCATATTACGTAAAGGTATCTACCCCAGCCAACAAGATTGGAACAATCTTAGTACTAATTATGTCTTGCTCTTAGATAATTCGGGAATTGATTTGGAGTTCTCATATTCTTCCAAGACATCTCTTCTTTCCAGGCATTTTTCAAGCTATACTAGTACATCAGTGTGATGGAAACAGATCATTGGCATCAATAATATTATGGTCAAGAAAACAAATCACAACTTAAGCTGAAAACAAAAACAGAACAAGGCCCGGATCAAAATGGCACTAATTCGGTATATGAACAATTTCCAATCTATTCTGATGTAAGGCTCCCTGTCAAGCCATCACAGACAGCACAAGAAATAAAAACATGTGCAAGCATCACTCAATTATCTCAACCACTCGAGATAAAGCTAAAGTCATACATTGATGTAATGGAAGCAAGGAAATCATTTACTTGAATAATATTATGGTCAACAGAACACATTTAAACCACAAGTCGATAAAAGGGATTGTTGAAAACAAAATTTGCACCATGCAAGGATCAAATGCAATTAATATTGATATTCGAACAGTTTCCAGCCTATTCTGATGCAGGGCTCTCTGACAATTCCTCATTCGCAACAAAAGAAACAAAAAATATGTATAGTCTAACATCACTCAATCATTTTCACCACTCATAAATCGAAATGACATAGTTTAGTCAGGTAAGACCCGATTAATGCAATTAAAACTACTACCTTTGCATCAATCATCATTGTTGTTCTTGACTGCTTCTGTTGCCCCTTAGCATCATAAAACAGCGGACAAGTTACGCAGTAGGGATCATTGCACTTACCTAGCTGCCCTGACCTCAAAAGATGCTCATTCTTTCCCATGTAGTCCTCATCATTCTTCTTGGCCCGACTTTCTGGCTCCGCAGCTACCTGAGGAGGCCTAAAGACAAACTCATTGTTCCGATTCGGATATAATGGGCCACTCATTTGTACATGAGCATTCCGCCTCGCACTTCTCAAAGGGCCAGTGAGACCAACTAGATTTTGCACATGCTCAGATGAATGTGGCGACTCTACGGCAAAAGACATCGATACACTCCTTGTCCTTGCTGAAAGGCCTCTTCTTGTAGAGCCTTCACCATTATCAGATTGTGCATATGAAGCTGGCAGTATAGGTGCATCATCTCTTGATGAAGCATCCATTGCCTCAACCACACCTGCAAATAGAAATAATTGCTATAATTATGGAAATAATTCTTTCTAATTCCTCATTCTAAGTCAATCTTTTCCATAAAAACAAGCCCCCAGATTATTCCACAAGAAAGGGTCTTTACCAAATTCCACCCACAAACAGCAACATTTGAAGAAGATAAAGTAGGAAACAAACATTACCTTTTCAAGAGATTTAAGCAAGCAATAAACTTCACTTCCCCCACCAAAATTCTTCCCCCAAAAGCTAAACCTCACTAAAAAAAACTACAAATGAAGTAAATATGAAAAGGCTGCAAGCAAAGGCCATTAATCATACACATAGGTAGAAGATAAATGAAGCAAAATGGAAGCCCAGAATAAAACATGCAAGAAAAAGCTCAACAAGAAGGAAAAAGAGCAGCCCTTTTTCACACCCATGAAAGGAAAGGAAAGTGAAGGGAAATTACAAGGAAAAAGACGAACCTGCTTTAGCAATTTCAGCGCACCGATCTTGAAAGCTGACGTGAAATTATAAATTGAAGGGAAAAATAGCAGTATGTACATGGGAAATTATGCAGTAGTAGTAACCGCGAAGAAATGGGAAAGTCAAGACTCGGTCTACGCAGGGGGGAGTGTGGTTTGGTGCATACAAAACTGTATTTTTATACGTAAAGCAAGAAACTTTGTACTCTAAAGAATGTCGGAAGAAATAGCACCGACCAGTCGTCACGACAACCATAATTTTATACTGCTACTATCGTCACTCCAAATTAATTTTTTCATGCTTTTTAATGATGAATTTTAAGTGGGTCTTTTTAATTTTTTAAGGCATAGTCATAGACGAAATTCTTTAATAGTAATTCATTTTAAAAATTATCATCAAGAACAAGAAGTATGAAAAAAACGTATCCGATAGACTTCAACAAACAGGAGAGAATAAATAATTTCTCTCATTTACTTGGAGTAATAATATTTTCACTCATATCCATTAAGTATCTTTTTTACTTTAGAAATTGTATTATTATGAAAAACTTTTATAATTAACTAACCATCTCATAATTTCGTAAGCAAATAAATGAAGAGGTTGATTTGAAGATCGGACATTAAGAATTGTGAACACTAAGCTGTTTAATCCATGATACTTCGAACATGATACTCCCCACTTCTATTTCTTTAGTTTATATTTATATATATAGTAGTATAAGATATGATGCCTACTGATGAACCTTCGATTCGCGGCCCAAGTTCGTGTGCGTTTAATGTGCGAAAGTAAAGAAAAGAGACGAGATTTACGTGGTTCGATCGGTACGATCTACGTCCACGGGGAGGAAAAGTATGTGTTTATATTCAGAATAGCGTAAGTGTCTACAATACAAGTGATTCCTCTATTTATAATCGCCGTCGACGCCGGTTGTGGAGTGAAGGACGTGGAGTCATGGGTGGTTGTCCTGTTCCGGTTTCTCCTCCATCAACCCACGTTCTAGGTCTTTAGGGCTCAACTCCCTGGGCCTGCATTTAGCGTGGGCTGGGCCGATTGGACTCGTGCCGATCTGGGCCCTCTGGGCCTACGCCGATCTGGGCTTGTTGGGCTTGTCTGTTCTGGGCCTGCTTGTTTGTTTTGGGCCTAGGGAGGTGGGCCATTTCCTATCACATCCCCCCCCAAAAAGCGTGGGGTGATGGAGTTGACGTCTCCTGTTTGTGCTTGGTGAGTATTAGCTGATTTGAGTAACGTACTTGGTGCCCCCTCCAAAATATGTGAGGAATCTCAAACTGAGCTGGTACCCCCTCTGTACTGTGAGAGATACCGAACTGAACTTGGTACCCCCTCTGAACTGTGAGAGATACCGAACTGAACTTGGTACCCCCTCTGAACTGTGAGAGATACCGAACTGAACTTGGTACCCCCTCCGAACTGTGAGAGATACCGAACTGAACTTGGTACCCCCTCCGAACTGTGAGAGATACCGAACTGAACTTGGTACCCCCTCCGAAATATTTGAGGAAATCCTAACTGAGCTTGGTACCCCCTCCGAACTGTGAGAGATACCGAACTGAGTGTGCGTACCCTCTCCGAAGTGACTTGCTGCAGGAGTTCGGTCATGCCGATCTCATCTCCCGCCCAAAATTAAAGGTGTCAGCCGCATTTAATGCGACGTATGGGGTTCCGATAAAGCGCCGATTGGACGTGCGCGAAACGGCGTCGCATTGAATGAAGTATTCAATACGCGTTAACTCCTTCCCCTTTAATGCCTTATGATTGTAAAATTAGTCATTCTTCATTTATTTTCAAAAATCAGAAACCCTAAATCTGCAACTTCCTTTGCTGTTTTCTCTCCAAACGGTTTCTCGTCACAGCTTGTTCAAGAACTTTAAACAAGTAAGTTATGTCTTCCTCCATCTCGTCATCTACGTCCCCCTCTGATTCGTCCGTTCGGGAGGTCGAATTTCCAGTTTTTTCACCCTCTCCGTCTAACTCTCCCTCGGCTCATTCTTGTGCGGCGGCGGAAGAAGGCGCCGCCGCCTCTCCGTCGGATTCCCTCCCCATTTATTTCCCAGATGATAGGCGTGCCTGCGTACGGTCCGATTGTAAGGACCCGTACGGGCACGAAGTTGAGTTACCCGAGTGTCCCGGGGTAGCTGGGAGTGTGGGGGATCTAGAGTCTAGTATTTCTACTTCCACTCTCTATGACCTTGCTGTCAAATTTGAATTTCCTCCTTCTGTTCGCCTTCTTCGGCCGAACGCCTACGATCGGGCTTATCGCCCCCCTCGTGGGTGTGTTACCGTTTACGAGGATCAGTTTAAGGCTGGTCTTCGTGTTCCTTTTCCGGCCATTTACGGCGACATTTACCGTATTTTTGACCTATCTCCTGCCCAGATTACCCCGAACAGCATCAGCCAAATTACCGGTCTGGAGATAGCCTGTTCTCGGGTGGGTATCCCGTTTTCGATAGATCTTCTTGGGGGGATTGTGTCATTTAAATCCCGAACTGAGGGGTGGTACTACTCATCATACCGTCACCAGGGTTTTTCCGTGCAGGTTCCCTCCAAAGTCCAAGACTGGCAGAAAAAGTTTTTTTTCTGCCAGTTCGAGGGTGCCACCGAGTTCGGGTGGCACTCCGGCTCGGTTCGGCTCATGCCGAGACAAAAAGATTTGGCTAATGTGGTACGGCGTCTTGCTAGTTTGGGCAAGATGCCGATGTCACTGGCCCAATTGGCGGTGGCAGTACCGAGCCCCGATGATCCTTCCACTTCGGTGGATCCGGGGAGGGGTGAGGTTCCTTCCCCGTTTTTTTTTTTTTTTTTTTTTTTTTTTTTTTTTTTTTTTTTTTTCATCGGTACTCATTCGTTTGCCTTGTCTGCAGTGAATATGGTTAAGGATGACAAGAGAAAGGCATCCTCCCAGAAGAAGAGGAAGAACGATGCCGCCAGTTCGCCAGCTGGGACAAAGAGGCGGACGGCGGAGTCATCTGAGAGGACTCACTCGGGAGTCCCTAACCCTCGATCTCACGGGCCCCCAAGTTTGGCCGCAGAGGAGGTTGACTTGGCCGCGGCCAAGAGGCTGGTAATGGGCTCGGCCTCTTCCGAGCCCGATGTCGCTGTTACTGCCGTCCGATCTCCGGCCCCATCATTTCCCTCTGTAAGTTCGGTGACTTATAATTTTTCCAAGTTCGTTTCCCCTCTCTCCTTTTTGATTTATAATCGGTGTGTGTAATGTAGGGTGTGGCCCCAACACTGGAGGACTTTGATCATGTCTACCGCGCCGTGAGGCATCTTCTTCAGAGCTCGGTGAAGGTTACCACCCGATCTGATGCGAAGATGAAGAGTCTTGCTGCCGAAAAGACGGAGTTGGTCAAGGAACTCTCTTCGGTGACAGTTCGGGAGGAGGAACTGAAGAGGGAGCTAGCTGCTGCCAATTCCAAACTCGCCGCTGCCGAGGAGAAAGCAGCTAAGAGTGAGGAAGCACTGGAGGCAGCTCGGGCTCGCGAAGAGCGGCTCGCGGCCGAACAGGGTGAGTTTGCCCTTGCCCTCGTTGAGAGGGTAATTTACAGCGAGGGCTTTAGTGCCCTCGTTTCCTCGCTGACTGGTCCTTCGAAGAGACGAGAGGTCGCGAAGGTTCTTGACCGGGTGGCTGCCGACTTCCCCACTCTTGATAAGGGGAAGTACGGTTATGAGCCCATCACCGATGAAGAAATGCTGGGGATGTACTTCCGTCAGCTGCAGAAGAAGGGCGCTCCGTTCCCGGTGGTCGAGTACGTTGCCGGTCAGCGGACTCCCATGTCCGCTGCCGAAGTGCGGGAGTGCCAGTTTGATCGGGACCTGGAGTTCGAAAAGCTCTGTGGTCCCTTTCGTGACGAGCTGGTGGAACATCCACTTTCTCCCGACTTGCCATCGGAGGAGGATGAGGGGGAGGAGGATATGGAAACTGGCCACGCCGACGTGGAGAAGGAAACTGCGGAGACCGGTGCCTTGAACACTGAGGCTAATCCATCTGGCGGGGTCAGTTGATCCCCCTTCTCCTGTAATTTTTGTTGTCTTGCTTTGGATTGTAAATGTACTGCCTCCACTATTAATGAAAATATTTGTTTCTGTCTTCTTATATCTGCCTTTTATTCGTGTAGAACAAATCCGAACTGGATCAAGCTGTTTTGTTGAATGAAATCAAACGTTTAAATATCCTTCTCGATCTGAAAGATGGCGAGATCGGTCGTCTTGACAAACTTGCTGAACATCTCCGGAATGAATTCGATGCTAAGTATAACGCTCTGCAAATCACGGCTGACTCCAACGAAGCTCGATATTTGCAACTAAAAGAGGATTTTGCGGATGCAAAGAGGATCGCCGACGAGCATGCCGAATACGAAAGGGTTATCCACGAGCTCGGCGGCAAGACGATATTCGAAGTCGAGGCTGCTGCGTTGGAGGCTGTGCGGGGTGTGGTGCGGGAGACCCAGAATCGCGGATCGGATTCATGGGAAGTTGCCGACTATATATCCGAGCTGTGATATTTGACAAACTTGTTCCCGTTGGTATTATCTCGCCACCCGATAATGAAGAAGTGGCTTGACCGGTACCCCGACGTGCAACCATCTAAACAACATGCTCCCCGTTTCCGAGCTCTGAGCCCTACTGTGCCATCTCGTCTGGTTAAGGACCGGTTGGACATGCTGATGCCTGTTCAGAACCGCAGACCGATACCGAACCGAGGGGATGGGAATTACCGAGCTCCGATAGTCCCCCGAGGTCGAAGTTCGTCCCGGTCTGTATCAAGCCGAACTGGGACGTCAGGCGGTGGTGGGCGCGGCGGTGGCCGCAGTTCGGGACAAAGTTCCCGAAAAAAGGAAGATATAAATATTGACTTTTTGATGAACCCGCCGACTAGCGGTTGGGCTAGTTACTTTAATTGTAGTAAGAGGCCAGATGAGGGCGGGCCTTCTAACGCGTGACTTGTAAAATTCTGCAAGATAATAAACATATTTGTATAAACTGTGTTAGTGTAATCTTTGGCTTATTGCCTGTTTCGGATCGCATTTCTGCTTTTTTCGTTTTCGAACTGACGTGGTCATATTCGAGTTTCCGAAGTGGCTTGGGAGCCTAACTTCGGCTTCCGATGTGACACTTGGGTCTTCCCTTGGTTCGGGATGGCATATAGCCTATTATCCACTGCCAAGGTGACGCTTGGGTCAGATCGGGTTCCTGTTCTGCCGACTAGGTCGGTAGGGGTGGTCCCCTGGTTCGTACGATTTTATTTTACTAACACTTGTCCTCGTCAGGATAGTGTTTGGAGGAGAGGTAAAATGCATATAGGTAGAGTGATGCAAATGAGAACATAATGAGAGACAATCTTAACTTTCATTACTTAAAAGAATTTTGAAAAACAAGACCGGACTGAACATAAAGACGAACTGAAAAGACTGAACTGACAAGAGCTTGAACCAAACAAAAGATTTGACTAACTGACGACTCTATCCTACATGATACTCCACCTCTATGCATAGTACCTCTTCAGATGGATTACATTCCAAGGTCGCTGTATGGGCTCCCCGGACAGAGTGGAAAGCCTATAGGCGCCTTTACCAAGGACCTCGTCTACTCGGTATGGGCCTTCCCATGTGGCCTCCAGCTTGCCGAGCTTACAAGCTTTGCTGACCTCATTGTTTCGGAGAACTAAATCTCCTACACAATACTGCCGATCTCGGACTCGCCGATTGTAATATCGGGCTATGAGTTGCTTGTATCGGGCCTCTCTTATGTAAGCTGTATCCCTTTTTTCTTCTAGCAGATCGAGGTCCGCACGCCGGTTTTCATCATTTACTTCGGCTATGAAATGGGTCGTGCGCGGACTAGGGAGTCCGATCTCGACCGGGATTACAGCTTCTGTCCAGTATGCTAGACTATACGGTGTTTCGCCATTTGCTGTTCGCGGCGTTGTTCTGTAGGACCATAGGACGTTTGGAAGGTTTTCTACCCATAACCCTTTAGCTTTCTCTAGCCGGGTTTTGAGGCCTTTGACGAGAGTTCGGTTCGTCACTTCGGCTTGACCATTTGCTTGAGGGTGGGCTACCGATGTGAAATGTTGTTGAATCTGCAGCTCGTCGCACCATTCCCTAAAAATCCTGTCCGTGAACTGGGTCCCATTATCTGACACAAGGACATGAGGTATGCCGAACCGGCATACTATGTTTTTCCATACGAAGTTCCGGGCGTTCTTGCTTGTTATCGCGGACAGGGGTTCTGCTTCCACCCACTTCGTAAAGTAGTCGATGGCAACTATGAGGTGCCTCAACTGACCTGGCGCTCTGTCGAATGGGCCTACTATATCTATCCCCCACTGCGCGAACGGCCAAGGACTCTGCATCACAGTCAGCTCGGTTTGTGGCAGCCTTGTCACATTTGCGTGTAACTGACACTTTTCGCACCTCTGCACGAGTTCGGTGCAGTCCTTGAGCATCGAGGGCCAAAAGTATCCCCATCTCATAATTTTCTTTGCTAATGCCCGAGGTCCGATGTGACTTCCACATGCCCCTTCATGCATTTCTCGCATGACGTAGTCCGCTGAGGTCGGTCCGACGCATTTAAGTAGGGGTTGAAGGTATGACTTCTTGTAGAGGACATTGTCCTGGACAACATATCTCAATGACTTCAACAGTTTTCTTCTAGCCTCCGTCTTATCTTCAGGTAATTCCCCTCTCTTCAGATAGGCTAAAATCGGGGTCATCCAGGTCGGCTGTGACTCATCCTCGAGATCGTTGACCTCGGCTTCGTCTATACTTCTATGCTGGACATCCTCCACCGGTGAGGTGCCAGGGGTTGCTGCCAATTTGCTGAGAGCATCAGCTCGGGAATTCTGAGTCCGGGGGATTCTCTCGAGCTGGAAGTATTTGAAAAAGCCCTGCATGCCTCGTGCCTTAGCCAAATACTTCTTCATTCTTTCACCCTTCGCCTCGTATTTGCCCAGCATATGATTCACGACCACCTGGGAGTCACAGTGTACTTTTATGGCCGCGACCTTCAGATCCGTGGCTATCCGGAGTCCGGCAAGCAGCGCTTCGTACTCAACCTCATTGTTGGTAGTTGCGAACTGAAAGCGAAGTGAGTATGTGATCTCTTTCTTTTCTGGGCTGACAAGGAGGATTCCAGCACCGCTCCCCGTCTTTCCCGAGGCCCCATCTACGTACATATGCCAACAGTCTTGAGGTTCCTCCACCGTTGTGCGAACTGGCTCTGGGGTCGGGATCGGGACCTCGGATATTGAAGTTTCAACTAGGAAATCTGCTAAGGCTTGCCCTTTGATTGCTTGTCGGGGGGCATAAGAGATGTCATGCTCTCCCAACTCTATCGCCCACTTCGCTATTCGCCCGGAGGCTTCTGGCTTCGTAAGCACCTGCCGAAGTGGGGAGTCTGTTCGGACTTGTATGGGGTGCGCGTGAAAATATGGGCGTAGTCGCCGCGCAGCGTTGACAAGTGCTAAGGCTATCTTTTCCAAGGGCTGATATCTCACTTCGGGCCCTTTCAGCGACCTGCTTATAAAGTAGACTGGCAACTGGCGGCCCGCTTCTTCTCGCGTGAGTACTGCACTGATTGCTTCATCAGAAGTAGCCAAATACAGAAAGAGCACCTCTCCCTCCTGTGGTACTGACAATGTCGGTAGATTCCTGAGATACTCCTTTAGTTGGCTTAGGGCGTGACGATGCTCCGAACTCCAATCAAATTGGGGTGCCCTCTTTAAGATTTTGAAGAAGGGCAACTGCTTCTCCGCGGCTTTAGATAGGAATCTACTCAGTGCGGCGAGACACCCCGTAAGTCTGTGCACATCGTTGATTGACTTCGGATCCCGCGTGTCTAACACGGCCTTAACTTTTGACGGATTTGCCCTTAGCCCTTCTTGGGAAATCCAACATCCTAAAAACTTCCCCGATGTCACAACAAAGTCGCATTTTTGAGGGTTAAGTTTCAGGTTGACCTTGCGAAGAATGGAGAGCACAGTTCGGAGATCGGATATACTTGTGCTCTCTTCCTTACTCTTCACTACTATGTCATCGACATATACCTCCACTTCCTTTCCAATATGCTCTTTAAATATTTTATCTACCATCCGCTGATAGGTGGCTCCTGCATTTTTCAAGCCAAATGGCATTTTGCGATATGCGAAAATGCCGAAGTCCGTAATGAACGCCGTCTTTGCCGCGTCTTCGGCATCCATTAGGACTTGGTGGTACCCTTTATACAGATCAAGGAAGCTGAATATCCTATGACCGACCAGCGAGTCCACCTTTTTGTCGATATCGGGCAGAGGGTAGCAGTCCTTAGGGCAGTGCTTGTTGAGATCGGTATAATCGATGCACATGCGCCATCCTCCCCCAGCCTTCTTGACCATTACCGGGTTCGCTATCCAGGTCGGGTAAGTGACCTCGAATAGAATCCCAGCATCCAGCAGTTGGGTCACTTCGGTCTTTATGACCTGACTCCTCTCTGCCGCGAAGGAGCGCTGTTTTTGCTTGATCGGTCGCACTTCGGGGTCGATCTTTAGCCGATGTGTGATCAGATCGGGTGATACCCCTGTCATATCCAATGGGGACCACGCGAAGACGTCTCTGTACTCCTTTAAGAGCCGAATAACCTGTTCGCGAAGATGGGGGTGATCGGTCAGCCCGACTTTGACAACCTTAGAGGGATCGTCATCGTACAAAGCCACCTCTCTCTCTTCGGTGGGCGACGTCTTCTTCGGCTCTTCGGAGTTCAGTAATTGCTATGCTTGGGGCAGTTCGGGCGTTGCCCCTAGCCCCTTGAGAGCCACATGCAGGCACTCCCTCGCCATTTTCTGATCACCACGGATAACGGCTACCCCTCCCTTAGTCGGGATCTTCACAGCTAAATGGTACGTGGAGCAGATCGCTCTCACTGTATTCATCCAAGTACGGCCTAGGATTATGTTGTATGGGGACTTGGCCTCTACCACCATGAATTCGGTCATGTTAGTGGTGCTTCTCGGCCCTTTCCCTATTGTGACGGGCAGCTCGATCGTCCCTAGGGGGTGGGTTTCCTCCTGTGCGAAACTCCGCAGGGGCCGTGTGGTTGGAATGATTTTTGACTTCTCCAGCTCCATGTTATCAAAGCAATGCTTGAACATGATATTCACCGATGCCCCGGTGTCAATGTGAATTCTTTTGATCAGCATGTTGGACACTACAGCCTCAACAACAATGGCATCGGAGTGCGGCACCATGGGGGGGACCGGGTCCTCGGCCGAAAAAGTCACAGCTTCCTCCTTCTTGAACCTCTTGTTTGCGGGTTCGCTGTTCGGCAAGCTACGAGCTCCGTTTTTGAGGGACGATTTAGTCTGTCCTTTGGCGAGAGCGGAGATTGTAGCGACTATCCCCTCGTATTGATAATCTCCGTCCTCATCAGCATCATCCTCATTGTGCTTTATTTTCTTTTCAGCATCCGTGCTGCAATTCCCTCCTCTATACTGTCTTTTCTTTTTTTGACTTCGGGGAACATCCACTTGATTTACCCCCGAGCTCCGATCTTGATACTTCTTCAGTTGTCCGCTGCGAACTAGGCTCTCAATGTCCTGAGCCAAGTTCCTGCAGTCTTCTGTATCATGTCCGTAGTCCTCATGAAACTGGCAGTACTTATTCTTCGACCTCGGCTTGCCGTCCTCCCGCATCGGCCTTGGCTTCTCAAACAAGCCAGCGTGCAGCTCGAGGATTTCAGTCCTCGGTTTGTTCAACGGTGTGGACTGTGAAGCTGGCTGTTGTGCGATCTGGGACGTCGGCGGGCCCCGCTGTACCGGATTTTGCCGAGGTCCAAGACGAGACTCGATCGGACCTCGTTGAATCCGTTCCATTACTCCTTTCCGGGGAGTATCCTCTTTCTTCTTTGAGGCTTCACCTCGGTCCACTTCTTTCCTGCGTCTAGTGGCCTCCTCTATCTTGGCGAACTTGTCCGCTATGGCCCACAGTTCGGTAGTAGTCTTTGGATCCTTTGCTAGGATCTCTCTGTAGAGATGGTCCGAGATGATAGCATTTTGGAACGCTGAGATGATGAGGAGATCGTTTGTGCACCGAGTTGACAGGCACTCTCTATCGAATCGGGTCATGAAATCTTGTAGTGACTCTCCCCGGCCTTGTTTAACGGTTAGCAGATGTGCTGGGGTGTGCCTCACCTCGGCACGCTGGGAGAAACTCCTGGCGAAAACATTCATCAGATCGGAATACGATCTGATCGACCCGGGGGGCAAACTGTCGAACCACTCCCGTGCATTGTCAATTAGCAGTTCAGGAAACAGCTTGCACATGTGCACACTCCCCAGATTTTGGTTCAGCATGCTGTACTTGAACTGACTAAGGAAGTTGCTTGGATTCCCGATTCCGTTGTACGCCTTGATCTTTGGCACCGTGTACCCGAAGGGCATAGGTGTGTTGAGGATCTCCTCCGAGAGCGGACTGATAATCCTACCAAGCGCGTCAAAGATCTGCGCTCCTCCAGTTAGGTGCCCTTGGTTAGGTGCATTATAGGGCGGAGCGGTGACATAGTTCGGTTGAACTATATGGGAGTTCGGCGGCTGGCCTCCCTGGGTCTGTCCTCGGACTTGCTGAAGATAGTGTCGCAAGTCCTGTCCGGGCCTCTGTCCTTGACCGAACTGAGACATTCCTTGTCCGGGCTGAGAGACTCCCAGTCCGAACTGGGGGACTCCCGTGTACTGGTTGAGAAACTCTCGCCCTGATGCTGTCGTGAGATAATTTCGCAATAACTCCTCGATCCCTGGAGGCGGCGGAGCTGGCGGAGCTGCCGAGTTCGACTGGACGACTGGTGAGAGGCGATCGGCTAGGCTCGGTCGGAGAACTGGGGACAAACGTAGGGTTGCCTCTGGACCAAACAGTTCACGCTCCCGATTGGCAGTGAGATTCTCGACATGGCCCTCCGGTGTCGGGTGAGCCTGTGGTCCTAGGCGCGAGCTTATGGGAGCTCGGTGTGGCTGGGCTAACTGTGAAGATGGCTGTGCCGTTTCCACAGTGGCGTTCCGCACACCGGAGTTAGGGGCCTCCGGGATTTCTTCAGTGGTGATCTGATTGCCCTCGGGAATGTTGTTTCGGGGTTGCTCCGTGTCCACCGTCACGGCTGGTTCCTCCGGTTGTCGTCGGCGACTCCGTCGACGGCGGGGAGTTCCCAGCAGTGTTGTCATTCCATTCGGCATCGTTGATGATTTTGGACAGCAAAAATCGAAAATTCAAGCACGAATTTATGTTCCCACAGACGGCGCCAGTGATGAACCTTCGATTCGCGGCCCAAGTTCGTGTGCGTTTAATGTGCGAAAGTAAAGAAAAGAGACGAGATTTACGTGGTTCGATCGGTACGATCTACGTCCACGGGGAGGAAAAGTATGTGTTTATATTCAGAATAGCGTAAGTGTCTACAATACAAGTGATTCCTCTATTTATAATCGCCGTCGACGCCGGTTGTGGAGTGAAGGACGTGGAGTCATGGGTGGTTGTCCTGTTCCGGTTTCTCCTCCATCAACCCACGTTCTAGGTCTTTAGGGCTCAACTCCCTGGGCCTGCATTTAGCGTGGGCTGGGCCGATTGGACTCGTGCCGATCTGGGCCCTCTGGGCCTACGCCGATCTGGGCTTGTTGGGCTTGTCTGTTCTGGGCCTGCTTGTTTGTTTTGGGCCTAGGGAGGTGGGCCATTTCCTATCACCTACCATAATTATTTTATATTAATCCACTACTCGAATAATGAATATAGATATTGTTACTCGAGTTTAGGGATGTCAAACGAGCCAACCCACCGGGTTTCGGGCTAGCCCTATCGGGTTGCGGGCTTTTCGGATCGGGTTAATCGGACTTTTTTTTCTTTCGGGCTATTATTTTTTGACCCTAACCCTAACCCACCGGGTTTCGGGCTAGCCCACCGGGCCATTAAGTTTATTAAAAAAAAATAAAATTGATATCGTATAAATATAAAAATAATAATTATTTTAGCACATACTTGTATAAAAAAATTAAATAAATTATTAAATATTGTGAATTTTAAAAAAATATTTTCGAATGTCAATATTTATTTTACTTTTCACCAAGCGCCGAAGTAAAAACGTATAGAATTTAAAATGAAGATTATATTTTTAATAAAACAAATTAAAAATACTCAATAATAATTAAAAACACAACCTAATTTATCAAATTTATAAGTAGAAGTAATGAAATATGTCAAGAATTCATAATTTATGGTAACCCACAGGGCTTTCGGGTCAGCCCTATCGGGCTCGGGCTTTTTTCGGTCCAGCCCTATCGGGCTTTTTTACTTTCGGGCTATTATTTTTTGGCCCTAACCCACTATTTTTTTCGGGCTATTCGGATCGGCCCGTCGGGCTCGGGCTTTTTTGACATCCCTACTCGAGTTTGTCATTTTCTTGCTTGTCACTGATACTGGAAAAAGTTCTTTCATTAGTGGGGAAAAACGGATTATATTGAAAATTACAAATGCATAATTCGAGATACTAGTATTTACACCAAATTTATAAGAATAAAGAAAAGGGTCAATAAAATGAACTTACGAGTTACGACTCTGCGTGTTTGTTGGTGCAGCGGTAGTGGTAGGATTATGTTTTCAGCGGTAGTGGTAGGATTAAGTTCGAATCATTCGTGATGAATCTTTATTATTATTATTTTTAAAGAACACAAGGCGGTACAAATAATAAGAAATCTAAAAATTATTATAAAATAAATTAAGGAAATAACCAACGATAAATACATCTAGTTGGGTTTTTATTGAATACATCTCTGTTGCTTTGAGGCTAAAAAAATAGGGTTTAAGAAAGGAAACAGACCACAAGTACAGTACTACAAGAATAGAGCAACCTTATACCTTGGACTCAATGCACTACTTTCCTAAGCCCACCAACATAAATAAATAGTGGAATTCTTTACTTGTAAATTCATAATTTGAAGCTTCTCAATTTTTGATACTTCACTACTATTCTTGCTTCCTCTCTCTTCCTCTTTGGGAGAGAGAGAATAGCTTTGGCCAATGCCACCTTTCTTACAAGCAATCTCCAAAGATCATCACTTTCTCCTCTTCCATCTTGCAGCTCCTTCGACTTGAATTGTCTGTGAGAACACGTTGGATATAGTTAGGGGAACTCGAATATTAAGGATGCGTTATTCAAGAACCACGACAAGTCATCGGAAATCAACAAACTAATATGGACTGAAGTTTAATATCTGTTCTATGTACTAATAATATGTGAGGGAAGTATAAAGCTCAATTTGATCAAGTCTCCATCTATAATTAAGCTGATGGTTCATTTTCAGACAATTCAACTCGAGCATCGGCATTAGAAGGGTGATCAAGCGTGGCCCTTACGTCTTCCTAGAATAAATATCTCGTCCTAGTTGGCATGCCGTGGTCCGTGATAGAAATATCTAGCTAAGCTATCGAAAATCACAAATGACAAAAAGGTGAAAATGACCCTGCATTGATGTCTGTATTCATACTTCATAGCTTCTGTGGTAGAGAAGATATGTATATATCGATAAGTTCTAAGGGACCCAATTCTTATTACGCGATTGATGCATTTTGGATTGGTCGTGGTACCGTAAATGATAACTCTACCTAGATTCCATCACTACGACTTTGTAAACATCACAACCATGGGGGAAAAGGCTCAATCTTGAAATTTTAGTTGGTTTTAGCTAAATCAATAATCAGTTGCCATGATGAACAACTTCACTGGTTCATAATCATCGGGACTGAATTACTATATGAGAAAATAATTGCACCAAGTCTACACAGTTAAGATGTGTTACCTGCATAGAGGAACTCTGCATTCACCAGTCTGGTCACAAAGGGAGGAATGCAGCCTAAAAAGTTGCCACATCCGCTTGCATCGCGAGCATCCCCCGTTAACCCTCTTCTTACAGTTACCAAAATGCTTCATCAGAAGTTGCAGGCCATTGCAAGTCGAAAACTTGCTGCAAGGGCCTTTTCCTTTGCCCGGATCCATATCATGTGGACCGACACTAGTGCACCCCTCGCAGCATATATGTTCAAGGCAGTCCATAGCCTCACTTAGCTCCAAATACAAACTCTGCTCCTCTCTACGCCTCTTTGTCCTCTTTTTCCTCTGTTCCATTGGGAAAATTCAAATGATGAGTACAATCTTCAAGCAAAAAACATGTTATAGTAGTAGTTCTTGAAAAAGGGCTATCACGGGGCGCGTACCAACTCAGATTCATCAATGAATTGCAAAATTTCAAGCTCAAGAAAGGGATCGTTATCTTGCAAGAACTTCCACCCTTCCGTCTTCTCAAGCGCCCTGAAATTCTTCGACAGCGTATTCATGCACTTGAGATGAAGATTAGGAGCGTCGCATAACCTCGCTAGCTGAAGCACATCCACCACATTCTCAATGGCCAGCTGCTCGGCCAGCGCCCTCGTACACCTCTGCTTTAGCTGTGGTACCAAGTATACATGTGACAATGCTAGCAAATGAATGGCATACTTCTTCAGCTGCTCCACATCACATCTGATCAAAGTCGAATTAAAATCCTTCAATTATATGTAATCGAGGTTCTTTCCCATTATAGAATTCCGTCTCATGTAAAAGCTCGTTTACATTAATTCTCATCTGATCAAAGTAGAATTAATATGATGATCAATTAACTAAGGGTGTAAGTAAAGTAATGAATCCAAGTTGAACAAAGAATTCTTTCTTAATTAGCCAAACTCAACAACTACAATCAATCACCTTCCACGAGAATTAGGATTTTTCAATTATTCCGTTAAATAATTAAAATTAGGGATCTTAACATAAACATAGTATAAACAATTGAATGAAATGGGGCGAGACAACTGGAGATTCCGCGTTTGGTAAGGGAGCTCACCGGTACGAATAAAGAAACTTAATGAAGACGGAAACGGCGTCGTCAGGCACGCCAAGTATGGGGATTTTCCGTTCGCCGCCCCGCCGCTTCTGCGGCCGATTGATCATATTCTCCAGCGCCGGCGACGCAGCCGCCTGCAAAATTTTCATCACAAATACCGATCATCAATTAATATCTCCTATCAACTAGTATTTTTTTATCAGAATCGGAATGCAGGTAAAATTATTGAAACAAAAAACACAAAGCGCAGAGAAAATCGACAGTTTCTGGAGTGGGGTAGGGCTTTCCAGTGCAAAATGCCGGCAAAAAAAAAGCATCACCATCACCAGTTGAGAGAGAGAGAGAGAGAGGGAGAGAGAGAGTACCAGAATATGAGAGTGAGCAGTAATGAGTAGACCAGTGGAGGTAACAACATGAACGTCAGGTGCCGCCGGCATAGGAGGATCTGATTGCAGCTGCATTTCGCCGGAATCTTAGCCTTGAGTCCAAACAACGTGCTCCAATCCAAGCTGAAGGTACAACTGGGAAAAGGTGAAAATGAACTGCAACTATTTATTTATAAGGGGAAACGAATTGTAGGAGTAGTTGAGAGTTGAGATAGATGGCAATGGTTTCAGCAACTATAACGCATAATCTTTTTTTTTTTTTTAAAAGGAAAATAACTTCATTCAACCAAAGCTTAGAGATCCATAACAGCAAGATCAGAAAGCCAATGAGGAAAAGAATCCATCCAACACGCTGCAGTGCTAATCGTGCCGGAAAAAGTAGCCAACCCATGAGCTACCCGATTAGCACTTCTACGCATATGAGATACCGAGACTAGGGATCCTTGGTCCAACCACGCAAAGATCTCCTGTAAAATGTCTTTGGGAAGAGCAGAATTGACATCCCTGTCATTAATTGCCTGAACGAGAAGATGTGAATCGCTGAAAGCATGAAAAGGTTCGAGCTTCCTCTTGAAACACTCCCTAACTCCGCAAGCAAGGGCCATCAGTTCCGCCTCTAAAACTGAGGTCGTACGCGGAATGGGGTAAGCTATGGCAAGACAAATCTTACCGGAACAGTCCCTCACCACGCACCCAATACCAAACCTTCCCAAGTAAGGATTGAAAAGAGCGTCCACGTCAAGACGGTATGAGCCCCTCGGTGGGTAAGACCAGCTATCGGCACCAATCCTCCAATTCTGAGGCAGAAGGAGGTTAATCGCAACTTTAGCATGATGAGAATGCTCAATAAAATCACAAGCGCTGTGGAGAATGCCATCCGGAGTGAAGGCAGTCTTATCGTGTTTAAACCGGCATAATCCTCCCCAAATAAACCAAAGCAACACGATCCATAACTCGAAATCACTCTTTGGCTATTCGAAAAGCATAAAAAGCATAATGTCCTGAAAAGACATCCTCGGAGAGACGACAGCTTGGGCCAGAAATGGGTCTGTTTCCAGATTGGCTTGACGTTGTTGCAGAAAATAAGAGTGTGTTTGATAGAGCCCCAATCTTTCCTACAGCACCAGCAATAACCATCTGTTGGGACGTGGTGTGCCTTCAATTGCAATTCCACCGGGATGAAGCCGTGAAAGATCTTCCAGCCAAAGATTCTCACTTTTGGAGGGATGTTGAGTTTCCAGAGGTGTTTCCACAGGCTGCAGTCAAAGATCGCAGATTTGGAGGAGGGCGTCTCAAAAAAACCCGAGGACACGCGATAGCCAGATTTGACAATGTAGTTACCATTCTCTTCAAAAGACCAATACCGGAAATCAGATCCTCCGCTCCTCGATAGGTCGAGCTCAGTAATCATGAAGATCTCACAAGGTAGAAAGCGCGAATTGAGAAACTCGAGATCCCACTCTTTGTCCTCATTAAAAAGTGAATTAACCGTCAAATCCGGGTCATCAGTTGGCTTAGAAATCAGCCTGCCAGAGTTAAAGCCCGGCAACCATGCATCCTTAAAAACCTTAATCGAGCTGCCATCGCCAATTTTCCACCTAATACCTTTTGCCAATAAATCTCTACTCCAACAGAGAGATCTCCAAATGAAAGAGGCATAGGACGAAAATTTTGCCTCCATAATATCCGAATTAGCAAAATAACGAGCTTTCAAAATGCGAGCGACCAAAGAGTCTGGGTATTTTATTAATCTCCACACTTGTTTTGCCAGTAAGGCTTTATTAAACATGCTGAAGTTACGAAAACCCATACCTCCAAAACATTTCGGCCTGCAAAGTTCGTGCCATGATCGCCAATGAATACCCTTCTTGAGCTCATTATCTCTCCACCAGAATTTAGCACAAAGTTTCTCCATGTCTCGACATATTGACCTGGGAATACGAAAACATGACATGGCATAGGTAGGAATAGCCTGAATAACAGATTTTATCAAAATTTCTTTGCCCCCCAATGAAAAGAAACGACTTTTCCATGAATTCACCTTCTTGGCCACCCGAGCTGAAAGATTGTTAGTGCATGCGTAGCATGCTTCTCTGATTCGTATTGGCATGTTTCCTTTTGAGTCTTCTGCTGTGTTGCTGACTAGATATGTGCATGAATCGAAGATCATATGAATATATATATATATATATATATATATATATATATATATATATTATTATTATTATTCGAAGAAGGAAGATATTTTCTGCATGGAAAGTTACCATGCACAGAAGATCAGCTTGAAGATCTTCTAGGGTTTCCTGTGCTGAGTATAAATATTAAGGAAAACCCTAGACACGCTCTGCCGCTCTTGAAGATTATTGTTCGTGAGTTTCTGTGAGTATTGGTGTTCTTGCAACGTGTGTTTTGCAAGTTTTTGTTTTTGAGCGAGCGTGTGTTTCTGAACAAGCTTCCCTGGCTTTGTTCAGTTTTGTCTAGGCGTGTTGCTTAGAACCATATTAGTGTTTTATCACTTTGCGAGTTTATCTCGTGGTTGTATTCGATCTCATTGTAAGGGAGTTGTAATCGAGACGAATAGGTGACATAAGGTGGAGTCCTTGGTGTAAAGTCCTGTAAGTCTCTCTACTGCTTATAGTGGATTGAATCTCTCGGATATTGTCCCCCAGACGTAGGTGCGTTATCACCGAACTGGGTTACCAAAGTTCTGTGTTCTTTACTGCTTTTCTGTTATTGCATCTAAGAACAGAATTAAGATCGTTTTTAGTTTTGCACAAACTAGCACTTTCAATTGGCACCAGAGCAGGTTTTGGATTAGTGGAGATCCTGGGATTTGTGTGCTAAAGCTGTGCAAACTAAGATGGACCTTCTGAAGGATGGAGGCTCTGTGAACAGACCCCCCGTGTTGGATGGAAAAAATTACAGCTACTGGAAAGTCAGAGTCACCTCGTACATCCGATCTGTTGATGAGAAGGCGTGGGGTACTGTGCTAAGTGGCTGGACTGAACCTGTAAATGATGAAGGTGACAAGAAGCCCAGAGAGAAGTGGGATGAAAGTGATGTCCTTTTGTCTGGATTGAATCAGAAGGCCCTAAATGCTATTCTGGCATCAGTTGACATGGAAAACTTCAACTTGATTTCTACATGTACTTCAGCTAAGGAAGCTTGGGATACTCTGCAGAATGCTTATGAAGGGAACAGCAGAGTGAAGGCTCAAAGACTCCAGCAACTGATCTCTAAGTTTGAGGCGTTGAGGATGAGAGAAGATGAGACTATATCTGAGTTTCATGCAAAACTGAAGAACATCTCAAATGAGTGCTTTATGCTTGGTGAGAAGATGACACAGGAGAAGCTGTGTGCTAAGGTTCTGAGTCTCTCCCAAGAAGGTTTGATTTCAAAGTTGCTGCTATTGAGGAAGCCAGAGATCTTTCCTCTATGACTCTTGATGAGTTGATTGGTTCTCTCCGAACGTTTGAAATGGGAATGCGTGATGAAGATGCTCCTAAGAAGAAGGAGATAGCTTTTGTTGCTGCTGCTGATCAAGGCTCTCAGAAGGGTGTTAGTGATGAGGCAGAACTTCTGGAGTCATATGCTCTTCTCACAAGGAAGTTTAACAAAGCTATGAAAAGGTTCAGAGGAAAAAAGAGTCAAGGGGAGACCACTGCTGGAGGTGGAAATAGTGCTGCTGGAAGTGGAAACAAGGCACCTATTATCTGCCATGAGTGTGGTGGAAAGGGGCACATCAAGCCAGAATGTGCAAACTTGAAGAAGAAAGCTGGGAAATCTTATGATGCCACACATAGTGACAATGAAGAGTGTGATGACTCGGGAGTTGAAGACAATGTGTTTCCTGAGGGTCCCAGCAAAGCCTATGTTGCCAAAGTTGATGGTGATCAGTCTGATGAAAATGTTGATAATCTGTTTGGTGGATATGAAGAAGAAGGCACAGAGGGTAATGTTGAAGTTCAGATTGAGGAAGCATACAAGGAAATGTATGACAAGTGCCTTCTAGTTGCTGAGATGAATCAATCCCTCAGTGATGAGCTAATACAATCAAGGAAGAAAGAGATAAACTGGTCTTGAGGCTTGAACAGCTAGAGAAGCAAGCAGTTTCAACTCAAGTGGAAGAAACTGAACAACCAAGTGACATGGATCATTTGGCTAAGTTGATGAAAATGATGACTGCTGGATCTGCCAAGCTCGATGAGATTCTCAAAATTGGTGGAAAATCCAGCAAGGATAAGTCTGGTCTTGGTTTTGATGGAAGCAAAGGTAAACAGAAGCAGCCTCGAACTTGTGCTAAAGCCTATCCTTCTGTTCCTCAAGGATATCTGTTGTAACAGAATAGAGTAATTGAGTAATCGAATGAACAGAAAGCGAAAATAGACACAGATTTACGTGGTTCACCAACGTTGTGTTGGCTACGTCCACGGGCAGGAAACGGAGAACAGATTGTATTATGACGGCTACAGAGTTACAGAATATTATGCCCTATTTCTATATAAATAGAGTACATCAGACGGGCTAGGCCCAATACGCCAATCAGGCCCAAATAAACAGACAGCCCATACCGTCGGGCCGGGGGCGTCTCCGCCCCCCCGGACCCCCAGGCAAGGGGGCGTCGCCCCCCTTGACCCCCCGACTCGCTGACCGGGCAGCGAGACCCCCGTCCAGCTCTGCGAAGGGGCAGCTAGATTCAAGGCATACTAACAATATCAGCATGGAAATTGGGGAGCAGATACAAGATCTTCTCAGCAAGTCAGCTCTCAAATATGTCATTATTGCTGGATTCCTGGGCATATCAAGCCCCACTGCAAGAAGCTGCAAGCAGATGAGTTCAACATGGCTAGAAGACCTTTTCCTAATCATCCTGGATACAACTCATATCACAGAGTGCCAGGAATTTATGGAAATGCTCCTGGAGTCTATGGAGGTAGAGGCCCTTACAGAGGATATGCAGCTCATACTGCTCTTCTAGCTGAGACTGAAGACACCTGGTATTTTGACAGTGGCTGCTCCAGACATATGACTGGAAAGAGAGGTAGTTTGACAAACATCAAGCCTGTTAATGGTCAAACAGTTACCTTCGCTGATGGTGTTAAAGTTCCAGTGCTTGGAGTTGGAGATTTGGTTGTTCCTGGGATGCCCAAGCTTAAGAATGTGTTTCTGGTGGATCAGCTTAAGGCAAATCTGGTGAGTATAAGTCAGCTATGCGATCAAGGGATGGATGTCAGATTTGATAGAGGTACATGCACTGTATATGAAAACCAGAAGGTGTACTTGATTGGCAAGAGATCTTCTGACAGTTGCTATCAGGTTGAGTGCAGTCTCAAGAATTTCAGTGCCAAAATGAGTGAATTTCAGATATGGCATCAAAGACTAGGCCACCCTAGTTTCAGGCATATGAAGACTTTGATGAACAATGATGTCATTGTTGGTCTTCCAAAGCTGAGCTTGGATCATGAGGGCCAGTGTGGTCCATGCATGAGTGGGAAGCAAGTTCATGCTACTCACAAGGCAGTATCTATTGTTACTACAAGCAGCATTCTTGATCTTCTCCATATGGACCTGATGGGGCCTATACAGATTGAGAGTCTTGGAAGGAAAAAATATATCTTGGTTGTTGTGGATGATTTTTCCAGGTATGCTTGGGTGGACTTCTTGAGAGATAAGTCAGAAGCCTTTGAAGCTTTCAAAAGGCTGCATAAAAGAGTTACTAGCGAGAAGGATAAGCATGTCAAGAGCATTAGAAGTGATCATGGAAGAGAATTCGACAATGTCTTGTTTGAAGGATTCTGTGCTCTAGAAGGCATTAATCATCAGTTTTCTGCCCCCATCACTCCTGAGCAGAATGACGTTGTGGAGAGGAAAAACAGAGTTCTCCAAGGTATGGTGAGGACCATGATGAAGGCTAAGAAGGTTCCAGCAAAATTCTGGGCTGAGGCAATGAGTACAGCATGCTATATCTCAAATAGAATCTATGTCAGACCAAAGATGACTGTCACTCCATATGAAATTTGGAGAGGAAGGAAGCCGAATGTGAAGCACTTTCACATCTTTGGGAGTACATGTTATGTGCTGAATGATAAAGATCAAAGTAAGAAGCTGGATGATCGTGGTGTCAAAGGAATCTTTCTGGGATACTCTGTGAACAGTAGAGCCTTCAGAGTATTCAGTAGCAAAACTGAAACAGTCATTGAATCTGTAAATGTGAGGTTTGATGATGAGAGAGGATTTGATATATCCATGGTTGGTGATGCTGAAAATATTGCAGCTGGTCTTTCTGAGAATGTTTCCAGGTCTGATTCTGAAGATGTGCCAGAATCTGCAGAGGAGCAGGACAATGAAGAAGATGCTATTGTGAATGAGCTTGGAAAAGTAAAAGTGACTCAAGTCCACAAGAATCATTCAGCAGATGATGTCATTGGAAGTCTGAATGATGGTATGAGAACAAGAGGGAAGAAACAGGATTATGCCAAAATGCTGTCAAATGTGGCTCATGTTTGTTTTACCTCCAATATAGAGCCAAAGAACATCAAACAGGCTCTTACTGATGAGAATTGGATTGCTGCCATGCAGGAGGAACTCATGCAGTTTGATAGATGCAAAGTATGGTACTTGTGTCCAGAACCAGCCAATGCCAATATTATTGGTACTAAATGGGTGTATCGCAACAAGACTGATGAGAATGGCAATATTGTCAGAAACAAGGCAAGGCTGGTAGCTCAGGGATATACACAAGTTGAAGGAGTGGATTTTGATGAGACTTTTGCCCCTGTGGCAAGGATGGAGTCAGTTAGACTGTTGCTTGGAATTGCTTGCCATCTGAACTTCAAGTTGTACCAGATGGATGTTAAGAGTGCCTTCTTGAATGGTATTCTCAAGGAGGAGGTGTATGTCAGGCAGCCAAAAGGATTTGAAAATCCTGAATTTCCAAACCATGTGTACAGACTGCAAAGGGCTCTGTATGGTCTGAAGCAAGCACCTCGTGCTTGGTATGATAGGTTGTCTGAATATCTGCTACTGAAAGGCTACAAGAGGGGCAGTGCAGATAAAACTCTATTTGTGAAGAAGGAGAATTCTGATGTGCTTCTAGTGCAAATCTATGTTGATGATCTTCTATTTGGGTCTAAATCAGAGAAGCTGGTGAATGAGTTTGTGAAGCTAATGAAGGAAGAGTTCGACATGAGTATGTTTGGTGATGTGAATCTGTTCCTTGGTCTTCAGGTCAAGCAATCAAAGGAAGGGTTCTTTGTTACTCAAAGTACCTATGCCAGAAATCTGGTTAAGAGGTTTGGGCTGGAGAGTGCTAAGCCCAAAAGAACTCCAATGAGTACAACTGTCAAACTGCACAAGGATCCAGAAGGTGCTTCTGTTGACCATACTCTCTATAGGAGTATGATAGGGAGTCTGCTGTATCTCACCTCCAGCAGACCTGATATCTGTTACAGTGTTGGTGTTTGTGCTAGGTTTCAGGCCGATCCAAAGGAGAGTCACTTGAATGCTGTCAAGAATATTATCAAATACATCAAAGGGACAGCTGATATTGGTCTTTGGTTCTCTATCAATACTTCTATTCAGCTGCATGGTTACTGTGATGAGGATTATGCTGGTTCCTTGGTGGATAGGAAAAGCACCTTTGGTGGATGCTTCTATCTTGGAAGCAATCTCATTTCTTGGTACAGCAAGAAACAAGTTGGGGTTTCATTGTCTACTGCAGAGGCAGAATATATTGCAGCCAGCAGTTGCTGCACTCAGCTTGTGTGGATGAAGAAGATGCTGGCAGACTATGGCTACAAGCAAGATATCATTCATATTCTATGTGACAATGAGAGTGCTATCAATATAGCTAAGAATCCAGTTCAGTTCTCTAAGACTAAGCATATTGATGTAAAATACCATTACTTGAGAGAATTGGTAGAGGAAGGTACTTTGAAGATTGAGTATGTTCACACTGAACATCAGTTGGCTGACATCTTCACTAAAGCTCTTGATACTGCTAGATTCGAGCTTTTGAGAGCCTCTCTTGGGCTCTGCATCTTATGACTAACCGTTCTTGAGCCATGGAAGGTTAGTGTATATATGTACCTTATTTTTATTTTCTGGTTTTCTTGGATTTCTTGTCTGCTTATGGAGGTTGCTGATTTGGTGCTTATCTGGGAGATTGTGGATGATGATATCTTCATCTTGGTTTTCTGGTTATGTTACTTTTGGAGGTATTATACTTTGGTTATTGGTGGTGATCTAGTGCACAAAGAGCATCTGCTCTTGTTTTTGGATCCTGAATGTGCTACTGAAGCATGGCGTATTGATCAGTTACAACTGTCAGAAAATAAGTGGAATCTGACAGGTATTTATTCGAATGTTGTGAGGAGGGAGTTTATTTCTCTCATTCCTCTTCATCTTTGTAGCCCTAGCATTCCCCCTGGTTCTCTGCGTGTTTTCAATCTTTGTGCTACTGAAAAAATGTCTCTCAACAACTCCTCTAGCGAGTCTTCCATGAACCCTCTGGGCGAGGAGCACTGCCCATTGTTTGCTTCGAGTAAGAGGAAGGCGGTTGGTTCTTCAAAGAGAAAGCGTGGTGCTACGACGGCTGAGGATAAGATTCGGGAGATGGATCCCGAACTAGGTGAGTTCTCTGATGATGGAGATAGTGGAAACAGAGGAGGCCGTCGCGTTCGCAGCAAGCGCGTCCACGTTGCTGATCCTCCTATCCAGCTTGCACCTAGGGTTGTGTCCAAATCCAGGAACCCTAAGAAAGCTTCCTCAGTAAAAAGTGTTGAAGGGAAGAAGAAAGTGGCTGTGAAGGACAGTAAGAAGAAAGGTGGTGAAAATCGTGGGGCTCAGCCTGAAGAGCCTATTGTGGATCTTGAGGAAGATGAAGAGCGGATGGCTAAGAGAGCCGCAAAAGGAAAAGGGAAGGTGGCTGGTGTCCCTGCTCGTGCGCGCACTCGTGCGGCTGTTCAGAAAGTGCTGGACAATGCCATTAAGGTGGCTAGGGCTCCTCCTGCTGCTGGGAAAGGGAAAAGAGCTACTGCCAAAGCTTCAAAGGGCAAAGGAAGAATGAAAGCCCCTGCTGCTCGCACAAGACTCACTGCTGCTCAAAAGGAAGCCCTGCGCAAATATCGTGCATATGGGTATGATATTCCTACCCCCTCTGATTCCTTCGAGCCTTTTCAAGCAGATCTGGTTGGAAAGTTTGATCCAAACACTCATAGGACCATCTATGAGTATATGAGATGGGAGTACTTCCAGAATAGAGGTTTCTTGGATGACAGATTTGTCACAGAACACTATCTCCACAGAGGAGAAATCTATTAATGGTTGGAGCAAGCAAAGTTGTTTGATGCTGTGTTGAGGGGTCACACCTACATTCCTGAGCAAGTTAGAGAATTTTATGCCAACCTGAGTGAAGGGTTGACTGATGAGAGATCTCCTGATTTTCACAAGGTCTTTGTGAGGGGGAGAATGGTTGATTTCAGTCCTGACGTGATTGAAAGGGCTCTAGGAAGAGAGCCTGTCATTGAAGATGCGTTGTGGGACTTGAATTTTGATGAAGTTGCTGATGAGCTGACTCAAGGCCAGATTAAGAAGTGGCCTAATGATCAGCATTTGAACCATGCTATCTTGCTGGGGTCCAAGTATGCTAATCTTCATAGCATATCGGTGAGGAACTGGACTCCCACCTGCCATAGGGACTCTGTCAGTAGAAGAGAGGGGACTCTTCTGTATGCTATAGGCAAGGGTATGGATATTGATATGGGGCAGCTGATTTTTGAGAAAATTTGCTCTTTCATCAAATACATTGGCCAGATGAAGAGGATGTATTTCCCTGGGCTAATTGGTAGGATTCTGAAGTCACAGGGAGTGCCTTCTAGGAGGACAGACTCCAAACCTGTGAAGCTCAAAGCTATGAGATTCAGCTCTAAGCTACTCAAGCCTGTTCATGGTGTGAACCTGGATGATGATATGGCAGATGAGAGTGATGCTGAAGTGTCATCTGCAAATGTTAACCTTTCTGCTGGTGGTGAGGATCTGTTTTGGGATGAAGGCAGGCCTGCAGCTCAGTTCTCGAAGAAGTACTCTAGGAAGTCTTCTAAGAAAGCTGCCTCTAAATCCACCAAGAAGAGTTCAGCTAAGTCTTCTAAGAAGTCTTCTATGCTTGATGCACTTCCAGAAGTTGAAGAAGATACTCTTCCCACTCCTGTTCCTACTGTTGATGTTGCAGGCCCCTCTGGTCTGACTCCTGCAGAAAAGGCAGCTGATGCTCCTCCTCCTGTTGTTGAGGATGTGAGTGAGGAAGTGGATGAGTCCATCCATATTGATGATGAGGAACCAGCTGTGCAGACTGGTGATGAAGTGGAACCTGCTGCAGACAAAGTTGTTGCTGCTGAGTCTGTTCATGAAGACTCTGAATTCCTGTCTGCTAATGAGGAGGCTGAGCGCACTGTGGAGTTGGAGCGCACTGTGGAAGTGGAGGCTGCTGATGTTGGTGATGATGTCACCAGCAAGCCCACTCTGTAGGTCCTTTGGCAGATGGCATGAATTGAGGGCGAGTAGAATGCAGAAGATGTTTGTAAATTCTTCTTCTCTCTCTCTGTTTGTTTTGTGGATATGGATATTCTCTGCTGGCTTGTAATAGTAAGTAGGTGGTCTTCTGGAATTCTGGATTTCTTGGTTGGTGTTTTTGGAATTCTGATCCTTTGATCATGGCCTGTAATTGTAATGGTAGGCATGATATCTGCTGGATGTTTCAGTCATGTGATGGTTTTCTCTGTTTTATGATATGATCTGATAACAGAGCTATTTGCTGTGTTTGTTTGGGTTGCTGGCAGAGGGTTGTGTGATTTTGATAATGGCTTGGTAGTGTGGGTGAGCTCCTTGCCACCATTTTTCAAAATCCTCTTTGTGTGTGTGTATCTTGTGAACAGTTTGGTAGTGTGGGTGAGCTCCTTGCCACTGTTCTTGAACAAGATATGGATATTGATTTAAGGGGGAGCATAGTTCATGATCTGATCTGTGTATGAAGTACTGTTGTGCTGTGTGAGTACTTCTATCTGCTCCTGTTTGCTGATCTTCTGCTATAATATGATTCATGCAATTCATGCTGTGTTTGAAAATGCCAAAGGGGGAGATTGTTAGTGCATGCGTAGCATGCTTCTCTGATTCGTATTGGCATGTTTCCTTTTGAGTCTTCTGCTGCGTTGCTAACTAGATATGTGCATGAATCGAAGATCATATGAATATATATATATATATATATATATATATATATATATATATATATATATATATATATATATATATATATTCGAAGAAGGAAGATATTTTCTGCATGGAAAGTTACCATGCACAGAAGATCAGCTTGACGATCTTCTAGGGTTTCCTGTGCTGAGTATAAATATTAAGAAAAACCCTAGACACGCTCTGCCGCTCTTGAAGATTATTGTTCGTGAGTTTCTGTGAGTATTGGTGTTCTTGCAACGTGTGTTTTGCAAGCTTTTGTTTTTGAGCAAGCGTGTGTTTCTGAACAAGCTTCCCTGGCTTTGTTCAGTTTTGTCTAGGCGTGTTGCTTAGAACCATATTAGTGTTTTATCACTTTGCGAGTTTATCTCGTGGTTGTATTCGATCTCATTGTAAGGGAGTTGTAATCGAGACGAATAGGTGACATAAGGTGGAGTCCTTGGTGTAAAGTCCTGTAAGTCTCTCTACTGCTTATAGTGGATTGAATCTCTCGGATATTGTCCCCCAGACGTAGGTGCGTTATCGCCGAATTGGGTTACCAAAGTTCTGTGTTCTTTACTGCTTTTCTGTTATTGCATCTAAGAACAGAATTAAGATCGTTTTTAGTTTTGCACAAACTAGCACTTTCAAAGATAATCAAACTGAAGAATTTTATTTCTCATAGAGAAAGTAGGCAACCCATGATAGAGGTTGTGACCCTGCGCTTCCCTCACTCCAAAAATATTCATAATAGCTTGTTGCTCGTCTTGCTGGATATTAGGGCTGAAGGTAATGGCAGATTTCTCCATATTAATTTGTTGTCCAGAAGCTTTTGCATAACTTATAAGACCGTTGAAAACCTGATTGCATCCCTCTCTAGAGGCCTTCAGAAAGAGGAGACTGTCATCGGCAAAGAAAAGGTGGGAGATCATGGGACCTCGCCTAGAGAGAGATAAGCCACTTAAACCCTGTCGGCTTAACTTATTCAGAATCGAGGAGAGACCTTGAGCACACAGGACAAAGAGTAATGGCGATAATGGGTCTCCTTGTCTAAGACCTCGACTGGGAGAAATACTTCCATATACCTTGCCGTTAATTTTGAACGAGTAAGAAACAGTTTCAACACACTTCATGAGGATCTCAGTAATTTTAGGGGGAAACCTCATGGCAGTTAAGACTGCCCGAAGATAAGGCCACTCGATTCGATCATATGCCTTGCTCATATCTAACTTAAGTGTTGCTGCTGCTCTTCTTCCTTTTCGGATGTTGCGGATTCTGTGCATGCATTCGTAACCAATAATAATGTTGTCGGTGATCATTCTTCCCGGTACAAATGCACTTTGTGACTCGTCAACAACTGAGTAGAGTACTCTCCGAACTCTGTTGGCAAGGACTTTTGAGACTATCTTATAGATAGTGTTGCAGAGACTAATAGGCCGATAGTCCTTCACCTCGCGAGGCTCACTAACCTTGGGAATCAACACAATGAGAGTAGAATTCCAAGAAGTAATATCATCCTCATTGTTAAGCATCTTCAAAACTGCAGTAGAGACATGCCGTTCCAAAGAAGGCCACAAGTACTGGAAAAAACTTGCTGGGAATCCATCCGGACCAGGCGCTTTGTTCAGATGCATTGAAAACAAAGCTTTCTTAATCTCATCCATGGTAAACGGCTCCAGTAGCAGCTTAATATCCTCCTCTGGAAGATGAGGCAGGTTGTCGTTGATAACTTCCTGGATATCAGACTCAGTAGGATGGGAGGAAGAAAATAATTTTGAAAAATATTCACTCACGACGTCTGCCAGATCCTCTTCTTCCCTAACCAGATATCCTTGAGAATTAATTAGCCCAGATATAGTATTTTTCTTCTTCCTTTCTGATGCAGCTGAGTGAAACAACTTGGTATTTCGATCCCCTGAAATCATCCAACTCATACGCGAACGCTGGTTCCAGTGCAGCTCCTCAGCTTCAGCAACTTTTTCGATCTCAGCTGACAAATTCCGAATCTTCTCAAGGATGCTCTTGTCATCAAGTTTCATAATTCATGCTAGTAGTGCAATAGTCGGTTGTTGAAATAATAATTTTTTAATGCTATGCCTATATTACTTTGACCTTGGAAAAAACGTGGTTGATTATGATTATTTGCTAGTATTGTCACTCACGTCCAACTATAATACTACCTCCATCTCATATAAGTAGTCACATTTGCTTTTTTTACTTTTTCAGCACGCGTTTTCACCGAAACCTAGTATGGGTTTTACCATATAATTTTGTCTCGTAAAATAAATAATAGTTTAATATTATATCGTAAAACTCGTACAAGGTTTCGGTGGAAATGCGTATCGAAAAAGTCAATAAAGCAAATGAGACTTTTTATAGAGATGGAGGTAGTACTATAATTTATTGTGTAATAAGACGACAAGATCACTCAATTTATTTGTTTACTAATAATAATTTATCGTGCTCCAATATGTATGCCACTCATTATTGTACTGCGTCTTGTTATTTACGTATTTATTTTTGTTGATTTTAACATATTTATAAAATAATAGAAACAAATACTTCCTTCGTTTTTTTTATAAGGGGATTCTAGTTCAGACATAAGAATTAATAAATTTAATGATTATTTTCTGATGTTCATCATTTTTCTTGTAAATCGCATTTTTTATGTAAAAATAGATGAAATTATTTTGGAACAAGAGATAAATATTAATTGTGATAAACAACGATAATGAAAACAAGAAAAAAAAATATGAAGAAATATGGGTTGAAAACTGAAAATTGTACCTAGAATGATAAAAACAGCTTATAAAGAAATAAGACAAAAAACTTTAAACACCTTATAGAAAAAATGAAGGGATAGAACGGAATATAATGGAACGGAAGCAAAGAGTGTTAAATAATACTTAACAAAGTCATGAATAACAAAAATACAATATTTTGTTGGGCTTGACGGCCTTGAAGGCAACACGTTTGTATACAAAAAATCAAAAAATCGAGACGTGCCAAATCTATTTAAATTTGGCGGCATTAATAACGGTATTGGACGCAAATTCTTTGACACTTAATTTGTTAATGGTTGAGTAAATTCAAAAATAAAATAAAAAATGGAATGCCTACTAAGACTATTACTCTTATCGAATAGTAGTACCATTTAAAATGACGGTGCATCAGATTAATAAATAAATATCCTTCGATCCCGCATGACTGTATGTTTTTTTAAATTAAAATTATAAAATAATAGAAATAAATAGAACGATATATATATTTTTTTAGTTTGATAAATGTTTAGACTTATTTTATTTTAACGTTTGATAAATGTTTGGGCCTATTGATAGCCTTAATTTTGTTTGGGTACATTAATGTTGTTCAATTGGGCCCATTAGTCGGCATGGACTCAAATCTTGAAGTTGGAAAATATGTCAAGAGTTGGAAAATAGATTGTTGGAGTCCTATTTTGGTAGGGATACCAATTTAACCGCATGTTTGGGCCAGACCGGGTTCCAATACGAAACCATGTGCTCCAATTGGGTTTTGGACGGGTTAATATAGATTTTCACCACGTAATTTATATTTTCGGAGGATCAATAATAGCTCCTCATTTTCCCTTCATAGTGATTGTAGTGGCAAAATTTGCATAATCGGCCGTAGTCACTCCGTCTAGTCATACGGAAAAGCTTAATTAGTCCAATAGAATACTAAAAAGCCTATATCCTATTGGGCCGACTGAATCCACGATCGGCTAGGGATCCATGTAGTCTGCCAATGTAAACAAGGTACCTTTAATCGACTGAACAGGCGGAGCGAGTTAGGCGAAAGGGATCTTCCTACAATCCCAATGGCTTTAGGCAAATTATGGTTGAAACGAAAAACCCTAGTCGGAAAAGTTGTCATACGACAGTCAACTTCAATCAAACTACACTGCCTACCCTTACCTCCACATCGCTCACTCTCACCACCATTCCGATTGAAATCGATATCACACTATACTTACTCGTTTTAATTTGTTTTCTTTATAACTGAGTTGCTTGGTTTCTTTCTGATTGACAGATTGCTGGTGTCCTTTTAGTCGAATCTAATTAATCCAATCGAACTAGTCATATCCAATTCAATTGAAGAATTACTCATTACGATGACTCAAACCCTTGAACCCCATATTTGTCTGGATAGCAAACTTAAAAAATAAAAAAATATTTAATTACATTTACATCTTTTTAGTAAATTTAACTTCTTATATTATTTAATAAATAATTTATTATTTTATTAACACCTTTTATTTATTTATTTTTGTATAATAAATTTAGAGTTTAAATCAACTAGTCAAAGTGTAGTAGAGATTGGAGCCTAACTAGAAGAATGAAGTTAATGATGCTGCAGATTCATCATAAACTCAATAAATGCCTTATAATTAGGTGTGTCAATTAATGAAAGACTATAAAATTAAAAAATAAAAAAATAAAGGAGAGAGACTTGAGTTTGTGAAATAATTAGCCAATGTTTAGTTGCTATCAGTTACATACATATATAGTGGGTACATACAATTAATAATAAAGAAATTTGACCAATAAATTAAAACCCATGTGCTTTTGCTTAATATCTCCTATCATAATCCAATTCTTTCATAAATGTCACACTCAATTACTAGTACGTATTATTCATGAAGGGTTGCCAAAGCTCTTGATTTTTTTTAATAAAAAATTAAGAATTACAAGAATTGTCGGTACTGATCTCAAAATCTTAAAATAATTAATAAAAAAAAACAAAAAAAAAACAAAAAAAAAAAACACACTTCAAAGACAGCATAATAATAGAAAGTTGAATTCATATATATACATCAATATATACTTGATAACTTTGCCTTTTATGGTGGATACATTTTAAATTTCTTTTAAAATTAAGATAAGAAAAAAGTTACTACTATATATTGTTACATGGAACAAATACGTGGTGCTCTTCAACCCACATGCATGCACATCTTGTATATATATAAACTTTTTTAGCACCGAGACCCCTTCCGACAAACGAGAGAGCCGGCTCCGGACGTGATGGACCCCACTAGGGACGACGGTCGTGCTCCTAAGCTCGACGCCTTGGCATAGCTCGACGAGGAGCTACCCCCGGATGCTATAAAAAACGCACCATTTAGCATTAGGTCTCCCTCCGATCGCCAGTTCCAGTTCTTCCACTCGCTTTCCGGCGCTTCCTCGTACTTCGTCACCTGTTAAAAACATTTACTAAATCTCGTGCCTCTATATATATTAATTGGATAACATCAAATCATATGATCATGATATTATTTATTTAATTAAATTTTAAATAACCTCTTTGTTGAATCTGTCATTAGGGGCAAGAAATCTATTGCCTTGGCTATTAATGGTAGGGGCAGCACTTCCACCAATAGCATACATCTCCCAATGTGTATAGTCATTGTTCACCACATGGAAGTAGCCATGTCTACATCTGCATGCATGCAACATTATATGTATATATACATAGCATTAAATTCCATGTTACCATGATTAATATATTTGATAGTGACATGTATTTGTACACAATTAATCAATTACCTTGGCATCCTTTGTACTAGCCCTTCTCCAAAGTGGTTGAAGGCAATGGTAACTTGCATGCCCTTATCTTGGACATATGTGTCACTATGCCCTAGAAGCATGACCTTGTTATGATGTGTCATGTAATTGTTCGATATCGTTATAGCCGTGGATCCGTGGATCGCATCGATGAGCCCGTCGTTGCAGTTAGACAGGGAGCAATGATCGACCCACACGTGGCTCCCACCAAAGATTGAGACGCCATCACCGTCTGATATGGTCCTCCACCCGTAGTGTTGTGGGGAGTCTCGCACCAATGCATTCCCACCTTGCTTGCAATCATGTATGTTGATCCCATGGATGATGACATTGGTCCTGTATTGAATGGTGATGCATGGGCCATTAGCAATGTGGACACTAGCACCTCTACCATCGATGGTCTTGAATGAGTTCATGATCAACTCCTCCTTCAATTGAATGACCATGTCGCGCTCGAATATGATCCACAACGGTTCGTCTTGGATAACGGCATAACGGAGCGTCCCTGGCTTAGGGTTGACGGGGTCGTCACCCTTCGAGTCCGTCACAACATAAATTTTGCCGTCCCTACCGCCGATGGCATTTTTGCCAAATCCGATAGCGCAATCGGCTAACTTCTGACGATTCTGCTCCCAATTAGGGTCGCACCGCCAACAGTCGTCGATCGGATTCCCCGTATTGCACGACAGGAATCCCAGCTTCCTTCTAGAAACATTTAATTTCCTACATGCATAGAGTTTTAATATAAGATGAAGATAATGTTATTTATACATGTAACTTTAGAGTTACATAAGGGTAATTAATTTGTGAGGAAGTACATGCATGCAGCAAGAATGCATGTTGTGAGATCTACATTTCAAAGAATTTTACATACCTATGTACTTCTTGAACAACTAACTCAGGGTCTTGTAGGGTTGCCATGGAGGCAATGAGGGATGGAAATAGGAAACATAATATGAAGACAAGTAGTGGCATGAGCGAAGAGAAGAATGCCATTGGAGAGAGAGAGAGAGAGAGAGTTGGGTAGAAGAGTGAGATATGAATGGGATATATAAAGGGAATTAAGCTATGGGATACTCCCTCCGGTCTTTCTTAGTTGAGTCATTTATTTTTGTGATTTTCGGCACGCTTTTCCACGCCTCTAGATGATGAATTTTAAAACGGATTTTTGAAATTTTTTTTCTTTTACGGGATACTACAACACTAGAGGCGTTGGAAAAGCGTGCCGAAAATCACAAAAATAAATGACTCAACTAAGAAAGACCGGAGGGAGTATATAAAGGGAATTAAGCTAGACAAGGAAAGCCACGTGTGTCTTGAAATATGTTAGAAATTAAAGTAGTTAGACTCTGATTATATATCTCGTGGGATTAATTTACCTAATACAGAGAAATGATTTTGAAAAGCACATAATTATGTGTAAAACTATGAATTAATATAGTGGATATATACATAATTTGAGAGGGGGAAAAGAGAGGGGAAAAGTTTAATACTCCTATTATACAGAGGCCCCTAGCCCTAGGGACGGTAGTTAAAGTGTCTTTGTATACTGGTGCAAGAGGCCATGCATTCATTTTTCTCGTATATATTCTAACGAAATCATCTACCGTATTCAATGTTTTAAAAACCGAACCGGAGGTCGAACCGGTGATGCTTCCGGGTCATGGTTCAATTGGTTGAACCGGTTAAACCATGGTTGAACCGTTATGTAATTAAATTAATTATTAAATAATATTAATTATAAAAACTACATGAAATACATAAAAATATAAATAAATTTATAAGTTATATGACAAAAAATACATTAAAGTTATAACAAATAAATTTATTCTCAATATAAATTTAGATATCATGTTTTAAATATATTTTTACAATGAAAACTTATTGGTTATATTTAATTTTGTATTTCTAACAACTATATAAAGATTAAAAATATGTACAATTATTTTTATTATCATAAAACATTATGGTAGGTCATTTCGGAGAAAATTAAGTGAAAATTATTGAAATTAAAAAGATAGAGTTAAAATAGACATTCATATAAAAATAATACTTTATTATGTCAATTGCAATTAATAGATATACTTATCTTATTAAGTACAATTGATTATTGTAGCTTAGTTGGTAAAATTGATGGTCTTTTACCCAATAGGTCATAGGTTCGAATCTCTTTAAACACAAAATATTTTTTTTTATTAAAAAAAAAAAAAAAAAAAAAAAAAAGGAGTTGAACCGCCCGGTTCGCCGGTTCGCCGGTTCTCACCGGTTCTGGCCGGTTCCCACCGGTTCGAGCGGTTCAACTCCGGTTCGATCAGACCTCCGGTTTTATGGTCCAAACCGGACCGGTATCAGGCCGGTTCCCGGTCGAACCGGTCGAACCGGCCGGTCCGGTCCGGTTTTTAAAACATTGACCGTATTACATTTTAGTGTGACATCTTGTATTGCATCGTCGGATATTTAACACGTATAATAAACATTTTCAAAACTATTAATAAATAATAAAAAAATTATAAATAAAAATGATGGTTATAAAAATGGTTTTAACATGTATCAAACATCCGACATAGCAATTAGAGATGTCAAGCCGTAATGTAAATTATGCAATATATATATATATATATATATATATATATATATATATATATATATATATATATAATTTTCGTTTCATTTCATTTGACATTTTTTTCTTATTTGGGTATCCTATTTAAGTTGATTCTCTTTCTTTGACAAGCCTAACACCAACTTCTAACTAATTGTAACCTAAAAGATTCTAGGTCGGATAACCGAGACGGGACGGGGGAGTATTTTTATTCAAAATATATTGTATATATAATGATCCATACCCTCTTCATAATAATAATATATTATTGAGAAAAATAGTAGGTAATTGTGCGTGTAAAAAATTATACTCTATTATATTTATATGTATTATTCTCTGTATATCAATTTAAATGAAATTCTTTTCTTATTCTATATTTGATATATATTTAACAAACGAACACCTTAAAATAAGGTAATGAAAGGAAGTAATATGTAGTGCGCATATCCAATTTCTCCTCTAAAAAGGTTGTATGCAGTTTAGTTTGGTTTGATTTGATTCAGTTTTTGTTAGGCTTAATAAAGCCATACACACTTGCAACAAACAAAACTCATTAGGGTTTTCATGTTACATTGTCGGAAATTGATTAGGGTGTCGGCGGGCTAATCCTCTCTCTCTCTCTCTCTCTCTAACACGAATAGATACAGAATAAGATGTTATATTCATGTATTTAATTATTTGTGTCCATAAGTTTCATTTCCTTCATCATATCTCAAGTTAGATATTTTAACAACCCTAGCTTTCCCATTTTGACTAGGCAAATCAACAAAAATGAACCTCAATATATGTTTATGTTTAGAATATTAAAGTTATAAGCATTCGATGAATTAATTCAAAAATAGAGAAATTCTTTATCGGCACGGCTCATATATAATTTCTTAGTTGTTTTTTTTAATAACAAATAAGAATGGAGTGTATATATATATATATATATATATATATATATATATATATATATATATATATATATATATATATGGTTGGGATATGGTGAAAACCCAACTTTTGGTGAAATCGTAAAAACCATGCATTTTTGTGCATAACATGATGCACTTTCATGCATAACATGTTGCACAGGGATTATATGCGTTTTTTTTTTAATAAAATACTGTAATATATATTTTTTCTGTGCAACATGTTATGCATGAAAGTGCATCATGTTATGCACAAAAATGCATGGTTTTCACGATTTCACCAAAAGTTGCGTTTTCATTTGATCCATCCCCTATATATATATATATATATATATATATATATATATATATATATATATATATATATATCGTAGAGACTCGGAAGCACATGAAAAATAAATTTTACTTGTAAAGAATACATTCTACACTTAGAACCATAACCATTAGTAATGTGTATAGTATATGTTTGCCTCATAAAAATTTATAGAAAATTTGTCAATAGCTCAACATAAGTTTGATATACCCTTCATTTTTTTTTTGACGTGACATGTTTCTTTTCGACACAATATTTAAGAAATATAATAAAAAAAACTTAATATATGGTGTGAGTTAAAGATAAATGTAATATTAGGGATAATGTTTGTTGGGTCATAAAAGAAAACATGTCAATTATTAAAATTAATCCAAATTGACAAATATTAGACCACGTCAGAAAAAATAGAGGGAGTAATTGTCATTAAATATATGGGGACAGAAGTAACATGTATATGGAGGTTGAGCAATAGAATCAAATAAAGTGTCTAGATATGAGACATGTTAATAAAGAGACTATTACTAGGCTTTTCAACATTTATTTAATGGGGTTATGGATTGTGACTGCTTTTAAGTGAGTGATTGTTACTTGTCAACCTCCCATTTATCCATTCATTCATTTGGTATTCACAAACACAAATAACTATTGTATTTATGTGGTTTCAACATGTTGAGGTTGTTTGTCTAACTATAAGTGTCAAAAATGAAAAACCATATTTTATTATTTTGGGCAAATTTTGGTGAGGCTAGTTACTAAACAAATTTTAATTAGTTAATTAGTACTCTATTCGTGCTTCAAGTTTATGTTTCATAGGATTCAATACGATTTTTAATTTTTGTAATGAATGTGTTTGTAATTGAGTTTGAGTCTTAACTTTGTAATATGTTTAATTCATGTCTTTGAAGTGGAATTTGAGTCCCAAATTTGTAGATTTGTATGCAAATTAATGTGAACATGTAAAGTCCTTATGAGGTCAATGTCATAAAATGAACTAAGCACATTACTTGATCAATCTTTGATTTCTCTAACTCTTCATCTCCATTATGAGCCGAATAAGCGATTTTTGCTGTATTAGCAGAGAAAGTGTGTGTTGCACACAATACTTCACATTAATTAAATTTTTTTCTATAATGATATTAATATTGTTTTCGATATTTGAAATATTTGAACTATAGTAATAGTATATAAATTATAATTATTTAATATTTTAATGATAATATGAATGTTCTAAAGATTTATTCTAGAAAGAGTGAATCGGTATGCACATAATCAGGGTGTATTTGAGTTTTTAGCCACAAAACGTGAATAAAAATATAAGAATAAGACTTTTCAAACGCCCGGTTAGTTAAGGTGTACATGTTTTTGGCCAACTTATAATATTGGGTGTATTTGCGGTCTCCAACGTTTTCGTTAAAGTTATTTTTGCTCCTAAATAGCAACATAAGTGTTGTGAGATTTGGATTCTCTATTTCAGTTATATACTAGTCTTGTGCCCCGTGCGATGCACGGAAAATTAGTTTTTTTTTTTTCAAGTACTACAATATATTGTGTTTATAAAACATACTGCATTAGTTTTATTTATAACATATTATAGTATTAATATTTAGTATTATACTACATAATTATAATTTAATACAAATAGTATGAGTGCTATTAATTCAAAGATACATAATTGTTGTTTTAATTAATAATTTAATTTTGTTTCTTAACCTACCCCCCCCCCCCCCCAAAAAAAAAGGAATTCCTCTACGAATATGACACAATTTTTATGCTGCATATATGGATGAGTATAATATCATACATTTTTTAGATTTCTAGTTCATTTTCATAGAATTTCTTATCAAAGTTTCAAGTATGGATAAATTTTGTAATTGTAATTTGATATGATTCATAACATGTAGTACTATATATTTACTGAGTAACCGATTTATCTATTGTTAATCAATTATGCAGATGTGTGAAGAAAAAATGAGGATGCATAAAGAGATTAGAGTTAATGTATAAAAATAGCCACTTTCACTTAACAAACATAAAATCTACCCACCTTCTTTAAAACATATAAAAGTTACCCATTTTGACTTAAATTGACTTAAATGTACAATATTACCCTTACTTTTAAATTTAAGGGACAAACATATCCCACATGTTAACATTATTTTTTTTTATCTCCTCTCTCCTCTCTTTGTACTTTTCATTTTTTTCTCTCTTTTTTCAATTGAATCTCTCTCTCTCTCTCTCTCTCTCTCTCTCTCTCTCTCTCTCTCTCTCTCTCCTCCATTTTTTGGCTTGAGAAGGTATGAAATATTAATACATTTCGTACACACCTTATTTTCTATTTTGGTACGTAGTTCAAATTTCGTACCGGGTACAAAAGCGTAGCCAATTTTAAATCATGGTATGAATGATACCAAAACGATGAGTAAAGATTTAAACACCATATCAAGTGTATACTATACATACGAATAAATGACGGTTTATTTCGTAAGTTATCAATTTTTATTCTATTTTGGTGCGTAGCTTGTATTTCGTACATGATGAAACCACAATGAATAAATAAACATGATATGAATTACATGAAAGACTCAATTTCGTATCAAACAACATACAACACTTTTGATAATTCCAATTTATATTTTTCACGCAATATTTTCTGCTTATAAGTAATGATACAATTTAACTAATTTCGTACTTGATGAGCTACAACTATGGTACGAAATCATCAATTCGTACCGAACTACCCTGACAATTTACAAGTATATGGTGTCCACCAAACGTTGTTGTCCTAACGGAATTGTGTCAAAATCGAAGATCTGCAGCCAAAAATATGTACCCTAAGAAGTTATCGGAATCGCGTATGAAAGCCTACAATAGAATCATGATAACAATTACATGAAATAATCAATCTTTATCGAACAAGTGAAAAACTCTTGCAATTTCCTTTCCATATTGTTCACACTATACTGTAATTTATTATAAATATGATACGATTTTACTCATTTCGTACCAGATCGACCAACGACTGGTATGATTTTTGCTAGTTTTGTACATAAAACATACCACAACTGAAACACAAACTATAAATGTTTGAACACCATAAATCAAGCAGAAATTTGTATCAAAATCAGCCTAAACACCCTTCAAACATGAAACCTAAATAAGACCACAAACCATTAATGCTTACACAAGCAAACACCATTTGCAATTTTCGTATCCATATTTTTATAAGAAAAATGGTACGATTTAAATAAATTCATACCGAATCAACCAACAAATAGTACAATTTTTACAAATTTCGTATATGTTGAGTCACAACCCCCCTAAGTAAAAAAGAAGTATTTGATACGATTTTACTAATCTCGTACCAAAACAAGACACAAAGTCATAGCCTAAAATCGATGCTAAACCAATTCAAACCAACTCTTATGTGAAATATGATACGAAATGAATTAATTCACACTAAAACAACACACAATTCAAAGCTTAAAATCAACTCTAAACAAATTCAAACCAACTTGTACCAAAACAACAAACAAGCCTAAATTTGGTACCACAATGTAGAAAAAGTAAATTCGTACTAGTACTAATTCAACAAATGACAAATTTGAAGTCTACATCAACCATTAAAGCAACAAACAAGCAACAAATAACAAATTTGAAGCCTAAATCAATCATTAAAGCAACAAACCACAAAAAATCGCAGATTCAAGCATTATTACTCATAAATTGCACAAAAATCACCTTTAAAAATTACAAAATTGTAGAAAATGAAGCCTACCTCGAAATCGGTAAAAGAATCTCTGATTGATATGCGTTCTTCTTCACCTCTCTCCAGCGAGGTTTCCGTCGCGTTCCCTACGGCGGTGGTATGAAGTCTATTACGAGTGAGGAAGGTGGAAGGAGAAGAAGGTGGAAGAAGGTTTCGGTGGGAGACGAACGACGCGAGGAGGTTCAGGCGATTGGGAGGAGGTAGCAACTCTCGAATCTTGGAAGGACGGCGGCGCGAGGAGATTTGGTGGAAGGATGGCGGCGTATAGTCGAGTTTTAGAGAGAGAGAGAGAGAGAGAGAGAAAGGGAGAGGGGGGAGGGAGGGAGGAACGGCTGGGTATTGGGGTTAGGAGAGAGGAAAATAAGTTTTAACTTGAGAGAAAACCTAAAATAGTCTAGAGGGGTATTTTTGTCCCAATTTAAAATTAGTGGATAGTTTTTGTGTGTTTTAAAAGTAGTGGGTAAGTTTTGTGTTTACTATCTCATATTGAGTAATATATTTTTTGCCTCAAGAGATTATAGTATTTAGATTCTTTATAGTCACATATATACCATATGAAATTGAAGAGCATTAATACATTTGAGAAAAACATGAATAAATTACTTGGTCAAATTTTGTTATTCATACTTGAAATTGAATTAATGTGTTTTACTTTAATGAACAAAAATGATTTTTTTTTTTCTCCATAAGAATAAGTGCATTAAAAGTATTGCATTGAAAATGATCATAATACAAATAAACACTTAATTATACTTATAAAAAATAAAAAAGGCTCAAAAATCAAGAATTTAGGAGGGAAAACAAAAGCAAACTATTTTACTTTAGTATAATATATAGACTAGTTTACAACCCGTCGAAAATCGACGGATGTCAATTATTTTTAATGTTTAGATATTTTATTAGTGAAATTTATTTAAAAATATTTTAGACTATAATTCTCGATTTTATGTACTTATAAACAATAAAAAGAATTTAAGAATGATGAAGAACTAATTCAATGATGATTCATACTCCCTCTGTCCCTTTGGAGTTGTTACATTTATTTTCAGCATTTGTCTCAAGCATTTTCGAGCGTCTTGATAATAAGTTTCATAATATCTTTTTGTGAAAATTTTAAATTTACGAGATACTACAAGTGTTCTAGTATCTCATAAAAGGAAACAATATTTGAAAAGCTATTTTAAAACTCATCAATAAAATTCTCGAAAACGCTTGGGACAAATGTTAAAAAGAAATGTAACAACTCCAAAAGGACGGAGAGAGTATTATATTTAAATCTTCGACATTTAAAGACTTATAACTCAATTTGGTGCCAAAAACGACAAAGTCAAGTTTCTCGTGAAATATAAAAAAATATATTTAAAAGTAATACGTAGTACAAAAATACTAAAAGTAAATAAACAATATAAAAATTATATAAGAAATATGGACCAAAATAATATGCTTGACTCCTCTTCAACAAAACTATTGAAGTTTAAGCGTAGTCTCTTGTTACTCGTGTTTATAAGAAAATAGGTTTAAAGGGGAATATTTTGATGATAGGTGCATTTGTATCTCGTTAAGCCGCCCGTTGATTATTTTAATAAACAGATAATGTCAAACAAACTCTCCCGTAGCCTGTTGTTTATTGTAATAAAACAAAATGTCAATATAAAGTCACTCGTTTCTCATGTTTATAAGAAAATAGGTTTAAAGGGGAATATTTTGATGATAGGTGCGTTTGTATCTCCGTTCGAAATTCGATACAATCACTTTATAACGTTATTTTAAAGTAAAATATAAATGAAAAAATATGAAAATATGTCAAGTCACCCGTTATTTTTTTCAATAAAAAGAAAATGTCGTTATATCAAAATAAGTTAAGATGCCCGTTTCGAACCACCACGTTGATCGACATTCATACATGTCAATTCCTACATCCGCAATTCTTATTTATCTAAAATACATATATTTGTAAATATTGAAGTATGATATATTTCAATCTCACACAACATCTATCTTATATTTAGTTTTATATTGTATACTACTATGTATGCTTATCATATAAAATTCATGTAGCCCGATGTTTATTGTAATAAAAACAAAATGCTGTTACATCAAAATAAATCAAGCCATAACGCCGATTCTTGTTACATTTAAATCTTCGACGTTTAAAGACTAAATGAAATTGGTGCCGAAATCAACAAAGCCAAGTTTTCCGTGAAATACAAAATAAAATAAAATAATGTAATACAAAATGTACTTAATAATTTACTACCCGTCGAAAATAGTTTACATTAATCGAATTCTGTCTCTTTTGCAATCTAATCTGTAACTTAATTTGATATGATTTTAGTAGAAAAAATATATAATTATATAAAGTCACTTGTTACTCATGTTTATAAGAAAATATGTTTAAAGGGGAATATATTGATGGTAGGTGCATTTGTATTTTGTCAAAATTCGATACGAATCACTTTATAACGTTATTTTAAAGTAAAATATAAATGAAAATTATTAAAAGGTCAAGTTGCCCGTTATTTATTATAATCAAATATAGAAGAAAAAATATTAAAATAAGTTCAAGTCGCCCGTTATTTATTTTAATTAAAAAAATGTCAATTAGGGGTCTCAAATAGTTATATTGTTTTCATCTCGCCATGTCGTTATTTCAAGCCGCTATTTAATTGTGATAATAAAAGTAGGTTTATTAGAGTAATATTTTGATAATAAGTATAGTGTACCTCGTCAAAATTCGACATGATTTTTTTTTTAGTGTTATTTTAAAGCAAACATAAGATAAAAATATTAAAATAATTCAAGCCACCCGTTATTTATTCTAATAAAAGAATAATGTCGAAAACACATAAATAAATATTAAAGTAAGTCAAGTCGATATATAATTCTTCTATTATTTCAAGCCGCCAACTAATTGTGATAATGAAAAGTAGGTTTGTAAGAGTAATATTTCAGTAATAGGTATAGTGTATCCCGTTAAATTCAACATGAATAATTAATTGTATAGTGTTATTTTTAAGCAATCATAAAAAAAATTTTAAACTAATTCAAGCCGCCCGTTATTTATTCTAATAAAAGAATAATGTTGAAGTCACGTAAATAAATATTAAAATAAGTCAAGTGATATACGGAGTATAATTCTTCTATATATATGTGATGTGTTTTTTATAATATTGACATAAAAATACTATAATTTAATATTCACTGATATATGTAAATATTAGTATTAGTTAAATTATAAAGACAGATAATAAACATAATTATAAAGAAAATATCAAATTCAATTTTTATTTAATAAAATATAACTTATTTATAATATAATATTAATATATTATTATTTAAAGTCACATAATTTCAATATAACTAAAGAAAGTCGTATATAATTACCTTTATTCATTCACATATTATTGATAGTACTACCTCCATCTCACTAAAATAGCTACACAAGAGATTGGACCAAAAACCAAGACAAAAAAAATCAGGGGAATAAATTGCAGATTAAGCACAAAATTAGAATCTACAATTACTGTTCAAAAGTTACTGTAGCGGGGTTTACTGTACATCATTGAACTGTTCATACAATAAAAAAGTATAAAAAAAAAAAAAAGACAGTGGGAAACAGATTGAAGAACAGAGCATATGATCATACACGGTGAGGGGGGGGGGGGAAATTTGACATTTAAATTTTCCCCCATTTCACTAGATATGATGTATATATCCATCACCTTAGCATCATTTGGATATAAACTCTCTCAAGAACATAAGAAGAAGAAAAAAACAGAAGAAGAAGAAGGAGAAAACAGAAGAAGAAGAAGAAGAAGAAGAAGAAGAAGAAGAAGAAGAAGAAGAAGAAGAAGATGGGGAAGAGGGATGATGTTCCAGCAGAGAGGAAGACACAGATTATGCAGCACTTGCTGCAGTTGGAGAAGAATGGGAAGATGGCCAGAGGGAGAATCACTGAAGCAGCAAGCATGTTCCAAATTTCAAGATGTAGTGTCCATCGAATCTGGAAATCTGCAAAACAACAAAGAGAGTTGGGTGAGGCCATTAATGTTGCTGCAAATGGTAGGGGCAGAAGCAGAAAGAAGAAGCACACAATCAACTATTCAGTTATTGAGGCAATAGACCCCAGTAAAAGAGGTACCATTTCTTCACTTAGTGATGCATTAGGTCCAGAAATTTCAAGGGCAACAGTGGGAAGATGGGCTAAGTTGCTGCTCAGACATCATAGTAATGCTATAAGGCCCCTATTGACAGCTCCTAACATGTTATGGAGGTTAGGGTTTAGTCTACAAGCCTTACACTTTGATTTTACTAGAAACACTCCAACATTCAAGCCCATGGAAAATACAATTCACATAGATGAGAAGTGGTTTTACTTGCAAAGGAAAAACTGCAGATACTACCTGACCCCAATGGAGGCAGACCCCCTAAGAGTTACACAGTCCAAAAATTTCATCCCAAAGGTCATGTTTATGTGTGCAGTAAGTTGACCAGTTTTTAGGGGGGATGGGAGTGTTCTATTTGATGGAAAGATTGGTATATGGCCATTCGTAGAGGAGTATACAGCACAGAGAAACAGCATCAAGAGACCAGCAGGCACAGTGGAGCTAAAACCCATTCAAAGCATCACAAAAACAGTTATCAAGGATTGCATATTAAAAGAGGTAAGTAGCCATTTTTAAATCTCTATCAGTTTCCATCATTTGAGAACACTCATTTTAACATCCCTAACACTGATGTCAATCTCACAGATTTTGCCTGCCATCAAACAAAAATGGCCAGTTAGTATGAGCAAGAGAATACATATACAGCAAGACAACTGCAGAGCACACATGAATAACACTGATCCAGACTTCCAACAAGCAGCTAATGCAGATGGTTTCAACATACAGCTAGTACAACAGCCATCAAACAGTCCAGATTGTAATGCAAATGACTTAGGCCTATTCACAGCAATCCAAAGTCTACAGCAGAGGATGAAGTGCAAAAATCCAGAAGAACTCATCAAGGCAGTGCAAGAAGTTTCCAAATAATGGAGCCACAGACACTAAACAAGGTCTTTTTATCATTGCAGTGTGTATTAGTTGAGGTGATGAAATGCAGAGGGGAGAACAACTTCAAATTGCCACACATGTCCAAGGATTCATTGTTGAGGCAGGGTTTACTACCTCAAAACCTAGATGTACCAGAATACCTAGTGAGGGAATGCATTGATCACTTGATTGCAGAAGAAAGAACAGAAGGATTAGAGATTTTGATGGAAGAATTAGGCATCAATGTCCCACAAGGTTTAGGTGAAATGTTTGATTTGAATGCATAGAGTGAAGACAGAAATGGGAAAGTAAACATGAAGCTTAGAGTGAAGACAGATTGAAGAACAACAGCAGATGACAGTACATATAGGTTTTCATGAAGTGTATGTTTAACTTTCCATTTCCTTTCCTTTTGAAATCATTGAACACTTGAATGCACATCATTGATTTCATCGAATCTCAGTAATGAGTTAATGTAAAATCACATAAAGTGTAGGCACAGACAATCAAAACCATGTAACAGATGTTGAAACCACTTCAATAGAGGCCAAAGCATACATACATACTTAAACATGTCATCACTGCAGCTAAATTGGACCCCTAAATCCCACAATTGCCCAAGAACAGACCATACTCACATGCACATACTACCTCCATCTCAGTAAATAAATAGACCAGAACAGCACAGAGCATCATTTGAGCATACAGCGGCATCAGCAGAACATTTTAATGTCAAGAACAGAGCATCATATGCCCGTTGAATGTCATCAGCATACACATACATAAACAACACCACACCTAATCCAACTATCACATAAAGACAGGGAAGGATACAACCCATGTAGATATCCATCAACAGAACATCAAATGGTTCCTCCACAGCCCCATCAAATGGTTCCTCCACAGCCCCACTTCCAGTCACCCAATCTGCATAAACACCAACAACATAGCATCAAATCTCACTGAAATCTATCTTTTTATGACCCTCAGCTCATCAGTGTTGCACAAAAACAACCAAACAGTTTGGGCATAGTACAATGAAGGGGGAAAAGAGGAAATTCAAGCCCATGTACAACATTGATGTGCTGAGGGTTCATAAAAAGAGATAAAGGAAAGATTCACCGCCATGCAGTAGTGGTCAGATCACCCCATCTCCATCATCAGTGCACGGCGCCGCCTCGGAGCTCCCAGCCGCTTCAACTCCGCCGCCGCCGGTGGCCCACGATGGGAGAATCCGGTACCGGTAGAAGTAATCTGGGAGCCGCCTCCATTTCTTCGGGTCAGATCTGTCCGGAGGTGGAGGAGCAGCTGGGACGGGCAACGCTGGCGCCTCCGGTGACGGGACCCCAACCTCTAGTGTTTGCCGAGGCGGGGGGGAGGACGGCGGAGAGTCTGGATAATCATCCAGTTTCGCCCCCCTTTCCCGGCGAGGCAGACGGCGGCGATTCCGACCCAGAGGGTCAGATCTGGGAGGAGGGATGGGACGAGAACGCCTCCGCCCGCGTTTATGGAGATTTCCCGCGGGGGGAGACGACGACAAGGGAGGGGTAGGGTTTTGGGGGCTCTCTTCTTCATCCGAAGGGATGGAAAGCTTCGCTCCGACCATCGGAGGAGATGGAGGAGAGAGGGAGAGTGAGAGATCGGGAGAGAGAGAGGGAGAGGGAGAGGTATTTTTTCACAGAGAAGAGGGAGGCGGAGAGCTCGAGTGAGGGATGTAGGGTTTCGCAGAGAAGAGGGAGGCGGAGAAGAAGAGGAAGATTCGAGAGAAATGGAGAAGAATGACACAAATGGGAGGCGGAGAAGTGAGGAGTAGGGTTTTGACCCCTCCATATTGGGCTCCCCTCTCCCCTCCCTAATCGTGGGCTGCACAATTAGGGGCCCAATTATGGTTAATTAACCATAATTTGGGCCCTGATTTTTAGTTGATGGGATGACCCATTAGGGGTAATTATTTGCCAAAAAACGGAAGTGTAGCTAATAGTTGAGACGGATCGAAAAGGAAAGTGTAGCTAATTTAATGAGACGGAGGTAGTATTAAATTACTACCAATTTCATAATATTAATAAAAACACATAATATATAAAGCATTCGGTTAAATACTTACTAATTATTGCATAATACTACAAATAAATGCTAATCATATTTGCATAACATGTAAAATCTATTATATTTTCTATTATATGGAATTGTAATTGTTATTGTTATTTTATTATAAATAAATAAATAAATAAATAATATATTAAAATCTTTTTTTTTTATCGAAATAATATATTAAAATCTATTCATGTATGAATAGAATAATATTGAAGATAACTATTAAAGATATAATAACAATATTATTAATAATGATAATTATAGAATAATTAGATAATATTTTTTATTATAAAAAATTGAATTTTTAGATAAATAGGAACGGAGAGCATAGGAAGCGCCACGTAAGTATGTGAATTAACGTGGTGCTCCGAATCCGCTAGCTATTATATATAAAAGGATTCCATCTCTTATTATATCGATAAATGTTTGTCATATTTTATAAATATTTTTATAAATTAGTAGCAACTTGTGTTTATTAAAATTGTATAATTGTTGATTTTTAAAATATTCATAACAAGTAATAAGCATTGATCTAAACAATACATAATTGCAATAGAAGATCGCAACTTAAATGGCTAAGCAAGGAAAAAGAGAGAGAGAGAAAAGAGTTACTACTCTATTAGAAACTACTTTGATCCTTAAACATTTGTTTAAACTAATGAGATGCTCCGTTATCATTTTCATATACTAAACACGTATCAAATGTCAATTTTTATTATTTAGTATTTTAAGTTCACTCATTCCTTATTTATTGGAGTTCACTCATTCATTGTGAGATTTATAATTACCTTTTAGTATTCACTTTTAATTTTATTTGATAAGATAGAGTTGGTAAATCGAAAATTAGAGCATATAATATTTTGAAATTCTATTTTTTAATCATAATTTTTTATTTTATTTTGTTATAATAATTCATTTTCTATTTTTATACTCTCCATCCCAATTCACCGGCCATGTTTCTTTTCAACACGAAATTTTATGCACAAGTTTTAAAAGTGAAAGTAAGATATCCATATTTTAAAACAATGGTAATTTTTTCTTCCATTTCAGAAAATAAGGCTATTGAGGTGAGACGATCCAAAATAACACGAACATGTTTCGTTGGCAGAGATGCCTTGAGAAAATAATATGATTTCAAATCATTAAATTTCTGAATTTGGTGCTGCAAGAAACGTAATCAGATGTTTGTTTCAATAAAATTTATGAAAGTAATATGAATCCTGAATTAAAAAAAAAAAAAAAAAAAAAAAAAAAAAAAAAAAAAAACTTGATTTTCTAGAATTCTAATTCCGTAGCCCAACCCAATTATTTTGTTATCAATTAGGAGATTTTAATTGAAACACAACAAATATATTCTCTCCACATGCAAAATTAAAATATATTTTAATTCACAACTTTGATACTTCATTCAAATTATAATTTTGAAATTCATTTTCTTACATTTTCTTCTTTTAATATACTTTTATACATGTTTAATTTTTAAATTTATTCCAAATAGAATTTACTATGAATTTGGAAAAAATATATTAGAGGAGCGTAACTAAATAAATATTGACAATATAATATTATTTATAGTTTAAATTACAAATCTTTCTTGAAAATGTTGAATGAATGTTAAAATTCTTAACTATTTTTTAGTAGTATTCAAGCACTGTATTTTATCATATTCCACGTACTCATAATGTCTGTCATATCACTTGAAACTTTACTTTTCATATTTTATTTTCCTAAAAATCATATTCCACAAAATCATATTCCTTGACAACTTTACTTACTTGTCAACTAAATGAGTCCTACATCATTAATGGAATGAAACCGAAGAAGTATAAAACTAATTAAAACATTAGCATTTTGTAACAATTGCTACATAAAAACCGGGATAGAGGATCCCTTCACCACTTAAGGAGTCCTACTCTCTTCATCCATTTTGATTGTTCTTTTTGAATTTTTGACGAGATTTTAGATGTCGGTTGTAAAAGTGAAAACTAAGTTCCCCTCTCAATCAAATGTAAGAGTTAATTATTTTTTTAATATTTTATTAAAAAAAAAAAAAGACAATTCATGTTGATAAGACGACAACCGCATTAGAAAAATAGAATGACAATAGAAGTGGGACGGCAAGAGTAGTTAACTAACTCTCGTTGGAACACCACACTCTACTAACCGCCGGCAAGTAAATTCCGTCGACCGGCACAGGCGACTACGTCTTCTCCACGCGCCACCGCCAAGCGTGACGTCTCCTTTTCCTCCTCCCAACTAAACCGCAACAGTCGGTAGAATAGACTGCAAAAAACCAGCAAGGTTCCGTAGAAGATACTGCAAAATCTGCAGAGAAAACAAACAAACAAACATCACTACTGCAAGTTTAGCGAAAAGAAAAGGAATCATCTGTCTCTGCCAAACCCCACCCCCCTTTCTTTTTCTGATAAAATCTCCCACTTTATTTCACTTCAAACGAGTAAAAGTAAATTTACCCAAGGAATTTACCCAAGGAATTGTTGAGATGTCACGCATATCGCCCTTCCTCATTTATTACTTTTTACCTCTTCTTCGCCACCTCCGACCTGTATGTATGTATAGTGTATCCATAGCAGTAGGTTAGGTGCAGCCCCTTCTCATCTCACAAGAAAACTCCATCCTTTTTTTCTTGTGGGCCCTTCCGTAATTCTCGCCTTCCTTGAGAATTTTCCTTGCAGGTTTCAATGGCAAAGAGACAACGTTTTTGTGGCCGTTTCTTCGATTTGAAGGTATCCAGAATCCTTGTTTTCTTCCAATTTTTTTTTTTCTTGCCTTGGTATTATCAATGTACTTCGTGAGGTAGTAGAATGTGGCATGTGCTTTCAGCATTCAATACTTCTATTTCTTTTGCATGTGTGAAAAAGGAAGAGCTTATTTCAGGTGAAAATGGAGATCATGGGCGTCTTCAGCTTTTGAAAAAAAAAAAAAGGTGATGGAAATTCTTCTAAAGAATTGCTTTTGTTTGTTCCCTTTTGGTGAATTTGGTGTATGAAAGTGCAGAAACTATAAAGATGCAATTTAAAAAAAAAAAAAAAAAAAACTGTTACGGGTTGATAATAGTTGAAGGACCACATTTCTCTTCTTATCTTTTTTGTCTGTCAATTTATCCTGTTATCTAGAGGTGGAGGTGATAATATATTGTTGGTTACTGTTTATTTTGTTGTTTTATCTGTTTATCCTGATTCTTATCAATTTCTTTGTCTGTTTGGATATATTTATGTTTCAAATTTTCAAACTTCAACCTTCAAATGGCATAGTGTGTGTGTGTGTGTGTTCCTTAAAGATGTTCTTTTAGGGTAGGAGGCAGAGTGGTCTAAGTTATACTTGTACGTACTAAATTAGTCTCGTTCTGTTTGGTTGGATTTCAGGTTGGTGCTGTAATCTCTTTGGTACTTTATTAATATCAAAAAGAGTTACAGGCTCTGTTTTTGGATTAATCTAGTATTTGTTGTATTGATGGATGGGCGGCGGCATTCTGTTGATTTTCCCATTTCAAGAGCATTGTATGCACTTCAGAGGGTTAGGTCGCTCCGTGATCCATCGACTAACTCTTTGAGCAAATTATCTGCTTTGGTTGACCATTTGGATTGGGAGACGAAGTCGAGTAGTGCAATCATCTTAGGATTTGAGAACAATGATAACAACATTTCTTCCTCGAAAAGATCGAGCTTATTCATGGCAGATGATGATCGATGTTTGTATGATCATGGATCACATCGTAGTATGAGAAATTTTGACTCAAGGTTAGTCTCACTTGAAATTGTAGGAGGCTCTGTTAGAAACTCTTGTTCGGATGCTCGTGTTATAAAACAGGAAATGGTGTGTCTTCGAGAAGAGAATCATACGAAATGCAGGGGAAATGGGGACGATATATTCGAAAAGAACTCCCTAAGTTCTTCGAGTGACTGTGTGGATAGTTGGGATTCCTATATTCGACCAAAAAGAAGATCAAAGCAATCAGATCATGGATGTCGAGGCAAATCAAAATGTAAGAAATGGAATATGAAGAATAATCGACTGTCTAGAGTTAGAGCTGGTGATGCTTTGAGTCCTGATGCCAATTCATGTTTATCTGCTCAGATGGACGGCTTAGAGCAAAACGGTGAAGGAATTACTCCTTGTTTCGGAACTCCTAGAAGCCTATGTGAGAAGTTTATGCCGAAATCATTTAAAGATTTAGTGGGACAAAATGTAGTAGCAGAGTCTCTTCTTAGTGCAATTTATAATAAGAGGATAGCTTCACTATATCTCTTCCACGGCCCACGCGGAACAGGAAAAACATCTGCTGCACGAATATTTGCTGCTGCACTAAACTGTCTCTCTCCCGAGATTGAAAAACCGTGTGGTTTGTGCCAAGATTGTGTCTTATTCTTTTCCGGAAGGAATACGGATGTGAAGGAAGTGGATGTAGTAGAAATCAACAAAACTAGTAGGTTGAGATCACTTATCAAGAATCTTGATATTCCTCCGATTTTCTCAAGGTTTAAAGCATATATTGTTGATGATTGCCATTTGTTGAGAGGGGGAATATGGGGAGCTTTGTTTAAAAAAATGGAGGAGCTTCCATTAAATGTTGTTTTTGTCATGATCACATCTGATATCGACAAGCTACCGAGTAGTGTGGTGTCAAAAGCTGAAAGATATGATTTTCAAATGGTGAAAGTAGCTGATATTGCTGGTAAATTACGCACGATATGTGAAGGAGAAGGTGTTGATATTGATGAGGATGCTTTGAATTTCATAGCGACAAAATCCAATGGATCAGTTAGGGATGCGGAGACAATGCTCGATCAGTTGAGTTTGCTTGCTAAGAAGATTACCATCCCCTTGGTTCATGAAGTTGTGAGTGTTCTATTAATGTTTCCGTTCTCTTTATATGAAGACATTGGTGTTTCTAAATGGCTTTTTGTTGTGCAGAATGGAGTTGTATCGGATGCTGAATTGCTCGATTTACTTTGCCTAGCATTGTCTTCTGATGCTTCAAACACAATAAAAAAGGTGAGGGAGTTGATAGGATCTAGAATAGATCCCTTGCAACTTGTGTCACAGTTGGCAGGTCTCGTAACGGACATTCTTTCTGGAAAATGTGATGGCGTTTCCGATATTAGAAGCGAATTTGGACTTCATAAATGTATGTTCCAACACTTTCTTCAACTTATATGGTCTCCCTTCTTTGCTTAACTGTCTTTTTAGCTTGAGAATTGGAAATCTTGTTTGATTCTGCCATGTGTTACCTTCTATGTTTATAAAGACCGTACGAACGTAGGTTGCTATTTGTGAACGAACATAGAGAATATGTACGTGTAACGGTGTAAGTCCAGCTTAGGTTTTATTCGACTGTGCTACTTTTATTCTAGTTATGTTTGGTTTTAAAAATTAAGTTCTTAAGGATGATTTCTTTTGGTTTATTCATATCGTTGGGAGTTTACTTTACATGATATATTTGATCGACTTTATATATGATTGTTACGCATAGCTGATGCTGAGTTGGAGCAACTCAGACACGCACTAAAAATACTCTCGGAAACTGAGAAGCAACTGAGAACGTCAAAAAATCAGACGACTTGGCTCACTGTAGCTCTTCTCCAGCTCAGCTCAGCTGGAGCTTCCCATGATGATGAGGAGGCTCCGAGGCTGAGTACGAAAATATTACACCCTCAAGGTGATTATGAGGAAGAATGTACCTTTTACTTTCACTGTTTTTCTCATATTAGATGCAGATAAACGCAGATTGTCTTCCTTAGCCAAGTTCTATTTTTGCAGAGTGTGAATCTCGTCGTGTGTCGACTGATGAATATTGGAAGCATCCGGTGACTAGTATATGTGAAAACGATACTGAATATGAACCCGAAACATTGGAGTTTATTTGGAATAGAGCTGCTAGAATATGCGAATCCAGTTCCGTCAAGAATTTCCTTCAAAAACGAGGAAAGCTGGCTTCTGTTCGTGTGATCCAAGGTAACTTACGTTTGATCCTCGCAACTCATACGTTTAATCCACTTTTTTCTCAAAGGCGATTTAACTCCCACACAATGCATCAATTCTTGCTGCTTATTTCAGGTGTAGCAGTGGCTGATCTCGAGTTTGACCACCCGGATCACGTCTCTCGAGCTGAAAAATCATGGAAAGTGATCGCAGGTGTGCTTCAACGCATCCTAGGCTACAACGTCGAGCTAAGAATAAACCTAGCAAATAACGCCCCATACAAGCAGTCAAAGTTGAAGACTTCGTCTCTTAACTTGTTCAGTTGCTCTCGTAGAGTGCATCTGCAGTCACAACTTTGTGTAGAATGTGGTAGCAGTGTTTCAGATTACTCTACTGTCTGCCATGGCAACGAGGCGGTTACTAGCATCCGGAACAGTGATGGAAATGCCCTAAGCATCGGAATCAGAACACCCCGTACATCATTTCTGGATAGCATGGATCGAGAGAACGTGCCAGGAGCTGAATCTTTGAGCAACAGAATCACAAACAGAGTTGAATATCCGGAATGCATCGATCCTGAAAGCCGATCAAGGTACACCACATTAAAGAATATTTACTATAAACTCACCAGATTTATCATCGAGTATTTGAAGGACTCAATCATCTAACAAGTTCAAAATTAATCAATCTGTCAAATTTTGTACAGAGTTTCTATTACTTCGTAAATCATTAGTTATACGGAATACAAACTAAGTACGTGATATCTTTTCTTGTTTCATCAGACGAAAAGAGTTCTGGAAGCTACACTGTTGGAGAACCATAACTTTTCCCTTTCGGAAGGTAAAAAGGCCATTTTGCCTCGAAAAATCTTACATGATCAGATGAAGAAACTCTACTCTACCTGTGACTGAGTGACTGAGTTTTCTGCCATTCTTCCTGTGGAAACAATTGCAGGTTCAAACCATGTGGCAAAACAAACTATGCTAATGCATATCTATGTCCATGCTTGTGTGGACATGACATGAGTCGAAATCGACGAGTTTTCGAGTCGGAGAGTTTCATAACGGTGCGATCGGAGTAGCTCCACCTCCATGGATGATTTTTGTAGCCTGACCTGTAATTATTTTGTATGATAATAACTTGCCAATCTCATTCTTGAATGCTGATGTTTTTTTATGGCTATCCTAACTTAGGAAATTCATCTTTTATTGTTAAATATTTAGTAGCATCATATCTATATATATAATCATTTTCTAAGGCGTTTACTGATACGACTCCGCCCCGAAATTGCATCGATCGCACAACTTTGAGCTTGTGCCTACTCCGATTCCCTCGACTACGAGAAGAAACTTAATTCATAATTATCATTCAATGAATAAAACCCTAGGTTACAACTGAATAAATAGACTAACCAGACGCACTCAAATGAGTTCAACTCCTAGGTTACAACTGAATAAATATACTAACTAGACGCACCCACATGAGCTCAACTGGACAACGGGCCGATAAACATCGCAATACCCATTTATACAATTATTTATTAACTAGACTATTGAATATAAATAACATAAAATAATAATAATAATAAACCTGACGTATCATTTACTTTATAATATAAATGTGGGATTACTCACAAATTTTTTAGTATAATGTTTATTTTGAAGGATTATTATACAAGTGCTTTATGTTGTTTACTTTGTAGGAAATAAATGTGAAATGTTTAGATTGCTTTTATTTTATTTATTTGTTTTTATATTGGGGAATGCTCTAGTTTTTTATACTTTCTTGTCCGGTCGAGTATTCGCACTCATAAAGTCATAATATGTATATCTTGTATTTGGTGATAAATGTTGTCAGCATGAAATGAAATAATCCTTTCGTTCTAGATGATTTGATTTGTTTCATTTCGGTATAAGATTTTAGATGCAATATTAAAAATGAAAAGTAAGGAAAAATAAAAGTTAATTATTGTCATTTTAAGAAATAAGTCAATTAATATAGAACGTAACGATTAAAAAATGAAGCCAGCTAAAATGGAACGGAGAGAGTACAAATCATACAAAAGTTGAATTTTTAAATCGGGGGAATTATTCTATAAATTATAAAATATGTAGAAATGATAAATTGGGAATTACACTACCTCTTAATTAACAATTAATTTCAAATTAAAAAAACAAATAGACCATGTTACAGTAAAACCTCGATAAATTAATACTCGATAAATTAATAACCTCTCTAAAATAATAAAATCTCTAGGTCCCGACTTGGGCCTTTGTAAAAAATCATCAAATTCGATAAGATAATAAAATAATAGATTTTCGAGAAATCCCTTTATAAATATTAGGTCCCAATAAAACTCTAAATTAATAATTCATAAATATTATAAAATTTTAATTATGATAATTTACTAAAATATGAATCTACTTGACTTTTCTTAAACTTTAAATCTAATTGGATTTCATCCCTAACTTTTTAAATTGCATTCAAGAGATTTGGTGTCGAGTTCTGTAGCTGCAACAAAAAGTTAAGAAGAGTTGTTGTCGCGTTCAAAGCCTCATTTCTCGTGACAGGTTCCAACAGTATTGAATCATCTTTAGCTTCATCATTAGTAGGATACTTCAATAATATCATCAATGATTTCCTCTAAACTTTGAACCACTGAACATTCACTATTTTCACCCGGATAGTCCACCAATTTGTTGGCGTCCATTTCATTGCGATAACCAACACCCTTGATCATATTCTCGAGCTCATGTTGGCTTTCTTCAAAGTTTGTCTCACTTGAGTTGCTTGAGATTCATTTGAACGGATTTTGCAGTGCCGAAAGCAATGAAGATACAATTAATTGATATTATACATGAATATATTTAAATTAGTTATAAAAAAATTGATTGATGCATGAGTATAATCAATGAAAAATACATGAATTCATTTAACTTGCTGAAATTAAAAAGTCCCTCTTTTAATTAATAAAATATTAATTTATCGATATATTAATACCTCTCTAAATTAATAAAATTGCATGATCCCAAGGTTATTAATTTATAGAGGTTTTACTGTAGTGAGCCTAAATTCTGGGGACATATTCATTTTTGCATTTTGATACTCATTCTGTCCCAATTCATTTGGTTTCATTTTTTAATGATTTAATCGGAACGTCCCACTTCAATTAACATATTTTATAAAATGAAAATAAGTAACCCTTACTTGTCAATAAGAACCCCTTATTTTTCACTTATCACATTGCACATAAAATCCTGTGCCGAAATAAAATAAGCCAAGTGAAGTGGGACGTAAGGAGTAATATATTAGTAATAAATAAATATGTTAAAGTGTTAATATAGAATAATTGTGAGTTCATATAATACTTTTAACATAATATTAAAGTGTTGAAGTTTAGAAAGTACAATGATAAACTGTTATGAAACTTATATCCCAAAATTAAAATGTTTGTAGTAATAAGAGTGTTAGAAAATATAGCACGAAGAGATTATTATTATTATTATTATTATTATTATTATTATTATTATTATTATTATTATTATTATTATTATTATTATTATTATTATTATTATTATTATTATTTATTTATTTATTTATTAATTATTATTATTATTATTTTTTGTGTGTTTTTACCTCATTTATATTGCAGTAATTTCTTTGAAGGTAAAAATGATGCAGACTCTCCTCTCTCTCTCTCTCTCACACACACACGCGCGCTCGCGCTCGCACTCGCACGCAGAAATGTTCCACCAACACCAAGCGAGTCCAAGGAAGTAGTAACTGGTAACTACTGAGAGTAAAACCCAGAGTGAGTTATACTTGCCGATTCGGGTAATCCGCGGTGATCCCATTCTCGAAGATGGGGACTCAGAACTTCGCCGGACTCCGAATCCTTTGCCGGAATCTCTTGATTTTGAAGAAAGAATCCGGCCTCCAATGGCTGATCGGCTCGCCCTTCTCCCCTTCACCGACCATCATCTCCACCGTCCGCTGCCTCCACACTCTTCCGTCCAATCCCCTCTCTCCTGACCTAGCTGAGGAATTAGGTAATCTCAATGCTTCATTAAAAAATTGGGATTCATTTTATTTTCTAGATCATGGCTCAAAATGGATCAGTTTAAACTGCTGTATGCAAAATTAGCTTTTTACTGTATTATCAAAGAATTTATTATGAAAGCTGAGATTAAGTTTCGGATGAAGGTGAAGAATCGTGATGGCCAATCGTTCCTGCATTGTTGCATTTCCTTTTTTCTTCTCTGTTTTGTTACTAAATGATGCTTAGCTTGGTGATGGTTGTATGCGTTTGATGGACAATGCTAAAACTTTATGGCATTTGTCATGGTTTTTGACTGACAGATGATATGAGAAGCCTAATTCCGAGGGGTTTTGAAGTGATTGGAGCACTGATTGTTCATGATAGGGATGACATGAAGGTAGAAAAGGTTGCCGGTGATGCTATCTCAGCTGTTAGGAGTTTTAGGAAGGCCCAGTATGGTAATGACCGTGAAGATCAGGTTTTGATTGGAGCTGTGCTGGATCTGAAGAGTGGCAGTAGCGAGCACGATCTTCAGTTTTTCATATCAAGGGCTGATAATTCGTATAAGTTGGATAAAGTGAGCAATGTTGTTCATGATGATCAGCCTGAGAAGGGAATTTGGGAGAAAGGCTGTATAGTTTGTTGTGAACTCCCTCTGAAGTTGCCTCTGTATTATGCTTCGGAAAAACCTAAAGGTGAAGCTCTAGCCCTCTCTCTCTCCGGGTAATACATTTGGCCTTGTAAACAGGCTCATATCTCTTGGCTGAATTGAACATTTTCTTAAGTGTTATTGGTATATAATGCACTTAGTTTGCCCAATGAGATTTACATTCAAAATGAACAGAATGCATCCACGTTTCCTTTTTCAAATTTGACACAAACTATATATTTTAGAGGAAATATAAAACTAATATTCAAGAGGCAAGTTACGAATATTTATAAGTTCTATTCCTTATATACTCCATTGCTCTAGATGCTAATTTTTGTTATAATTCTGCCTTCCCCCCCCCCCCCCCCCCCCCCCTCATTACAACATGATCTGACAAACAAATAGGCTACTGTTAGAAACTTAGAAGATTCTAAGATTCTTATTCGGGTAGAGGTAAAGTAATTTGTATCACTAAGACAAATAGTGTACTTGAAAACTAGATGATGTCAAATTATGATAAGAAAACATTCTTATCGATGGGTGATATCCTGGAGAATGACAAACGGAGCAACATGCTTAAGTATTTTGCAATAACTAGTTAAACCATGGTAATCAATTTTTGCTTGCCTTCCTAGTGGCATATGATGAATGGATGGTTCCATCTTCTTGCTATCCTTAATTTTGCAATTACTGTTTCTTATCCGTATTTGGTAGGAGTTCTGCTTGTCAATTTACCTTTTCTCTTGCTGCATGTGCTCCTTTTGTCTTAGCTGTGGAAGATGCATATGTACAAGCTATTACAGCAGTGGAAAGAAAACTTAGAGATCCACAAGTTGCATATATCATTGAAGCCCATAATAAACCTTCATCTGGTGGTCCTGAGCCTGTCATTCTTCATGGATTGGAATTGGATCCTCAAGATGATGAGCTCCCAGAAAATGCTGTTAATGCTGTTGTACTGGAAACAGATGAAGACTCCCTTGCTAAATCTCGAACCTGCTCATACTTCTTCTCGGAAACTAGGGATATTTCATCCTCTAACTCCGTGGAGGAGGTAATTTGACTTACTTCTGATATTAATCGTCTAATCATCTTAAATTTGATGATCTGCCCTCACTGTCTGAATATCTATTAAGTTTTCTTCCTGCTTAGAATGCAGATAAATTTCTAGTGAACATCATGTTTAATAGGTCAAAAAGTGATCTCCAACCTGCTGCTCCAATTGCCGAGTATTTTCCAGGTAAAAGAATTGTAGTTTATGAATATGTGACCGTCACTTAGCAGCATTGAACGAAATAAGAGATGTTTTGACATTTAAGAGTCCTTATTTATTGTTTCCAAACTATTTTGTTTCCAGCACTTGGAGAAGCTAAACTGCTGGTCGTAAATCATAAACTAGAAGTGTTGTCCTACTGTACCAAGGCTGTGCTGCTGACAGATGTGGTTTCAAAGATAGTCATCCCTGGATTAGTTGATCAGTTATACTCATTAAAGAACAAGTTATTACCAAATCTCTTAACACAGCAGCTACAGGTTCGATGGCCACATACCAATCTCATGTTCTTGGAACTCTTGGTTCCTTATAAAAGATGTTTTTAGCACTTACAAATACAGATGCATATGTGTGTGTATCTTCATTGTTATATGTGTCTCCACACACAAACAAATACAGTCAATCCAACACACCCATGCACACATACACATACTAACATCTGAGAATCTGGAGAGTTGTCCGATTTGTGTTAATCATGCTTAACACGACACCTCATGCAACAATCAGACCTGCTAGTTGCCAAATTTAATAATTACTAGTAGCTCCATTAGATTTCTCCAAGTTTTCTATATATCTTTTCTTCTTGATTTATATGCTGATGAAATGACTGAACTCTTGCAGCTAAGGCCATACCACTTCATGCCTCCTGGCTTCTTACATCCAGTCACAGTTATATATGAGCTTAGCTACGGAGAGACAGAAATGGAGCAAGGTAGTCCTTAAGTTCACAGAGCTCAGTGAAAGAAATTATGATATATACCAATACTTCAATTTGTTGTTAACCATCAAATATGTCAGATGTATCTGTTACTGCATTTTGCTCTTTGACATGATATAAAGTGGTCATATGACTTACAATTTTTTCTTCCATCTATCGTAAATCTGCAAGATGGAAGTTGAAAATAGGTTAGAGGATTTCTAGTCTAATCAAATAAGAGTACATTGGTCCATAACATATTTTATCAATAAGTGCAAAAGAATATTTACCACTCAAGCTCTCAAAAGGTTGGATGCACCATTCAAATGTTAGGATACTAATCACAAAAAATCACAAAGAATTTCTCAAATAATTCTTCCACTCCATGTTAAATTTAATATTATTGATTTTTTAAGTATACTGAATCATGCAGTTGAAGCTCGAAGATCCTTTCACTTGAGACTAGGGTTGCCATTTGATCGCCCTCTTCTGAGGATTGCTAATGCAATAAATTTGTCTTCAATAAGGGACAGCACTTGGGACAGAGCAAATCCAAAGGGTAAACATATAAATTTCATTTTACACCTTCAATTTTTTGCAGGAGCTTTTGTTCATTAGCATTGAAGTTTGTTCAAGTTCTAACTGTGTTTCTTGTAGGCTCCTATTTGCTGAAGGATGTTCATCATGGTATTCCAAGCAGCGGAGGTAATTATGTTTTATAACCTCAAATGTGCAATATGCTTCTCTATCCCTACCAAATTACAATTCCCAAATGGTTTGGCTTCTTGGTGCTGATATGCTACAATTATAATAACTGTGCAGTATCTTGTGGCCATGTCTCTCTAATTCAAGGTTCTTATGAATATTATCATTACCTCCAAGATGGATTTGATGATTCGGTAACACATCTCCCCCCTTGCAAGTTACTATTTCTTAAAGTAATGCTGTTCCAATGATGTATTGTGTGCTAAATAACATCAAAGTTTGTTTGCAGTTAACATATTAGAAGGGAACAATTTTGCCCTTAAAGTAAATTCATGGCTCGACTAACCTTAAACTATTGAAAATGTGGGTATTGAATTTGTTAATGACTAATACTAAGGGCACTCTTTGTCCCATTTTCAGTAGTAGGAATTAATTAGTATTGACTTTGCTATTTGTATATGTCAGTCACTCAAGGCAACTATGTCTCGCCAAACAACTAACTTGTAGAAGCTGTGGCCTTTGTATGACTTTGGTCATTTTCAAATGAAATCAGCTAATCACTGTAAAATATTTTTCTGCTTATTCATTTTATGTCGATTAACATGGACAGGGCTGGGGTTGTGCTTACCGATCTCTACAAACTATTGTTTCTTGGTTCAAGCAGCAACACTATACATCCATTGACGTCCCTTCGCATAGGTAATGCATAAAAACCTTCATCATTCACTGCGGTCATTTGGTATATATTCATCTCTTGTGGTTCAACTTGGATTGCTGCTTTAAACATCATATCCTGTGCAATTTGTTTGTCAAGCACTTGTGCTCATTGTTTGAATGAAATGATTTGAAATTTGATTTGGAGGATAACACTATTGAATTTTGGAAGTTTTCTCTGTTTCCTGCTTTTCACTATGAAGGGAAATTATCTATAATCTACCAATGTTTCCCGTGAGGAAAAAATTCTGGACTTCACGAGACATTCAACTGAATCTGGAACAGGGGATGATGAGATGAATGATGCCATATTTTCTCCATATCTGCTGTAAATGGAAATGAAATAAGAATCTTGCTCATATACTTCCTCATCTAGCATGATGACATGATCGTATCATTTCAGAGAAATACAGGAGTCTCTGGTAGAGATTGGTGATAAGGACCCTTCCTTCATCGGGTCTCGAGAATGGATTGGCGCCATCGAGTTAAGTTTTGTTCTGGACAAGCTACTTGGAGTAAGTATTCATCGCTCTTTTTCTTCTTCGTGCATTTCAGCAAGAAACTTCGACTTAAACATGCTTTATACATCAATCAATTTGCTACTCCTGTGCAATTACCAGTTTATAACAAGATCTTGATCAATGCAACTCTAACCTCAACAGGTCAGTTGCAAAGTTATCAATGTGAGGTCCGGATCAGAGCTTCCCGAAAAATGCCGCGAGCTCGCCTTGCATTTTGAGACCCAAGGAACGCCAATCATGATTGGTAAATCAACTAATGCTACATACAGACTACTTACTCTTCCTGTTTCAAGACTACGTTTCTAAGTACATATATGTTATGGCATTTGCAGGAGGAGGGGTTCTGGCGTATACGCTGTTGGGAGTCGACTACAATGACACGAGTGGAGATTGCGCGTTCCTCATACTCGACCCACACTACACCGGAAACGAAGATCTGAAGAAGATAGTGAACGGTGGGTGGTGCGGATGGAAGAAGGCGGTGGATAACAAGGGGAAGCATTTCTTCTTGCATGATAAATTCTACAATCTTTTGCTACCTCAGAGACCTAACATGGTGTAAACTCTACTCAAATTCACTAGGAATCCTCCATACTTTTGCTTTCTTTTATATCTTCAGACTAACCTTTTTCATGTATCGAATTTTGCTGTTTTAATATAAATAGCATTTGCTGAGACTTGGAGACTGACACTACATTGTTTCATTTTTGTCTTTTATTTGTTTTTTGTGAAGATAAATTAATGCATGCCTTTATTTACGAAATGTTATGCTACATACTTCGTGAGCACCGCTCTTAATATCGTTATTCACATGGTTAATTTTATAAATTACATAAAATCGAAGCTCGATTTGTTCATTTTCTCTATAAATACTAATAAATGTAAAAAAGAACAAATTGAGCTTCGATTTTTAAGTAATTTATAAAATTAACGACGTGAATAACAATATTTAAAGTATTAGAATTAAGCTAAATATATAAAATGAAAAAAATAATATAATATTAACGTTAACTAAGCGAGAGTGGTGTTGACAAAGTATGTAATATAATACTACCTCCATCCCGTTTAAGTAGGTTGTTATTCCTTTTTGGGACAATTTGTATATTAGACTCTTTTCCATAAAAGGAAATAATTTAACATCACATCACCATCTACATCACACTTAATTAACTTTAATTACAAATGCATGTGAGTAGGTTTCATATTTTAAATTAAATTAAACTCTAATTTACCATCACATCTCCATCACATCACCCTTTATACCCACTTTACTTGGTTGTTGTTCCATTTAGAAACCAACCAACTTAGATGGGTTGGAGGTAGTACTACTTCTCAATCAAATAAGACTCTTGTACTCCCTCAATCCCTTTTGGAGTTGTTAAAGTTCTTTTCAGCATTTATCTCAACCGTTTTCGATCATTTTAAGGATGAGTTTTAAAATACTCCATAGTAAGTACTCCCTCCGTCCCACTTCACTTGTCCTCAATACTAATTTCGTCCGTCCCACTTCACTTGTCCTCTTTCTTTAAAAGACAAAAATTAACCCTTACTTTTTGATGTGGATCCCTTACTTTTTCAATTTAACACTACGCATAAAATCCTGTGCCGAAAAGAAAGAGGACAAACGAACTGGGACGGAGGGAGTACTCCCTCCGTCCTTAAATAAGTGTCCCGAGCCGCCAAAAATTTTGTCCCTAAATAAGTGTCCTATCACATTTTTCCAAGCAAAAATTACACAAAACTACCAAAACTACCCTTTCTTGAAAATCTAAAAGTGGGATAAAGACAAAAATAAATAAATAAATAATCAAGGATTTTAAGGGCATAAGTGTCAATTTACCCTTCTCCTTGGTTTGCACAAAATGGCGGCTCGGGACACTTATTTAAGGACGGAGGGATACTAACACGAGAAGTATCCATAAAAGAAAAAAGTGTAAATTGAGTTTTTTAGAGCATCTCCAACCCCACTGCAAATCGCAAAATGGGGTTGGATTTGATGCCCAACGCCGCTGCAATTCAGAACGCAAATTGCGTTTTTTGGAGTTTTCTCTCTCCTCTCGACGCAAATTTGCGTCGACACTGTAGAGGAAACGCAAATCCCTTTATAGTTTAGAGAATTTGCAATTGACTCCTTCTCCTTTTGATTTATTGCGTTGGTTTTAGGTGATGTGCAGAGATTACAGATGAAGAACACCGCAGAGGACGAGAAGAAGACGACGACGAGAGAGGAAGAAGAAGACGCGGTCATATGAATTAGGTTATTCTTATTGGGCTAGATTAATTATTTGGGCCAATTAGTTATTAGTGTATTGGTTAGTGTATGGGCCAATTTAATTAATGTATGGGTTAATTATTGTATGGGTAATTAAAAAAAATTGGGCCAAATATTTATAGTTTATAATATATATTATATGTATATATTTCTTTTAATGTCATTTTTCCAATGCAAGGGATACTTAATGAGTCGATTTATTTTATTTTTTTCACTTCCCCGTATTCGAATAAAAGCCGAGGAATATTTGATTAGTTATGATTAATCAAACAGACCATGAAGAAATATTCTAGGACAAATGAAAATCTATAGTGGGTCTAAAATGTAATATTTAAAAATATGTGGATGTAGTTGTAAAAATATTAAAAGTATGGTGAAAAGGAATATTCTTTTGGGTTTGAGTTTGAGTTTTTAGGTTGGGGATAGATTACTGTTTGATGTGACAGAAACTGTAAAATGGGTTTTTTTTTAGTGTTGAGGGTTGGAGATGCCCTTACTCATTCTCATAATGCCTATATGAAATCTACCCATTCCATTTTTTAAATGATAGATGATGATGTGATAGTTCACATATCACATCAAAATAATGTTATTTAAACTTTACACTTAAAAATATTTTCCATATAATTTCTGTAACAAATACAAACAGTGAATCAAATACATGACCAATGAAATCAATCAATGAGATTAATCAAAATCAACAATACGAGTGATTCATCCTAAAACCGTATCAAATTTAATTTGAATAATTCCTAAGAACAATTAACATAACCAATTCTCGACCGGTTTGAATTTTGGCATTCTAGTCACAAAATAATACGTAATTAAACTAAAAACAACAAATTAAGACTGAAAACATTGAAATCGGTCGACAAAGTCGCCGGAAAGTTCAAACCGGTCGACCGGTTTGAACTTTCCGGCGACTTTATCGACCGGTTTGAACTTTTCCGACGACTTTGTCGACCGATTTCAATGTTTTCATTATTCACGTCACAAATTCAGTCTAACTACGCATAAACCAGTCGATAATTGATGCCGGAATATTCACACCGTTCGAGTGAAAATTGATAGTGGTGGGAGATTTTTTTCGAACGGTTGGGTGGGGAAGAATGTCCTTTTTTTTTTTTTTTTTTTTTTTTTTTTTTGAGAATATTGATATTTGATAGGGTGGGGTAGGGTAGGGTAGGGTTTTAATTAAAATACAAAATCTTGTCAAATTTTTTTGGATTCCAAGAGAATCTTGACTGTAAATTAGTACTACCTCCGTCCCGCCAAAGACGTTACATTTCTTTTTGTCAATTTGTGGCACGTTTTTCCACGCTTCTTGATGATACGTTTTAAAATAGATTTTTGAAGAATTTTTTCTTTTATGGGATACTATAATAGTTGTATTATCTCGCAAAAGAAAAAATTCTTCAAAAATCTCTTTTAAAACACTTTATCAAGAAACGTGAAAAACGTACCAGAAATTGACAAAAAGAAATGTAACGTCTTTGGCGGGACGGAGGAAGTATTATAAAAAGAGAATGGGTAGTTTTAATATGGAGTGTTAATAAATGAGTACTTTTATTATGAGGTTTTTGAAATTGGTTTTTAAATTTTCTCCCAAGAAAAAATTATTAAAAATTACTCCCTCCGTCCCAGTTCACTTGTCCTCTTTCTTTTCGGCACGAGATTTTATGCGTAGTGTTAAATTGAAAAAGTAAGGAGTCCACATAAAAAAGTAAGCGTTAATTTTTTTCTTTTAAGGAAAGAGGACAAGTAAAGTGGGACGGACTAAAATAGTATTGAGGACAAGTGAAGTGGGACGGAGGGAGTAATTATTTTTTTTTGATTATCCGTATGCGTATTTTGAAAATAATTTCCAACAACAACTGAAAATAAAAGCTCCGGTGAAAATCTACCTTTAAATTGGAATGATATGCTAACAAATTTGAAGGCCGCAGCTCCGATGGCGGCTCCGCCACTCCACCACCGCCATCTGTCCTCTTCTTCTTGCTCATTCCCTTCTCCGTCCAGTTCCCCTATCCAAAAACCGAATCTTTCAATCTTACCAAAACCTCCCTTAAACCCTAGCAAAACCTCCGTATCCATTTCCTTCTCCTCTCTCTCAATCTCCGCCCAAAACAATAGCAGAAGAAGTCTTGCGTACTCCGCATCGCAGCAAAACGATTCCGAATTAGAAACGCACGAAAATCGCGTCGGAGAAGCGCGGGAAGCCATTGCGGCGTATCTGGAGAAATTCGGAGCTTCGCGAGAAGATGCGTTGTGTATTTCCTCAAGCTGCCCTAATTATTTGAATATGCTGATTGAAAGCGTTGATGACCTCGATGACTGGAATTCGTTGGCCGCCGCCGCCAGTCCGGGGCCAAAAGGTGGCGGAGACGCCGTGGAATTCAGGAAGAAAGTGTTGCAAATGGCGGAGCAGAAAGGTGATAAGGGCGTTCTTCCCTTCTTGGATAGCCTTGGCCTTTCTCTGGCCTCCGCTTCTCGCTTAGCTCGATATCTCTCGACTTCGAAGTCCAACATGCTTCCTAGCCTCATTGACAAGGTGTTTGATTCAATCCTGTTGCATTTATTTACCTTCAAGAAAAAAAAAAATGTAGGGAGCAAAATTCAGTAATTCCTGATTTTGTGTTCTTGTTAATTATTATTATAGGTTAAGTATATGAAGGAAATATTATTTTCTGGCAGTGATGATAGCGAACGAATTGGGATAAATGCTCGGAGAATGATGGCACACCTCTCCATTTCAGCTGATGAGGATGTGCAGCAGACTTTAGCTTTTTTTGAGAAGGTTAAATCTCATAGATTGTTTGTCAGTTGATGTTGAAGGTCTATTATGTGAAAATGTGTTTGCTTTATCTTTATAGTTTGCGTACTTATCTCCTTTTTACTCGTGTAGATTCAAGCAAGGCGTGGGGGCATGAATCTTTTGGGTTCCGAGAGTACCTCTTTCCGGTACCTCATTGAATCGTTTCCCCGTCTTCTGATAGTACCTCTAGATACGCGTGTGAAGCCAATTGTAATGTTTTTGGAAGTTATTGGAGTCCCTAAAGAATGCATAGGAAATGTACTTCTGTTATTCCCTCCCATTCTTACCTATGACATAGACAAAGATATCAAGCCAAGACTTCGTTCCTTTGAGATGGTACTGTTAACTTATGTGCTTTCTTTTATGTCTTTTGAAGTGCTTGAGTTTTCATAAAACAATTCTCTCATATAAAGTGATTTACAAAGTTCCAAAGCCTTGACAAATTGAACATCTATACTATAGAACTTTAATTTGCCTTTGATGATATATTTCCTTGTAGATCGGTGCGAAGGATAATGATTTTGGGAAGATGCTTGTTAAGTATCCATGGATTCTTTCTGCTAGCATCCTAGAGAACTTGGACAAAATCCTTGAATTTCTTTACCAGGAGAAGGTATCAATTGAGACCAGACGCTTGATTCTTTCATCTCCGAATCTGATCGTAATCTTTGGTGTGAAAAGGATGCATCTGATGCTTATATATTGATACTAAGTTCTATTGAAATCTCTCTAGGTTCCAAGAATTTGCTCCTCAAATGCAGTCAAAAGGTGGCCGCATATTCTTGGCTCTTCAGTTGACAAGCTGAAGCTGATGGTGGAAGAACTAAGTGAATTGGACGTTAAAAATAAGAAGTTAGGTCATGTCATTGCCACAAGTCCTCAGCTTCTACTTCGCAAGCCTCAGGAATTTCTTCAGGTTGGTTCGGAAGAAATACTATTTCAGAACTCTTATTACTCAGATTTCTTCATTTCACTATCGTTGTTTAGTTCATAACCACCTAGACAGGATGGTGTTGCGTTTAGAACTTCATAAGCTCAGTTTAACTCCAGTTATAAAATATGGGGAAAGGGTTTGCTAAAACAGAATTACAATGTATAAACCCTTGCTTCATTTGGGATTTGGGAAGCAGATTCTAGCTATAAAACAACCACTTGCTTGCTCATTGTAAGTTGTATGAATTCGCACCATGATGCAAATTTATCTCCGAACAATTTTAGAGTTATTTTGCAAAATTGTGGTGTATGTGCGCGTCTTTGCTAATGGACTTGGTGGCCGTTACATCTTTAATAGTTAAATTTTCTACAAGTGTTGAAGATCTATTCTGTTTCAAGTCGACTCTGACTCTTTGTTACTTGCATGATGTATCACCTTTACATACAATCATATTGTTTTTATTATTTAATTTGGTGATGAATCATCTATTCTTCCTTTCTGGTATGTGCTGGCAACAAGCTATTTTCTGGAATCAATGAATACAGAGCACCCTTTTTCGTATCATATCTTTCTTGTTACCCGTATACGTATTCACTAAATCTTTTCTATGTCTTCTCACATCCAGGTGGTGGCCTTCTTCAAGGAGTTAGGAATGGATGAGGATGCCATTTCTAAGACGCTTTGTCGTTGCCCTGAAATTTTCGCTACAAGCATTGACAAAACGCTCGAGAAGAAGTTGCAGTTTCTCACTAGCATTGGTATTTCCCAAGCTCACATCCCACGGGTTATCAGAAAATACCCAGAACTATTTGTATGTGATGTCGACAGAGCTTTACTTCCAAGGTAAACAATACAACAATCCTTTCATCATTACCACCTCAACAAAAAGAAAGGGAAAAAAAACACTGAGCTCCATATTATCTCCACGTTTCTTTGCAGAGTGAGGTACCTAGCCAATTCCGGATTATCAAGGAGGGATATCGGGTTCATGGTCCAAAGGTTCTCCCCATTGCTCGGCTACAGCACCGATGAAGTCCTGAGACCTAAAATGGAGTTCCTAGTGAATACGATGGGAAGGTTCGTAAGCGATGTGGTTGAGTACCCTAGATACTTCAGCTACTCATTGGAGAAGAGGATAAAGCCAAGGTATTGGGTATTGAAAAGTAGGAACATAGATCTCTCTCTGAAAGAGATGCTGGGAAAAAATGATGAGGAATTTGCTGCTGAATATATTGGGGAAGGTGAGATGCTTGTTCCTCCCTCCTGACTACTCTTGTATAGCAGAAGCTCCTTTGTAGCTGACTCAATATTTAAGTTAATTTAGGGATTTACACTTTGTGCAGACTAGTTTCTTCAGTTTTTTTTTTTTGGCAGTCTCATGTTTTGCATATAGTAATGGAGACTGAATTTTTCTAAACTATGCCACTTTATTGAATAAATTGGAACCATCCGTTTAGATAGATTAGGCAATATGGGTGTGCGGGTGTTTAGTTGAGCGGCAGGGGTTAGTGCTCGAGACTAAAGGTCTCGATTTTTTTTTTTTTTCAACTAAAAAAAACGAATAAGAAAGTAGAAAATGTATGAATGTACAAAACCAAATCTTAAATTTGGAATCTGTATTGTAAAAACAAAAGGCTAATAAATTAGTGTCCTCTGTGTCTTTAGTGTAGGAGTTTAATATGCTATATCAAGTGAAATTTAAATTTTATCTTAACGTTGAGTATAATATGCGATATCATGTGAAATTTAAACTTTATCTTAACGTTCACATGTTTTTGATGCACCAAAATGAGTGCCGAAATATTTCTTGTACAGATTGAGTGGCCAAAGGAGTAATATGTAATTATTTCCTACTCCTTTTAAAAAAAAAAAAAAAATTATTGGCTACTGATTAATGAAGATTAATTAATGAAAAGGCAAATAAAACTGGGATTATATGGTGGGCTTGAAGTGACGTCGTTCCGAGTACTGTATAACTGTATAATACACAAAAATCGGTAGCTCCACCTTCTCAACTCAAGAGCTCAAACATGGCGGTGGCGCCCTTAAGCCTTCACCGGCAATTCTCCATCGCTTCCTCCCCTTCTTCATCTTCCTCTCCGCGTCTCGTAACCTCACAACTCTTCAGAATCCCAAAACTGGCCCAAAATCCCAAGAGAAGATTCTCCATCTCCTCCTCCTCCTCTTCTTCTTCTGAGTCCTCTCCTAACTCCTCCCAAATATTCCTCCCTTTCCTACAAACTCCATCGATTAAACAACCCCAAAGGCCAGACGAAGATGAAGAAACTGAAGATTTCGACGACCCGCTTCTCAAATTCTTCAAGACCCGAACTTCGAACCCGGACCCGCTTCAAGAAGGCAGGGTTACCCTCCAAAAGAACCGCAGAAGTTCGTGGCATCTTGCGTCCAATCTCGATGACCCGGAATCGGAATCCGGAACGGAGGATTCAAACGTGCCTTTCGACAAAAATGTAGAGGCGCCAGCAGAAGCGGAATTGGGAGTAGTGGCGGAAATACTTAAAATCGCGAGGGATTTACCGGAAAATGTCACGTTGGGTGAGGCGTTGGAGAGGTGCGATTTTGGAGGGAAATTAGGGGCGGAGGAGTGTTTGGAGGTGTTGAGAGTGCTGGGTGAAGAAGGTGAGGTGATGAGCTGTTTGTATTTCTTTGAGTGGATGGGATCGAGAGAGCCGTGTTTGGTTACTGCTACGTCGTGCTCGGTTCTGTTTCCATTGTTGGGGAGGGCGGGGAAGGGTGATGAGTTGTTGGCGGTCTTCCAGAATCTGCCTTTTAAGCAGAATCTGAATTTCAGAGATGTTCGTGTTTACAATGCCGCGATTTCGGGTCTGTTGTCTTGTAGGAGGTACTGGGATTTAATATGTTTTTTGAATGTTGAAGTTGCATTTTTGTAGTGTTTGGACTGTGATATGCTAAAAGTTGGTGCGTTTTTTTGCAATGCAATGTTGTGTGCTATGTTGATTATGCTTGTTTTCGAGCTTGATGAAGTCTTTGTTGTGTGTTGAGTTATATTCTTTGGTTGGTTAGGCGGAAATAAACTAAGCTGTGCTGCTATTCTCGGTACTCTGTTGCTTTTCGTGCAGTTGTGTATTTTTTCTTGCTCCGTTGTTCTAGCTGTGTACGTATTTATTACATTGTGTAGGTTGTTACTTTTCTCTAGTTAGTCTCCAATTTCCATGTGCATTCTGGAAACAGCTAGCTCTGCTGAAGCTTCATTGTTATAACCATGAAGAATCTTTGTACGAAAGTTTATGTTATGGCTATGTATGCCTATATGAGTTCGTACATTTTTTTTTCTCTAGTTAGTGTCTAATTTCTATTCACATTCTGGAATTGCCTTACTGTTCAGAAGCTTTTTTATGCATATGCATGAAGAATTTGTGTACAAACGATAATGCCTTGTCTGTCTATGCGTATGTATGAGTTGGTGCAGGTTATGTTCTTGGGTTAGTCTGTAAGTGGCTTGCTCTGTTGCTTCGTGAATGTGTATACGTATGTCTCCATGAACAATCATTGTAGACGTGTAATAATATTTGTGCAAGACCACTTGTCTGCTTGTGCAGTGCAATATTTGACAAGCTTCAGCCTGTTTTTGCTTTGTTTGCCTTATTTGCTTGTTTCCTTGTGATCAAAGTTTTTCCTGATTGCGATGAATTTTCTAATAGTTATGCTTTGTACTTTTGGAAGGTATAATGATGCTTGGAAAGTGTACGAAATGATGGAAGCGAGCAATATCCGGCCTGATCACGTAACCACTTCTATAATGATTACACTCATGAGGAAAAAGGGAGATAGTGCTGAAGATGCATGGAAATTCTTCGAAGATATGAACCAGAAAGGCGTTAAGTGGAGTTTAGAAGCCGTGGGGGCACTTATTAAATTGTTCTGCGATGAGGGGTTAAGAAAAGAAGCTCTGATTATTCAAACAGAACTTGAAAAGAGGGGGGTTTCTTCCAATGCTGTTATTTATAATACAATTATGGATGCTTATGGGAAGTCGAACCAAATCGAAGAGGCTGAAGGTCTATTTGCTGAGATGAAGGCAAAAGGAGTAGCTCCTACTCCTGCTACTTATAACATTTTGATGGATGCGTATAGTAGAAGAATGCAACCCGAGATTGTTGAGAAACTTCTGGAAGAAATGGAAGGTGCTGGTTTGGAACCGAATGTGAGATCGTATACGTGTTTGATTAGTGCGTACGGAAGGCAGAAGAAAATGAGTGATATGGCTGCAGATGCGTTCTTGAGGATGAAAAAGGCCGGTATAAGACCTTCATCACATTCTTATACTGCTCTTATTCATGCTTATTCGATTAGTGGGTGGCATGAGAAAGCTTATGTTGCCTTTGATGATATGTTACGAGAGGGAATAAAGCCCTCAATCGAAACATATACTGCTCTACTCGATGCATTTAGACGAGCTGGCGACACGGAAACGCTTATGAAAATCTGGAAAATGATGATTAAGGAAAAAGTTGAAGGGACTCGAGTCACTTTTAACATATTAGTTGATGGATTCGCAAAGCAAGGGCAATATGCGGAGGCGAGAGACGTGATGCATGAGTTTGGGAAGCTTGGATTTCATCCAACTGTGATGACGTATAATATGTTGATTAATGCATATGCAAGAGGAGGGCAGGAGTCGAAGCTGCCGCAGCTGTTGAAGGAGATGTCTGCATTGAATCTGAAACCCGATTCAGTTACTTATTCAACGATGATTTATGCATATGTTCGTGTACGTGATTTTAGTCGGGCGTTCTATTATCATAAGCAGATGGTCAAGAATAAAGAGGTGCCTGATGCAAAGTCGTACGCAAAGCTGAGGGCGATTTTGGATGTGAAGGCGAAGATCAAGAATCGGAAGGATAAAAGCGCGTTGATGGGGATTATCAAAGCTAGTGCGGGTCTGTTAAAGGAGAAGAAGAAAGGGAAGAAAGACGAGTTTTGGAAAACAAAGAAGGGGCTACGTCCGTCTTCTCGCCCTCCACAGCCTTCACGGTGACTGGACATATCATAGCTCATCTATCACGAGGTAAAGAATCTCGCATTCTTTTGTTGATTCGAGCTTTTGGTTCCCGTTTAAATGAATTCTTGATCTACTAGGTAAGATTTGTAGATTCTCATCAAACATGTATCCCAGTGCTTGCTTTGTGTGATTTTAGTCTCCTGAGTCGCCAAGCTCTGTAGCTTTGTACAATGAATAGCAGGGTGTAGGTGAAAAAAGTAGTAGTGGTTAATGAAATCGGAAGAAATTTTGATGCTTCCACCTCTTGCTTGGTTTACAATTTTCAATTATTTTACAGGAATCTCAGCATGAAATAGATTTCCCTAACCAAATAAACTGGATAAATAAAACCAGGTAAATCACTTATCTTAGTTAATTCTATATGGTGATTTACCTTTTCCTGATGATGGTAGTGGACGGTTGTTTGTCGAGATAAGAGGCACCAGTGAAAAATTCTTTGGGTCGCAGTTGTTTGGCACAAGTGACGGCTAAAGGATTGCAGTCTACCAATTCAATTTTCCTGCGTCTAGATTCTGAAGGCCAGCCCAGCTCTCGTAGTTTGTAGCAGTGTGTCATTCTCAGGTAGGTAAGGACACCAAAGCTTCCACCTCTTGGTTTCCACTCCACCAAATCACTGTCTTCAATTACAAGAAACACGAGTCTTGAAAAGCTCCCATCTTCTGTTTCCCACTTCGGACCTTGAAAGGCGTAGGATCGCAATTTGAGCACTTCAAGATGTGGCAAAGAACCGATGACATCCGCATATGCCCAGGGAAAACCCATGCCGCTCAAATGCAACTTTTTCAGTCCATGTGGCAACATCAACGAACGAGGAGACGAAGAAGGGTACTTACTAACCAGTACGGGATTTATGATGCTGCATTTAAGCACCTCCAAGCTTTCAACTTTTGAAGTAGAATCAAAGCATTTCAAAACCAGGTTGCTACTCTGGTTGATGCTGTAAGGCGTTAGCTCGATCTGGACTCCTAATTTCTTTATGTGAGGAATTCTTCTTTTGGAGAGTTCTGAGATAGTAGACTCGGTATCAGCATTCACACCTACTACAAGTGACAGCAGCTTTTGTAAAGCAACATCTTGATTTGGCATAGGAGGAGAGAGGATGCTTTTCCCCGAGATCTCAATGTGCTCCAAGTCTTGCATATCCCATATTTGTTCTGGTTCGTATGATGGATCTCTGCTATGTTTGATGTTGATATGTGGATTAATAATCAAGACTCGAAGTTTGAAGAGTTTGGATATGGTTGTAGGGATTTCACCGTTGCAAGTTAGAGCAAGATACTTTAGTTGGGCTAGTGTCAGAATTCCTTTTGGGAAAGCGTAGAAACGCAGGTTAAGAGCATCTAGTTTTACAAGCAACTTGAAGCCAATGGCATTTATCGGGATCGGAAATTGGTGGTAAGGACCGAAAAAAAGGAGAGAACGTGTGGAGGAAGCACAGTTACTTCTCACCGAGCTGCAGAATTCTTTGATGGCAAACAGGATGTTGTTTTGGAGACTCAAGAGCGCTGCCCTCGCATAACCTGTTGTGAGGCATCAGCAAGCCTATTTAAGACGTGATAAAACTTTATCTTCGAAGCTTCTTTCATACACAAGTGCCTCCACGAAGAATGAAGGCGACATGTTTTATACAAGTCAGTACCAAGTTTCACATGCCAGAAAATGCTATTTCTTTCGAACAACAGAAGATTCTTCCACGCACCAAGCTCATCCCAACAATCCATAACAGACGTTTCCAGAAGTTGGTTTTGATTATTGTCAAGAAACCAACCCTCAGCTGTCAGCATACTGAGGAGCTTGGATGTGGGGATGTCGTAATCCTGAGGGAAAACTCCCAGATACAGAAAAAACATTTTGTAACGTTGATGCAGACTGTAGTCGTAGGTTGGGAAGAGTACCTCATATATCTCATCGTATGCATCCATGAAAACTGAGTTTCGCATTTCTGCAACTGCTTCCCAGTAATCGGGAGGGTCGCTACTTGATAGGTGTTGAGCAACTGTGACTATCATCAGAGGAAGACCTTCACATTTCTTTGCAATCTTGGTTGCAGCTTTCTCAAGTTGAGGAGGGAAAGTCTTTGCACCAAACACCTCCTCACATAGTAGCTCCTTACTCTCTTCTTCGTTCAAGAAGCGCAACACTATGAATGAGAAATGACACACGGATCGACTAATACCAGAAGTTACCATGCGATCGCGGGCTGTTATCAAGATTCGAACGTTCCATTTGTCATCTCTGGTAAGGAACTTATCCATGGGCCCAGTACGTGTTCCTCCCATACATCGTCAAGCACAATCAAGGATTTCTTGCCCTCTAATCTTTCTTTCAACAAGTCTTGAACTATTTTCTTATCATTTTCCTCTGCAATTCCATGCATGTTAGGGTCCAGTTGAGCTAGAATGCGCTGTGAGAGCTGATCGAACTGACATTTTCTGCCTACTTTGACCCATACGCGATGATCAAAATTGGTCGAGATTGATGGATCTTGAAAGATTTCCATAGCAATTGTGGTTTTTCCGACGCCTGCCATTCCCAGAAGCGCGTAGAAACTCTTTTCGAGCCTTGTTTGCGTAAGATATGATTTGACTTCTTTAAGTTGATCCGACAGTCCAATCATTTTGGACTTGGTTCCGCCTAAACCAGTTGTTGAGGAGGTAGATTCGTCAGCATCCTTATTTCGGGCATATTTTCCAGTTCATGGATATACTCCTCCTCCATATTCTTGAGCTTGTGGATGAACGAGCTTGCATCGTCTTGTAGACGCTGCAGATCTATGGAGAATAACAGCAGATCTCTTCCACACTCAGGTCCTCCTCCTTGATCTAAGTCGGCCTGGAGGGCCTGAGAGGTGGGATTCTTCTCCTTCGTCTTTACCTCCTCTCCTGCTTCTAGTTCTTCCCTGGATGTTATTTCTCAATTTGAGCTGGTTGGTGAAAGGGGTATCGAATTGAGAACTCTAACAACCTAAAATCACAAAAGCTTTCACAATTAATTCCACAATACAATGATTTTAGGCAAAGTTAAACCTACCAAATGATCCCATTATGGCCGTCGTCGATAATCATTGACAACAATGAAATTTACGGCTGATACTTTTTTCTTGTGACAAAGTAAATTATTTGTTTTGACAAAAATATGATCGTCAATCATATTGTCATTAATAAAAGCATATTTTCTTATAGTAATTACAAGGTACGAGAATGTAATAAAGTAAGAAATTAAAGCCACATATATAGCTACAAGTTAGGCTAGTGGATCAATTTACTTTATTTTGTTCATTTGCTCGATCGTAACTAATTAATTAATCAACAATAGTAACTGCAAGCACAAAAGGTATCTCTAGGGCCAGTAGGGCGAGGCTTAAAAACACAAACTGCATTAATCAAGGTAGCTCCGATGGGTGTAGCTTTTCTGCAAATAGGCTCGCAAGAATCCTTTGATCCCTTTATGCTGCCTACGTCGCAGGCCGGACCCGGCAATATCCCGTACAAGCACTCTTTCCGTTCCCCGGAAACTAAGCGACAACCTGCACGCACGTACGTACCCCGAAAGAAATATAAGTTTTTAACAAAATATATATACTAATGAATAAAACAGCACAAAACTCTTTATATGTACCTGAGGCTAGAGCACAGACGATAACCAAAGCCAGAAACGACAAGGGTACTCTCTTTCCCATTTTTAAATATTTCTAAAATAAAATCAGTTGTGAAATTAACCTTTATTTATAGATAGCATATTCTCTTCTCTTATATATTTGTGTATGCACAAATGTAATTTTTCTTCTTGTTTCCATAAATAAGATAGATGAAATAAGGAAATAGTATTCCATAATGAGAAAATGGTATTGAAAGTTATGTAGCGAAATTCAGTCCAATCACGCAATTTCCTGAATTAGCGCCATAATTAATCAATTGAAATCAACATTTGCAATTTTTTCAAATTAAATTAAAAATCAATCAACTTTGACTGCTTTATTCATTGTTTTGAAATCATTTTAAATATTACTTCCTATTTGCGATTCACCTTATTCTAAACATTTATTTTATAAGCTCAATGGAATCCACCTTTTTTTTTTTTTTTGAATTTTTTAAGTAAAATATATTATTACACTCCTTTGTCCTCCATATATGCATTGAATTTTAACCAGTACGGAGATTAAGAAAAATGACAACTTTTTTTCAACAATCGTCAACTTTTTTCCTTCAAAATAATCTCTATCATTTACATGCACCGAAATTTTGAGGTAAAAAAAAATATTCAAGGTCGTTCTTCACTGCATTCTTCATGGATCAATTTAACATTTGATTTGGAAATAGGGCAACAGCCGAGGAGAGTCAAAATTCTCTGTAAATCTCTGAACCTGCCCAAATGTTGTTCAAGAATCAAATCGAAGAGAATAATCCGGTGAACAATAGAGATCGCAGCCCACATTTTAAATTCAGTGTAATCCAGGAATTTTGGATTTATAAACGAATTCATATTTATTTTATAAAATACTGTTGCTGCATGGATTGCATGGATCTATTTTTTATGGCATGTTTACGTATGCAAAGAAAGTTTCGATTGGTGTGGAGTTTGTATGGTATAAGGATTCTTTCCTTATTATTTATTCACACGCGATATGGAAAGGATATGCACGAAGATTTGATAAAACCCTATTAAGGATATCGTTGGAGATATGCCTTAATTATCTGTTAGGGTTTTGCATGAGTTATATATATATATGCGAGGATCAGATTGGAGCCGCTGCGCGCGTTGGATATTATTGAGAGTGCTTCATCTTCGTGTCCTTGTGAGTTTGAGTATATTCTTCCATTCATCAATCATTGGGGTAGTTAGATTATTGGTGAGTGATTGTATTACCTTGAACGTTTCCACGGTTAAGGTTGGGCAAATCTTTTCAATTCTGTGAAAAGTGTTTCAGGTAGACTAGTGAGAGTTTACCGAGGATTCATTGGTGAGGAGTAGAGTCGGGTGAGGAGAGGACGTTTAGTGTGGCTGACGTTCACGAGTCTTGTATCCCTTATATCCATCATAGTGAATTGTTTCTTGGAATAGCTTCCCCCAGACGTAGGTGGATTTATCACCGAACTGGGTTACCAACTTGTGTTCTCAACTGTGTTACTTTCTGTGTTACGTGTTGAGTTACATTTCACCTACCAAAGTAGGGATTATACAATTTCAATTGGTATCAGAGCAGGTCATCGAGGTGCGGTGTTAGATCCTGGGATATTTGTATAATCCGTTGGTAGATTGGTGGTTCGTGTGATGAGTACCATCAAGGAAGGTGGCTCTACGGTCAGACCACCGCTGTTTGATGGCACAAGTTATGGGTATTAATTGGAAGGTTAGGATGGCTTCGTTCATCAGATCTATAGACGAGGCTGCGTGGACTGCAGTGGAAAATGGTTGGAGTGCTCCAAAATGTGAAGACGACGCAGAGAAACCAAGATCAAAATGTTCGGAAGAGGAGCTAAAGTCGTCAGGCATGAATCAGAAAGCTATCAACGCTATCCATACTGGTGTGAGTGTTGAGATTTTTGCCATTGTTTCCACGTGCAAATCTGCCAAAGAAGCATGGGATATCTTGGAGATCACTTATGAAGGCAACAAACGTGTGAAGAATCAGACAACGAAGCGCAGCTCAGTTGGTAAGACGCTTCCCCTCCAACCAATAGGTCGGGGGTTCGAGTCACACTAAGGGGGGAAATGGGGAACCATTATTGATCCTCTTTTTTAGGAAGAAAAAAAAAAAAAAAAAAAAAAAAAAAAAAAAAAAAAAACGTGTGAAGAATCAGAGGTTGCAACAACTTACTTCACAGTTTGAGGCTCTAAGAATGGATGAGAATGAAAGTATCTCTGAATTTTATGCCAAGTTGCTGAGTCTATCCAATGAATTCTTCTCGTTAGGGGAAAAGCTCACATAAGCCAAAATAGTGAGAAAAATCCTGAGATCCCTACCAGAGAGATTTGATTACAAGGTTACAGCCATTGAGGAAGCAAAGGATGTTGATGAACTATCTCCAAATGAACTCATCGGTTCCTTGAGAACTTTTGAGATGGGCATGCGTGTTAATCCTAGTTAAAAGAAGAAGTCTGTTGCTTTTAAGGCTTCATCAACAAGTCAATCTGAAGAGGAGCTAAATGCTGAAGATATGGCTGAGTGTATCGCATACATCTCTAAGAAATTCGGTAAAAAATTCTTCAGGAGAGGAAATGGTGATGGGAGCTCCAGATTTCGACGGCCCGATAATCAGAGTAATACTCAGAACAGGGGTCAAAATTCCTTAGAGAAGAAGGAAAGTGGAGATAGGGGTCCACAGTGCCATGAATGTGATGGCTATGGTCACATCAAGAGTGAATGCGCAAATACCTTCAAATATCAGAAAATCAGTAAGAAGGCATTCCAAGCCACTCACAGTGATGAGGATGTCACCGATATTGAGTTTGAAGAAGGTCAAGATATGCCGCATACAGCACATGTTGCTACCATAAATGGTCAAAGGATCGTATCTGAGGTTGTTGATCAAGATCCTTTCAAGGTAGAAGATGTGGAGGAAGATGAAGACAGCCAGGAGGACTATGATGAATTGATGGATGCGTGTAAGAAAGCACTGATCTTGAATCAGAATCTTACTGAACAGGTCAAGGATTTGGAAAGGGAAAGAGATACTCTAAGATCCGAGGTTGAATCTCTTCAGCAAAAACTCAGAATCTGTGAGGATGGAAGAAAGGAGACTGATGGAGAATTGAGTCAGATTCAGAAGTTGATCAGAATGATGAACTCTAGTACTGAGAAACTTGATGAAATTCTCAGACAAGGGAAGAGAGCTGCAGACAAGGAGGGTCTTGGTTTCAACAGAAGTAACTATCATCAGGTTGGATACCAATATCAATAGAAAGATCAAAGACAAGACTGGAGCAAGACAGAGAGAAGAGTTGAGGGATGGAACCGATTCAATGATCAAGTTGGAACTCAACCAATTGGAAGATCTGTTAGGCGTGAGGAGTGGAGGCCTAAACCAACTGAAGCTTCAGTCCATGCCGAGAAAAAGTCTGAAGAACAAGAAGCTCCAGAGGTGGTACCCAAACAAGAACATCACAAGGTACCTGAACATAACCCTGATTCTGAAGTGTTTATTCCTCTTTGTCATTATTGTCGTAGACTTGGTCATATTAGACCAAGATGTCGGTTTTACCTTGGTGATAAGAGGCAAGAGATGATCAAGTATCAGAATAGAAGGAATCAAGGTCAGGACTATAGGGCTTATGTGGTTCATACCAGTAACAGCTCTAGAGTGGGAAACTCTTGGTACATTGATAGTGGGTGTTCCCAACACATGACAGGTAACATGAATCTTCTTGTTAATGTGCAAAGTTGTTCTAATGAATCTGTTGTTTTTGGTGATGGTGGTAAAGGCAGAATACGAGGAATTGGTACCTTGAATGTCCCTGGTATGCCAGTTCTAGATGGAGTTCTTTATGTTGAAGGATTGAGAGAAGTATCAGCCAGCTGTGTGATGAAGGAATGAGTGTAAGCTTTGGGAAAGATAGTTGTGTCATCAACAGAGGAACAGAAAGATTTTTGGAGGCAAATAGATCAGCTGACAATTGCTATATCTTTACTCCAAAGATTACTAGCTACAGAGTTGCTTCGAAGATGAGTGAGATCTGGCATTAGAAACTTGGGCACACTCATTATAGAAACATTCAGAGACTCATTCAACTGAATGCTATGAGGGAATTCCTAAGATCAGGTTTGGCGATGTCGATTTTTGTGGTCCTTGCCAACAGGGGAAACAAACTCAGGAAGTACACAAGAGAGAACTCCGAATCACCACAGCCAAAATTCTTGATCTCATGCATATGGACTTGATGGGACCCATGCAGGTTGAAAGTCTAGGAGGAAAGAAATATATTCTTGTATGTGTGGATGACTACTCCAGATACACATGGGTGGAATTCTTAAGGGAGAAATCAGACACATTCGAGGCGTTCGGAATTTTATGTCTAAGGCTGGAAGTTGAGAAGGAGAGCAAACTCAAGGCAATCAGAAGTGATCATGGACGTGAGTTTGAGAATCAAGAGTTCATGGAATTCGGCAAGTCCAAAGGGATCATACACGAGTTTTCAGCTCCTATTACACCTACACAAAATGGAGTGGTTGAAAGGAAAAATAGGACTCTACAGAGTACAGCCAGAACTATGATGAAGGCTAAAGAAATTGTTCTAAGGCTCTGGGCTGAAGCATTTGACACGGCCTGCTACATCTGCAATAGGGTATATCTTAGGCCACAGACTGAGGTAACTGCGTATGAGATTTGGCGAGGGAGAAAGCCAAATGTGAAGCACCTTCATATTTTTGGTTCACGATGTTTTGTGGTGAATGGCAGAGTGCAAAGGAAGAAACTTGATGACAAGGGAATAGAGGGAATCATTGTAGGTTATTCCAGAAACAGCCGTGCTTACAAAGTGTACCTGAAAAATCAAAGCACAGTTATTGAATCCATCAATGTTACATTTGATGATTCATTAGAAGGAGAAACAAGTACTGAAGAAGAGCTTCCAATTACCAGTACTGAAGGGAATTCTCAGAGTGCTAGTGGAGAGAAGAATTTTAAAGTGGAGGAGGTAACCCTGGAAGGTACTCAAGATGGTACATCAACTGATACGTCTGACATTGCAGAAAGGAGAGTTCATAAGAATCACTCATTTTCAGACGTGATTGGAAATATTAATGATGGGATACAGACCAGGAAGAGAGAGATATACTTCAAGAAGATGGTTTCTCACATAGCAACTGTGTGTTTTGTTTCAAAGATTGAGCCCAAGAATGTTAATGATGCTTTCCAAATTGAAAACTGGATAGCTGCCATGCAGGAAGAACTGTTGGAGTTTCAGCGCTGCAATGTATGGTATCTTACTCCACTTCCCAAAGGTGCTAATGTGGTTGGGACTAAGTAGATATTTAAGAATAAGACTGATGAGCAAGGGAACATCACTCGTAACAAAGCGAGATTGGTTGCTCAAGGATATTTACAAGAGGAAGGCATTGACTACGGGGAGACTTTTGCTCCTGTAACAAGATTGGAATCTGTGAGATTCTTGATGGGAATGGCAAGCAGCTTGGATTTCAAGCTATACCAGATGGACGTCAAAAATGCTTTTCTGAATGGAAATCTGGAAGAAGAGGTATATGTCAGACAACCGAAGGGTTTTGAAGATCCCGAGCATCCAAATCATGTGTACAGATTGAACAAGGCTCTGTACGGATTGAAGCAAGCTCCCAGAGCTTGGTACAACACATTAGCTGAGTTCCTTCTCAAGAAGGGATATGTTCGAGGTAGTGCTGACAAGACATTGTTCGTTAAACAGCAAGGAGGCCATATATTTATTGTTCAGGTATATGTTGATGATCTAGTTTTTGGCTCTAAATCAGAATCTCTTGTGAATGATTTTGTGAAACTGATGACTTCTGAGTTTAAGATGAGTATGTTTGGAGAATTGAAGTTCTTTCTGGGAGTTCAAGTCAAGCAGAGTGAAGATGGTATCTTTGTTAGTCAAGAGAAGTATGCTGAAAATCTGGTGAAAAAGTTTGGCATGGAGAGCTCCAAAGCTAAGAGGGCACCAATGGGTACATCAGTCAAACTAACTCAAGAAGGAAAGGGCAAACCGGTTGAACAAACAGTGTACAGAAGTATGATTGGTAGTCTACTGTACCTAACCACCAGTCGACCAGATATAGCATACAGTGTCGGGGTTTGCTCGCGATTTCAATCAAACCCTAAGGAGAGTCACCACAAGGCGGTGAAGAATATTGTAAAATATGTCAAAGGTACGTGCAAGATTGGCATATGGTTTGGAAAGGGAAGTTCATTGAAGTTAACTGGATACAGTGATGCAGATTGGGCTGGCAACCCAAATGATCGGAAGAGTACTATTGGAGGATGTTTTTTCTTGGGAGAAAATTTAATCTCTTGGCACAGCAAAAAACAGAACTGTGTCTCTCTGTCTTCAACTGATGCAGAATATATAGCAGCTGGCAGTGCATGTACTCAGTTGATCTGGATGATAAAAATGCTGTATGACTACGGAATTGATGAGAAAGAGTATGTCTTATTCTGCGACAATATTGGAGCTATTAATCTCTCTAAAAATCCAGTCAGTCATTCAAAAGCCAAACACATAGAGATCAGGCATCATTTTATAAGAGATCTTGTTGAGAACAAGGTTTTATCTCTTCAACATGTCTCTACTCGAGTGCAAGTGGCGGATATATTCACCAAACCTTGGATGGGGAAAGGTTTGAAGCTCTTCGAAAATCACTTGGGATGTGTATAATCTGAGTCGCTCAGATTATGTTTATTTGATTTCTTCAGTTGCTTGAGTTCATACAGTTTTGAGTTGTGTTATTCTTGGTGTTACGTTTTGGGTACTTGTCTGACATGGAATTTTTGTCAGTTGAAAAAGGGGCTATTTTTCTGCGCGCCCTTTTGCTATTACTGCTGAACCCTTGGAATTTGAACCGACGCTTGCTTATTGTAGAGTTCAATCTCTTCCTCTCAATTGCGCTAGGGTTTCTTCTTTTCTAATTATCTCCACCAGAAATTGTTGGTTTTCTCCGATTCCTCTTCGTTTCTCTGCCGAATTCTTGCTGCATCTATGGCTTCCTTCAAGCTATCTGATGGAATTAATCTCTCTGCTTTACTCGCTTCTGCCGTGCCCGTGCCCAAATCTCTCTATTTGCCTTGGTATGGTGCCGGTTTGGTCGAGGATTCTGCTCCTCCAACTCCTCCTAGAGAGAATGCCCCTACGTCTCCTCCCAGAGATAGCGCTCCTCAATCTCCGCCCAGAGATGAGGTTTCACAAGAGCCCCTTCAGCCTCTGTTTGGTGATGATCCTGTTCCCCCTCCGTCAGAAACCACTCCTAGGGTTTCTGCTTCGGCATCTTCGGTGGAGCCTCCACCACGGAGGAAGAAAATTAAGCAAGTGGCGCGGAAGAACAAGTCTCCTCCTCCGCTGCCCTCCGTTGGCATCGGCCGAAGGACACGCTCTCAAGCCCGTGCTCCTCTCGGTGGCTCTGGTTCTGCTACTAATCGGAAGAGGAAGGCCGCCTCTCCCTCCGATGCTCAGGACAAGAAGAAGACTGCCAAGGGCAAAGGCAAAGCTCCTGTGATTGATTTGGGCTCTGGATCCGATGCTGAGGTCTCCATTCACAGCGATTCAGATGAGGAAGAGCATGTACCTCCCTCTCCTTCGTCCAAGAAAGGTACCGACGCTCCTTCTCTGCCTGGGGGTTATGAGTTCATGCCTATTTTTCGCAATGCTTCCTTTGCGAAGTTCTGGGATATTAACAAAGAGAAGATCATTATTGTGGAAAAGCCTGCCAGGGAATTTGATTTACGAAGGGCAGGGGTTTTTTATTGTATTTTCGAGGCCAAACTGTTAACCACTTTGGCTGAGGAATTCTGTTGGGTGAAAGATGTGATCATGGAGTTCTACTCCAATTTGAGTCTGTCGCTGTTTGATATTAAGTCCCCCGACTATCAGCGAGGTTTTGTTAGGGGGAAGTACTTCAATTTGTCTCCTGCTTTGATTGATGCTTTTATCTGTGGAGAAGTGGTCAAGGAGAGTTTTGAGCCCATTAATTTTGATCTTATTGCTGCCATGCTTTTGGACAAGGAAAAGGCTAAGTGGTCAGTTAAGGCTAAGAGGCTTAGGGCCTCTTCCCTCTCTCCCAAGTACAAGGCTCTGTACTACATTGCAAATCGGAACTGGGTGCCTACCACTCACAAAACTTATGTGAATCTCTCTCTGGCGACTCTCTTGTAAAAGGTTGGGAACGACATTCCTGTGTCTTTTGGTAGGCTCGTGTTCGAAGCTTTAGCTGAGCATGCTGAGAAGGTGGTTTCATCCAACAAGGCCATCTGCTTTCCCAGATTTCTGTATGCATACATTTCTAAGTATGTAGAATTTGAAATTCCTGAAGGTGCCAAGGAACTTGCTGCTGCATTCATGCGTTTCACCAAGGCTCAGACTGGTGTGGCAACTGAGTCTCCTCCCTTTAGCTCAAAGGCGGACAAGGCGTCTTCTTCCTCTATGCCTCATGATGATAATGCTGATGAATGATATCCAGCTGCCGTTTGGTCCTGCCCCTCCTCACTATGAGCCAGCAATTGCTAAGCTCATGTTCCAAGCCATTTCTTTGGAATATGAATGCACATGTTAGCAGATTCGTATGCTGCAGAAGAAGAAAAGTGAGATTGAAGATTTGCTAATCTTGGCTGGTGGTACACCGCAAGGGGGAGCTTCTGGTGTTCCTGCTCCTGATGTAGAGGGTCCATCGCAAAGGGGAGCTGATGATGCCGATGCAGATGCAGATGCAGATGCTGGGACTGAGGCAGATGTTGATGCAGACCAGCAATGATTTGTGTGCCTTGGATTTTGTGCATGCAATCAAGGGGGAGATGTATGTAAGTTTTTTGCTGTTGCCTTGATGCTTTGATGGAATTCGATTGGGTTGTTATACTTTTATTCTATGCTGGTGGTTGGACAAATAGATATTTTAATTTGATGGGGTTTGTAATAGTAAATAGGCCGTGACGATGATACTTGGGTCTTCATATCTGTGGATGCATGATTGTTCGTCTGCATTTTGTGATTATCAGAGTATATGATGGTTGGTTCTGCACTGGTTATATATGGTGTTCTGAGTGGTGTTATGCAGTGCTTATTGTGTTTCTCTTGATATGTGAGTATTCTAGTTCGGGTGCGCTTGGCTAGTACTACATATTAGAGAGTGTTTGAAGCAAGGGCCGGGGAGTCTTTTTACACTATGCAACTAAGTATGGTTTTGTGGGTGCGCTCCTTGCCTGCTTTTGTTTGCATCGGGTGTGATGTAGTTTGGAGGAGTTGTGTGAGTTGTGATTATGCGTGTGATTGCATACATAAAATGCCAAGGGGGAGATTGTTGCTGCATGGATTGCATGGATCTATTTTTTATGGCATGTTTACGTATGCAAAGAAAGTTTCGATTGGTGTGGAGTTCGTATGGTATAAGGATTCTTTCCTTATTATTTATTCACACGCGATATGGAAAGGATATGCACGAAGATTTGATAAAACCCTATTAAGGATATCGTTGGAGATATGCCTTAATTATCTGTTAGGGTTTTGCATGAGTTATATATGCGAGGATCAGATTGGAGCCGCTGCGCGTGTTGGATATTATTGAGAGTGCTTCATCTTCGTGTCCTTGTGAGTTTGAGTATATTCTTCCATTCATCAATCATTGGGGTAGTTAGATTATTGGTGAGTGATTGTATTACCTTGAACGTTTCCACGTTTAAGGTTGGGCAAATCTTTTCAATTCTGTGAAAAGTGCTTCGGGTAGACTAGTGAGAGTTTACCGAGGATTCATTGGTGAGGAGTAGAGTCGGGTGAGGAGAGAAAAACTGACGTTCACGAGTCTTGTATCCCTTATACTCATCATAGTGAATTGTTTCTTGGAATAGCTTCCCCCAGACGTAGGTGGATTTATCACCGAACTGGGTTACCAACTTGTGTTCTCAACTGTGTTACTTTCTGTGTTACGTGTTGAGTTACATTTCACCTACCAAAGTAGGGATTATACAATTTCAAATACATAAATTTGTGTTCGCAAAATTTGGCACGCCCATGGCTCCATCTCTACTTCTCATCTCCACTACTCGTTGATGGATTCAAGATTTATCACTAAACTCAGTGACTTGTGCATTAATATTTCAGAACTTGCGGCACAAAACTAAAATAAGTATCAAGTACGAAAGGCAATAACCATTTAAATAATACAAGTGGAAATCTGAACAAGTGTTAGCGTGTAAAAGGATCAAGTGTACGTGTGGGTTGAGTAACGGTGTATGTGAAAGATATTGCATGCAATGCCCACACCACATGTTTGATAAATTGTCTGACTCGGATTCCACCGAGCAGCAGGTGTATGATGAAATGCCGCACTCGACGCAAATTGGGTTTGCGTAAGAAAGAAAGCCAGTTGAGATCTCAAGGTTCATCCCCTCTACTCCATTTGAGATATAATACATTAACCTTCATTTCTACCAAGTATAAATACGACTGAAACAGGAATCACTATATATCCAATCCACCATATTAAGAGAATAACCCTAGCTAACTAACAAAAGCCATGGCTACTTCCGTTCAAACCCTAATTCCTCTTATCTTCACCATAACCACCTTGCTACTCACGGCGCCGACTACCGCTCAACTGACGCAAACTAAAACAACCGCCTTCTCCTTCGACTTCAGGCGCGTGAAACCAACGAACCTCACCTACCAAGGCGACGCCCACTTCCCACCGGAACGCGCTGTCCTCCGCCTATCGAAAACCGACAAAATTGGCGACGCCGTGCCCCCAACCTTCGGCCGAGTCTTGTACACAAAGCCGATAGCATTCTGGAACAAGGTAGTCAAAGCTGACTTCGAAACAACCCTTAGGTTCATCATCAGGCACAACTCCGACGAAGACATGCTACCCGCCGACGGAGTTGTCTTCTTTATCACGGCCGTCAACTCCACCTTCAGCGATCCCTTTGGCAGCTTCGGAGTCTTCAATGAAACCGGTTGGAACCCCTCTCTTTTCGCCGTTGAATTCGACGTCTACACCGATGAAGAGTACGATGTATATGGTGACCATGTAGGGATCGACATCCAATCTGCTGTATATTCCATGAACATTACAGAAGGTTATGGAGGACTAGTCGGGAAGTTGGTGACCGCCACAATCAAGTACAACGCAAAAACCAACCTGATCACGGTTCGTGGCAGCGCTGCCGGCCAAAAGAGTTTCGAGGTGAGCTACGTCTACGATTTGAGCAGTTTTCTTCCTAAGACAGTGCAAGTCGGAATCTCTGCCGCGTCCCGAAGCAACGCCGCCGTTCACGATATCATCTCATGGTCATTCCAATCCACTAGGGCGTACTAGCTAGCTAGTTAGATATTATTAGACTTTTGTTTTTGAAAATAATAAAGACTAGTAATCGATATGAATTACTAAGTCACATCATTTCTATCAAGAATGCTATCAAATTAAATGTATTGTTCCTTTAAGCAATGTTTTATGTGTTTTGCAATGCCATATTGAAATAAATTTATCAATCCATGAATTACACTTATTATGAAGCATTCTCTCTCCAACTTTTCATGGGTGTTAAGTTCTATTATTTTAATTAAGTTCTACTTCTAGACAGAGTACACCTCGAGATACTACTATTAAATAAGAGATAGATGGGGTTAAAATTATAGTAGTAGTACAGTTTATCTAAAATTAAATTTTGAAGTGTTTGTAGTTTACGTGTTGGCCTTATAGTAAGACATTAGACACTTGAGATCATCTGTCCCAATTTAAGTATCTCAATCATTTTCTAAGTTTAGAGTTAATAATTTTTTAATTATGAACTTTTTTCTTCACTCTTAATATTATGACTAAGTTTATTTTCAGGGTCAATAACTATTTTGTTTAAAGTTTAATTTTAATTTGATTAGTTAAAATAAAGTTAATGAATTTTAATTTCTATTCTTACAAAAAACATTATTATACAAAATATTAGTGAATTAAAGTGATTGATTAGGACATTGTTACGTTGAGATATAAAAAGTGGGACAAATGATCTCATCGGAGGGTAGGGTTTAATGCTTGTAACACGGTCGAGTCCTCTCGCATCCTTTACAACCTGTTGATGTTTCAAAACGAAAATTAACTTTTACTTTTCGAAAAGAGCCACTTTAGGAGATTAACGTACAGTACTATAAGAAATGGCCAAGCTTCGTTAACGTCGACTTTAATTTCCGAAATAGTAGCCATCGATCCTTTCTTTAAAATTATTCTGTACACACTGTGGGTTGATTAATTTTGAGATAAAACTTAATTGGAGGGGACAAGATTATACATAGTAATTAATTAATTAATTAATTAATTCCATAATTAGTTTAAAATCTAAGCAAAAAGAAGTTTGTGATCTAACCCAATTAAGCCTTAGCTTGAGATATTAATCGCCCATAAGTCAACCATTAATACTGGTTTTATAATTTTAATGAATGTGAAGTTAAGCTGTTCAGATCGGTTTATGCATGCATGCATGTGATCCTAATTAACAAAACTAATGAAACATTAATAATTAATCAAATATTTTGAGTATCCTTAAATATTTTATAGCATTTTATATCAAGTTGACTTTCATCAACTTGTAATAGATGCATGCATTTATAGTTAATAAACATAGAAATAATAAATTCTAATAATGCTGATTATATTAATTATCATCAAATTCAGGCCGACCCATTTGGGTATGACACCAACACATGCATCATCCTTAATTTTTACATTTATTTTATTTAAAATATACTTTCTTCGTTCCATTTTTTTTATTTTATTCAAGTGAGTCTCTTATAATAATAAAATGAGACGAACTAGTCGGATTCATGGGCGGACGGAGAGAGTATATAATTTAAATCCCACTTGGCGGCAATGAGCTAGCTAGCAAATGAGCACACATCTCGAGGTTAATTAACTTAACCAACAAATATAAGTATTTTTTTCTACGTACAATTCATGCACCGTACTAGTATAAATACAACTAAAACAGCCACCACTATCCATCCATAACAAAAACCCTAGAAATTTAAAAGCCATGGCTACTTTCCTTCAAACCCTAATTCCCCTTCTTTATTCCTTAGCCTTTCTCCTAAACGCACCAAATGCGTTTGCCTTGCTGAAGTCCCCATCCAAAACGACCACGTTCTCGTACGTCTTCAACGGCGTAAAACCGACGGACTTAACCTACAAAGGCGACGCCTACTTTCCGTCTGACTCCACGTACCTCCGCCTCACGCAAACCGATGATTACGGCAATGCACTGCAGAGCCGGACAAGTCATCTACTCGAAGCCGGTTCTATTCTGGAATAAAAAGTCAAAAGCAAGCTTCGAAACCGCCGTCAAATTCATCATCAAACCCACCAACGACAACCCGAGTGGACCGGCCGACGGCCTAGTTTTCTTCATCGCAGCCGTCAACTCCACCGTAAGAGAAAGCGGCGGCTACTTCAGAGCCTTTGATATATCCGGGAAAACTCCCTCCATTTTTGCTGTCGAATTCGACATCTTCGTCAACGAGGATTTCGATCCGAGTGTCGTCATGTGGGGATCGATATCGAGTCTCAGAAATCCAGCAACGTGACGGCGATCAACGATGGATTAGTAGGGCAGGAGGTCACTGCAAGCATCAAGTACGACGGAGTCAGTCAGTTGATCAGCGTTGTAGGCAGCGCCGGTGGAAAGGGTTTTGAGGTGAGCTACGTCTACGATTTGAGCTCTATTCTTCCACAGAGTGTCCAAGTTGGAATCTCCGGCGCCACCGGAGGGGCTGTCGCCGTTCATGACGTCATCTCTTGGTCTTTCAGTTCCACCATGGTGCGTCAGAAGAAGTGTTGAGATTTTATTGTTATCGGTGTTTCGAATAAGGACTAGTAATCGAGTATAGATTACTCGTAACATATAATTAGCTAGTCCACCCACTTTTAACTAGTGGTGTAATTTCCCAATAAATGCAATTTTATGCATATCACATCTTACTTTACAAGCAGTATCCATTTATTAGTCTCATTCTAAATGACAAACAAAGAGAGTATATTGGATTTCGATTTTATATTTAATTTTATTTGTGCTTATATTGCTAAGTGTGTTCAGTACTCCTAGTACTCCTTCCGTTCGGGGTCTTTAGATCACAAAATCTGGGGTACAAAATTTAATGTATTTAGATGATGCGTTAGAAAACTAATTAAAGTGTTAAAAGTGGAATAATTTATTTATTTATTTTTTGTATTAAAGTGTTTAAAATATTGAGGTTTAAAATGATTAAGTGTTATAGTATCAAAGTATAATGTGGGCACTAATATTAATAGATGGAAGAGTTTAAAGACGGTGAACATTCCAATATAGTAATAATTAAGTTCTAAAAATTGTGGACGGAAGAAATATTTATCTATAACTTACTCACCAGATACCTCTATAAATCACTTGGGGTAATATTCAACCAAAGTGTATTAGTACCTCTGTATCTTGTTTTAAGTTCGACCCTTTTCCAATATCCTTCACCATTGTCAACTTCAATTTTGTTGTAAATTCTAGAATCTTACTCTAGATACCTTGTACAAACCCTAAAATCGAGTATTCATATGTATGATAAACCAGAGACAAGAAGAAAGCTCAAAAGTATATTTCAATTCAAGGTTTGAACGAGATAATTCGTTATAAATCACTGTGCTTTCTGCTATTTATAGAAACTTACTATTTGCGCTTTTACTAAATAAACTAGCGCGTACTAATGCTATCGGCCTATCTATCAGTTGATCAAGTTGATTATTTGTACTATCTACGTTTCGCTTACAAAGAGATATTCTTAACATAGGAAAATTTTAACTCACTAAAATACATTCACACTACTTTAACCCACTATTCTCATTTTTGTCTTAATTATTACCACTCAAAAGTAATCTCTTTAATTATAAATGGGGCTACGGGAACATTTTGTTAATTATATTTGCAAGATATGATGCATGGATGTAATTGAGTGAAAAGTTTGGAGAACACCCCCAAAATATCAAGTTTTGACCGTAATTTTAGGCTAAGGCTCTAAGAGCATGTACAATGGGAAGGATCTTACCTATGTGGCAAAAATAAGAACTATACCTTAAATTTCATTCCCATTGGAGGTCTCCAAAATAAGAACTCAGGTTCTTATATAAGATGTGAAAGTGCTAGTTTGTGCAAAAACTAAAAACGATCTTAAATATGTTCTTAAAAGCAATAACTGTAAAGCTATAAAGAACACAGAAATTTGGTAACCCAGTTCGGTGATAACACACCTACGTCTGGGGGACAAACTCCGAGAGATTCAATCCACTATAAGCAGTTAAGAGACTTACAAGACTTTACACCAGGACTCCGGCCACCTTATGTCACCTATTTGTCTCGATTACAACTCACTTACAATGAGATCGAATACAACTACGAGATGAACTCGTTAAGTGATAACTCACTAGAATGGTTCTAAGTTCAAGACTTAGATCAAACTGAACAAAGCAGGGAAGCTTGTTCAGAACACACGCTCTCTCTAAAACAAAACATTGCAATACACACGTTTCAAGAACACCAAAACCTCACAAGAATAATAATCAAAAGCGGCAAGCGTAACTAGGGTTTCTTCCAGCATATTTACTCAGCACAGGAAACCCTACGAGATCTTAAGTCAACATCTTCTTCGTCTTATTATTTTTTTTTTGGTAATTGTACATCGCACTGTAAAACCTTTTTTTTTTTCCTTTTTGATTTTATGTAATATTCTTCACCTTAAGAATATGCATAAGATAATTAATTTGTCTATCGTATTATTCTTTTTCTTCTCATTTTCTAGCTTTACAATTCTACATGTATAACAATTTATGATATTAGACTGTTTATGTATTTCATTTCGTATAATTAAGTTGTTTTTTTTTTTTTTTTTTTTTTTTTTTCAATTCATATGTTCTTCAAGCATGTCAAGCATGTGGGTTTATTTGTAATTGCATATGATTTTGAATTGGTTCCCACTATCCATTTAGTGTTCCATATTAAGAGCAATTGTTGTATTTCTTTTTTCATTTGTCATATTATAATCATCACTCAATTTCTATGTTTGATTCTAGAGAGATGCTATATAATAAAATTTAGACATTTCAATGAAAAAAAAAGGAATCCGCATAAATCGGGCCATTTTTATAATTTGCATGTTATAATTTGCCAATAAGCGCGAACTTAAGATCCGCTGCAACCCCCCCCCCCCCCCTTTAAGTAATGAGACTACTAAGTTGGACATATTAATAATGAAAGTGGGTCATATAAAGAGTAATTTGTATTAAATAATTACATGAAAGTTTGTGGGCATGGAATATTTGAGCTCACATAATGGATGAATAATTTTGATCTTTGAAACAATGTATATATACACATTTGAATATATGTGTAGTTTAAAGTGTTTGAAATAGAATCATAAACTAAATATGAATATCGGTATGTCATGTACTTAATAAATACACATTAAATTTATCTATTTGAAATTGTGTATTTCCGAAGAGTTTAATATCACAAGATTTGATAATCATATTTTTAAATTTATGATATAGACATATGATAATGTATTATGGTCAATAACTTTTGAGTTACTATAAAATATCACCAATCCCCTTCATATCCGATTATTTTATCAATATAATGTAATCATAACCAATAAAATAATATAGTTAAATTAAAAACATTCAAACAATATAGAATTATTCGTATGTTTAAAAAAAAAAAATAAGTTTATCCCGTGCGTTGCACGGGTGGAAATAACTAGTTATGATTAGTTTAGAGCCCGTCGAAAATCGACGGGATTTCATTATTTTTTAATTTTTAAATAAAATTTTAGTAGAAAAATACATAATTATTTGAAGCCTCCCGTTTACTTGTGGTTATAAGAAAATAGGTTAAGAAAGTAATATTTCGATGATATATAGGTATATATATTGTATCTATCCCGTCAAGATTCGACATTTTTGACTTTAAAATGTTATTTTAAAGCAATATAAAAGAAAATTATTAAAACAGGTTAAGTCACCCACTGTTTATTTTAATTAAAAGAAAATATAAAGAGGTAGCATTTTAAAATTGTCATGTGTGATAGTTTAAATTGTAAATAAAATAATAAAAGTAATTATATTTTTTTTTCAACGTGACCGTATTGAAACAATTCGTCGAAAGAGGCTTATATTAAATCACCTTGAGGCCTCGATCGAACCCGTTCGCCCTTATAAATGGGCCCGTTCAAGAAATGATGAGAGAAATTAAACCCTACCTAAGTAATATATGGCTCAATCAATTTGATGTTCTTTCCCCCTTAAGACTCGTCGAGCCCAAGGTCATTTTTATGCTTGGAATCCATCGGGCTCGATCGAGCCACTCAAGCTCAGGCCCAATTCAACTTACGTTTAACAATTGATTGGGGGTCAATCAACCCGATCGCGTTGTTTAGCTATGCTCGATCAACACAAATGAGACTCTATCATGGAAGAAGTGTGCAACTCTGTATGGTTATGATTTTCTGTCTAGCGTTTTTAAGGTTGTTTGAATTGCAAGAAGTGAATTTATTTTATTTTATTTTTATTATTTTTCATCGAGGGTATATTTTTCTATATATATAAATAAATTATATGTGAAAATTTAATAAACTCCTATGTAGAACAATCTATTATAAATTATATGGGATATACAATACATGATTTACAATATTATATATACATGATTTACGTAAAAAAATAATATAAATAGTATGTAGAATAAAATTACCTATGTAGAATAAAATTGTATATAATTAATCTATTATAAATTACATGGAATATACATACATGATTTACAATATTATATATACATGATTTACGTAAAAAAAAAATATAAAAATAGAATTTTTACAATTAATCTATTATAAATTACATGGGATATACATACATGATTTACAATATTATATATACATGATTTACGTAAAAAAAAATATAAAAATAGAATTTTTAGATAAATAGGAACGGAGAGCATAGGAAGCGCCACGTAGGCACATAAATTAACGTGGGGCTCCGAATCCGCTTTGCTATTATATATTAAAGGATTTCTTCTCATCCAAGATATCATCTTCGTTGAGCTACTCTTAAAAGTAGCATTCCGTCGTACTCCCTTCGTTCCACTCTATTTAGTATATAAAGTGAATAAATGTAAAATTTAAAATAATGTAAAATAAAATAGAACAAAGGGAGTATTATTTTTAAGAAAGACCCCTGCTATTTCGGAAAGTCGAGTTAATCAACTAAACTTTTCCTTTTTTTCCAGCCAACTATTTATAATGTTAATCCCAAAATAGCTCCCTTTTAATTAAAGTTTTAATAAAAGGTACTTGAACTTGAGAACTTAAAATATTAATAGAAATTTTAAAGGTCATTTGACTTGTCACACGCATTATCCGGCCTCTAGCATACGATGAGGTTCTCTGTCTCATTTTAAGTGCCTCAACATTGTTTTAATTCAATTATGTAACTAATTATATAATGTTTAAAAAAAAGAAAATTGTATAGTTTTGTGGATCATAAATAATTAATATTTTTAATCAGGATCAAAGTCTATAAAAATTATAGTCTAAGTTTTGAAGTCAACTCCAGCTTGTAACTAATTAATAAGACTGTTATTAAATGATAAAAAAAATTATGTAAACTAGCCACTATAGATAGTAAAAGATTAATTATAGCCACTGACTTAATAATTATAAATTCTAGCCACTTACTATTTAATAAGACAAATTTACCCTCAAAACTAAAATATAATTTCCATTTAAAATACAAAATTTAGGTTTTGATTTATATTACCACCTCTTCGCCGTCTGCCGTTCGAGCCGCCGTCGTCCGTTCGTGCCGTCTGCCGTCGTCGGTTCGTGCCGTCCGCCGTTCAAGTCGCCGTCGTCTGTTCGTGCCGGTTGGTTCGTGCCGTCCGCCGTTCGAGCCGTCGTCGTCCGTTCGTGCCGTCTGCCGTCATCGGTTCGTGCCGTCTGCCGTTCGAGCCGTCGTCGTTCGTTCGTGCTGTCCGCCGTTCGAGCCGCCGTCGTCCGTTCGTGCCGTCTGTCGTCGTAGGTTCGTGCCGTCTGCCGTTCGAGCCACCGTCGTTGGTTCGTGCCATCTGTCGTTCGAATCGCTGTCGTCGGTTCGTGTCGTCAGCCGTTCGAGCCGCCGTCGTCCGTTCGTGCCGTCTGCCGTCGTCGTCCATTTGTGGTTGGCGGCCGCGCCGCCGCCGATGCCGAGCTGCAGCCAGTCCTCCTCCCGCTCGTCCTTGGAGCTCGATTCGCCTCCACCGCCGCCTCCGTCGTCGTTTCGTAAATCGTTGTCTTCCTCTGTCGTCATCTCGCAGTCTAGATCGGGTCCTACGCTCGAAAAATCATAACCTTGGTACTGGCTCATACCGCCGAAACCCTCCCCTTCGCCGCCGCCGCCGCCGCCATGACCGCCGCAGAAACGCCGCTTCTCAGCCAAGAACATGGTCATGACGAAGCCCCAGAGCGATCAGAGGCGGCGAGCATCTTCATGAATGGGAATCGAAGAGCGGGAGAGAGAGAGGGGGGTTTTAGAGAGAGAGAAAATAATTTTTATTAATTTTTAGTCTAAAAATGGGTTCAATATAATTAAGGGTAAATTAGTAACTTTAGATAGTAAATGGCTAGTTTTTATAATTATTAAGTTGGTGGCTACTATTTATCTTTTGTTATCTATAGTGGCTATTTTGACCCATTACCACAAAAAATTAGTTATAAACCATACTTTGAATGAGTGGAACCTAGATATACAATAATCTAAAAATTAAACTTAGTCGTAATATATTGAAATTGAAGAAACTAAATACACAAAAAAAAATATTAATTTATAATTTGGGACATGACCAGGAGACTGAAATTAGGACATAGATTCAAACTTGAATAAAACAACAATGCATTTTATGGCATTAATCTTAACAGAAAATTGGTCCTTATTCGTAAAAACAAAACTACATAGTCTAATAAGATCTCACTAGTACACCCTGGTGGATCGGAATGACCATGAGATGACGTCGTGAACGGCGGCGGCCCCTCGGGAGGCAGCAGAGATTCCGACTTGCACTTTCTTATGAAGAAAACAGCTCAAATCGTAGACGTAACCCTTTTCTCCGGCGGCGCTGCCACTAACGCTGATCAGTTTTGTTTTCCCGTCATACTTGATTGTGGCGGTCACCACCTTCCCGACTATTCCTCCATTGGCTTCTGCAACGTTCACGGAATTTTCTGATTGGATGTCGACCCCTACATGGTCATCACTTATATCATATTCTTCATTGACGTAGACGTCGAATCCCACTTGGCGAAAAGGGAGGGGTTTGAATTGGATCCATCGAAGACTCCGAAGATGCCCGGAAGGGTCATTGAAGGTGGAGTTGACGGCCGTGATGAAGAAGACTAGTCCGTCGCCGGGTGCCATTTCTTCGTCGGAGTTGTGCCTGATGATGAATCTAAGGGTTGTCCAGATTTTAGAAATGTGTATTAATTAACCGATTCTGATTTATTAATGCACAAGTCACCGACTTTGAAGTAATTCACGTTCATGGCTTTTTATATAAACTGGCAGGGATTAGCAAAGATTACGTGCATTTACACATAAATATTACGATTGAACTATTAATTAATTTATCTCATCATTTTGTTGCAATATCCTTGATCAAAATTTCTTTTGCTATCAATCCTTTTAGTAAAGGGACTTCCAGTGATGTTGTTACATCTGCAATAAAGGGACTTCCCACCCATAGATAAGGGTGTCAAGCACATTAACCCATTGAGTTTCGAGTCAGCTAACCCTATCGGGTTGTTGCAGGCTATTCAGTTCGAGTTAAAATTGAGCTTCTTTTTTTTTTTTTTTTTTTTTTTTTTTTTTTTTTTAAATTTTTAAATTTTTTATTTTTATGAACTAGTAATATTTTTTGGCCTAACCTTGACTCTCTATGTTTTTGGGTTAGCCCACTGACAATAACTTTACTAAAATAAAATTAACCTCTTGTAATCATAAAAACAATTATTGTTTTAACACATATTTATATAAACAAAATAAAGAGTTTATTGAATATTATGAATTTAGCAAACATATTTTTAAAATATTTAATCTTTATTAAAAATTTTCATTAGGTGTTAAAAGAAATTGTATAGAATTTAAAATGATGATTATGTTTTCGTTAAAAAAAATTAAAATTATTCAACAATAATTGAAAACACAATCTAATTATTAAATTTATAAGTAGAGTAATGAAATATCATAAGAATTCATGAATACGTGGTTAAACCCACCGGATCAACCCACGGGTTTTTCAGGCCAACCCTATCGGGCTTGGCTATTTTAAAGCTATCATTTTAAGTCCTAACCCACTATTTTTTAGGGTTATATGGATTGGCTCGTCAGGTTCGAACTTTTTTGACATCCCTACTCACAAAACTCAGAAGATGGGCCGGCCTAGGAAACCACATTCAACGAGCCCAAGACGAGTGATGGAGCAGGCCCTTTGCAGGGACAACCCAATCTCGAGAAGAAACTTCCAAATATGTTGAAGGAGGTGGGATAATTTTATGAAATATCACCGAACTATACTCACTGTTACATATTTATCACTGAACTTTAATTTGTTTCAAAATTATCATTGAACTAATATTTTGTTTCATTAACACTTTTCCGTTCATTTTTTTCTTATGTGGCAACCGAAATTCCACGTAGGCTAATCAAAAGATTGCCACGTCATTTTTCAATTTAAAAATAAAATAGCTCCACCCCCTGGCTCGGCTACCACGCCTTCCTGCACGGCTCTCCTCTGCCGCCTCCGCTATCATCTTCTCCGTGACTACCGCCTCGCCCCGGAGCACAAGCTCCTCGCCGCCTACGATGACTGCTACGCCGCCCTCGAATGGCCGGCCTCCTCCCCCGCCCCGACCCATGGCTAACAAACACCGACCTCTCTCGTGTCTACCTCGTCGGCCGCAGCGCCGGCGGAAACATAGCCCACCACGTGTCTTTGAAATTCGCCGGAGCTAACATCCCCAGCGTCTCGATCAGAGGGCTGTTGCCGATCCATCCATCTGTTCTTCGGCAGCGAGGCGCGGACGGAGATGGATGCAGCGGAGGGATATTTTATTTTTAAATTAAAAAATGACGTAGCAATCTTTTAATTATCCTACGTGGAATACCGGTTGCCATGTAAGAAAAAATTGAACATAAATATGTTAATGAAACAAAATATTAGTTTAGTGATAAATTTGTAACAATGAGTATACATTGGTGATATTTCATAAAATTATCCCGAAGGAGGTCGTCCTCGGCAGAGGCGTTCGAGCTAACGATCAACCCTAGTAGTGGTCACGTACTTTCTGTTAGAGAGTGTGAAGCACAGAGGGAGTTTTGTTTTTATTCAGAGCTAGAATTTGTAGTTTTGCAGACTCGTGTTTTGAATGAAATTGTAGTTATTTTCTCTCTCTTTTTTGAAGACAAGACACGCTCAAAGTAGTCCCTATGGCGTAACATATGTTGCAAATGGCATAATAATCTTTATTGTATACTATAGCATAATAAATAAACATAAGCATTAACTATTTATCAATCACGATATTCAATCGCTATTATTCTTGATACAAGTACTAGACAACATTTAGACTTAGTGAGAGGAAACTCGATCACTAGTCCTTAATTATTTATTGGAATATATAATACTAATTAAATAATAAAATCTCAAACGTGGTTGACCCTCGTGGTGGATGTGAAAGACCAAGCCATGACGTCATGAACGGCGGTCAACCCTCCGGTGGTAGCGGAGATTCCGACTTGTACATGCTGAGGAAGAAATGTGCTCAAATCGTAGACGTAACTCACCTCGAAACTCTGCCCGCCGGCGCTCCCAGAAACGCTGATCAAATTGGTTTTCCCGTCGTACTTGATGGTGGCCGTCACCACCTGCCCTACTATTCCTTCGCCGACAGCTGAGACGTTGCTGGATTTGAGAGATTGGATGTCGATTCCTGTTGGAATTTGGCTTTGACCAAATAAATGAATAATGATTTATATTTAATTTATTAAATTAAATGATAAATTATTAATCTACTCCGAGAGTAGATGAACGTGGTATATTGATATGCTCAAATCCGAATTCCGGTGAGTGAGATATAATATATCAAAGTTGAGAGTTGGTGGAATTATTACAAGGTGGATTAACTCTTGTAATAACTTTGTCCCACATTGATTAAAGAACATTAATTAGTTGTGTATTTAACTAACTATACTAATGGGCTAATTAATCAAGTGGGCCAAGTGGAAAGAGACGGGCTCTCGCGCGCACACACGCGCGCGCCGCCGTCCGTCCGGCCGGCCGGCCGGCCGGGCCGGGCTCGGGCTCGGGCTCGGGCTGTGCGCGCGCCGCCGCCGCCGCCGTCCGTCCGGCCGGCCGGGCCGGGCTCGGGCTCGGGCTCGGGCTCGGGCTCGTGGCTCGGGGCCGTGGCCGTGGCCGTGGACTTTGGCAATTGGTCCTTTGGGCTGTTCCTTGGGCCTGTGAGTGGGCTTGGGCTTGGGCCTCCATGTATTATCTTTTTGGGCCAGAAAAGCAAATGTGATTGGGCCTAGATTCAGGCCCAATACGAATAAGCCCAGCCCGCAAGATCTGTCCAGATTCGTTGATCTGGTTCGTCCAGGTTCAATGAACCGAATTCAAACGTTTAAACGTTTGTAACTCTCGTCCACCAACTTAATGCTCGACTTTACCACCTCTGTTCGTGCTTGCTGCTGCTGAACGTGTTCCACCGTCCTAACAATCGCAAGAAGCTGTAATCACGTTCTGCCTAGCAAGATGACAACCATCGGAGTCAACTCTTCCTCTGTTGCTGCAGCGATGTTCTCCAACGGCAACAACAACGTGAACAACAACAACGTCAACAACAACAACGGAACTGGAGGTCAACAGAACTCAACCATGGCCCCTCTTCAGACTTCCTCCATGAAGGGGCTTGCTCAGAAACCTCCTGTCTTCTCGGGCCAAGACTTCCGTCATTGGCAGCAAAAGATGATGTTTTACCTCACTACTGTTGGGTTGCTTCAGTACCTGTCTGAGGACAAACCGGAGATGCCACACGAGGAGGAAACGGACTTCTTAGTTCGGGTTCGCTCCGACAGTTGGTATCAAGGCGACTATCTTTGTAAGAACACCCTTCTGTCTTACATCGATAAGGGCCTGTATGGTGTCTACTGCCAAATCAAGACAGCTAAGGAATTGTGGACTGCTCTCGAGGACAAGTACCTTCTCGACGAGGCGAGTACCCGCAAGTTCGTAGTGTCTCGATGGCTTAAGTATGAGATGGTGGATTCCCGCCCAGTGATGGAACAAGTGGCCGAGTTTCAAACTCTCGCTCATGCTGTTCAGTCCGAGGGAATCACCTTGCCCGATGCTCTAACTGTGGCTGTCATTATCGAGAAACTCCCTCCAAGTTGGTGTGATTTTCAAGAGCAATTGAAGCACAAGAGCAAAGAGATCACCGAGCAAATCTTGGTGAAAAAGCTTCAAGTGGAGGCACACTTGAGAGAAGTTAGGAAGACGAAAGGGAAAGCTCCTATGGAAGCTCGAGCCAACCTAACGGAAAAGACGGACAAGTCCGGAGGCTCTTCCAAACGTTCTCGTCCGGGCCCTTCTAAAAAGGGACCTACCCCTAAGTTTGGGGGGGTGTGCTACAATTGTGACAAGCCGGGTCACAAGGCTGCGGACTGCACTAAGCCGAAAAAGAAGAAGGCCAAAGCTCATGCCAACGCTGTCGACAACAATGAAGACAAGTGGGATGAGGGTGACCTTGCTGCTGTCGTGTTCGAGGCTAACCATGTTGATAGCCCGAAGGCTTGGTATGTGGACACTGCTGCGACCGTGCACGTGTGCTCGGACAAGAATGCATTTTCCACCTACAAGGAGGCTAGTGCGGACAAGAAGATCCACATGGGCAACTCCAACACCTCCAAAGTTGTTGGGATTGGGAACGTGGCTTTGAAGCTGACTTCGGGTCAACAGCTGCTCCTGCGCAATGTTCTTCATGTTCCGGACATTCGCAAAAATCTTGTATCTGGTTCTATTCTTGTTAAGAATAAGTTTAGGCTAGTGTTTGATGCTGATAGTGTTACTATTAGTAAGAAGGGAAAGCCCCTTGGTCGTGGTCACATGATTGATGGGCTTTTCAAGCTTAGCACTGCTGTTGTTGTAACCCGTGCTCCCAAGAAGGGAAATAATGAGAATGCTTCTACTTCTGCTTACTTGCTTGAGTGTTCCAATTTATGGCATTGTAGATTAGGACATGTGAATCTAAATGCTATAAAGAGACTAGTAAATATGAACTTACTAAATGTTGAGAACATAAATTCACATGATAAGTGTGAAGTTTGTGTTGAAGCAAAAATGACTAAACTACCTTTTAAGTCGGTAGAACGGAACACTACACCTCTCGAGTTAATCCATACAGACGTATGTGATTTAAAGTTTGTACAAACGAGGGGTGGGAAAAAGTACTTTATTACTTTCATCGATGATAGTACAAAGTACAGTTATCTTTACCTATTAAGAGGAAAAGATGAAGCAATTGAAGCGTTCAAACACTTCAAAATTGAAGTCGAAAATCAACTTGGCTGTCGCATTAAGATGATTCGAAGTGATAGAGGTGGAGAATATGTAGCTCCGTTTGAAGAATTGTGCAACGAAAGTGGTATAATTCATCAAACGACAGCCCCATATTCACCACAATCTAATGGTGTTGCAGAACGCAAGAATCGAACTCTTAAAGACATGATGAATGCTTTGTTGATCAGTTCAGGATTACCCCAGAATTTGTGGGGGGAAGCTGTCTTAACGGCTAATTATATCTTGAACAAAATCCCACTCAAAGGTAAAGAGGTGACTCCATATGAACTATGGAAAGGAAGAAAACCTTCTTACAAATACCTTAAGGTGTGGGGTTGTTTGGCTAAAGTTGAAGTGCCATTTCCAAAGCGAGTTGCAATTGGACCTAAAACGGTTGATTGTATCTTTATTGGATATGCACTAAACAGTAGCGCCTATCGTTTTCTTGTGCATAAATCGGAGATACCCGATATACATGTGGGAACAACGATAGAGTCAAGAAATGCAATATTCTTCGAAAATATTTATCCTAGCAAGGATAAAGGTCGGGTTTCATCTAACGAGAATGTTGAGTTAGAATCTACTAGTTATAGACAAGTGGATGAAAACTCAAATTCTGAGCCGGAAGTTGAGGAATCAACTAGTCGTAAACGGCCAAGGTCTAATCCTTTGGATATAGAACCAAGACGTAGTGATCGGAAAAAGACTCCAAAAAGCTTTGGTCCGGACTATGTTGTGATGATGTTAGATGATGAACCAAGAACGATCAAGGAGGCTCTATCTAGATCAGATGGAGATCTTTGGAAAGAAGCTATCAACAGTGAAATTGATTCCATTATGGAAAACAATACTTGGGTGTTAACCGAACTTCCTCAAGGAAGTAAGTCTTTAGGCTGTAAATGGATCCTAAAGAGAAAGTATAACGCCGATGGTACTGTTGATAAGTATAAAGCTAGACTTGTAGTCCAAGGCTTTAGACAAAGAGAAGGATATGATTTCTTTGACACTTACTCACCTGTAACGAGACATACGTCTATTAGAGTGCTTCTCGCTATTGCTGCTTTGCACAATCTTGAGATTCATCAAATGGATGTGAAGACTGCGTTTTTAAATGGTGAGTTAGATGATGAAATCTATATGAAGCAACCGGAAGGGTTTGTAGTACAAGGGAAAGAACACCTAGTATGCAAACTAAAAAGGTCTTTGTATGGATTGAAACAAGCGCCTCTTCAGTGGCACTTGAAGTTTGACAAAACAATGTTGTCAAATGGTTTCAAAATTAACGAGTGAGACAAGTGTGTATACATAAAGACGACTAATAACGGTTATGTTATAGTTTGTCTATATGTAGATGACATGCTGATCATGGGGAGTAACACTCGTATAATTTTAGAAACAAAGAGAATGCTAAGTAGAAACTTTAGCATGAAGGATTTGGGTTTAGCCGACGTGATACTTGGAATGAGGATTCTAAGAAAGCCGGATGGAATTGTTCTGACTCAGTCTCATTATGCTGAGAAAGTGCTCAGAAAATTCAATGCTTTTGAGTATTCACCAGCTAAGACTCCTATGGATCCTAGTGTTCACTTGAACAAGAATCGAGGAGATTCTGTTGCTCAAGAGGAGTATGCTAAGATTATTGGCAGTTTGATGTATATTACAAATTGTACAAGGCCAGATCTAGCGTGTTCTGTGAACAAGTTGAGTAGATTTACAAGTAATCCGAGTGATGATCACTGGAAAGCTCTTGTAAGGGTTTTGAGGTATCTTAAACATACTCAAAATTTTGGAATTCACTTCACGAGGGAACCCCCTATACTTGAAGGGTATAGTGATGCGAACTGGATATCCGATGCGAAAGACTCGTTTTCAACGAGCGGCTACGTGTTCACTATTGGGGGAGGGGCTGTGTCGTGGAAATCCTCAAAACAGACGTGTATAGCACGATCGACCATGGAATCGGAATTCATAGCTTTGGACAAAGCTGGTGAAGAAGCCGAATGGCTTAGAAATTTCCTCGAGGATATTCCGAGTTGGTCGAAGCCTGTGTCGTCGGTGATGATTCACTCAGATAGCCAAGCGGCTATAGGACGAGCACAGAATAGTATGTATAATGGCAAGTCTCGACACATACGTCGACGCCATAATACTGTTAGACATTTGATCTCAAGTGGTGTTATCTCGTTGAGTTTCATTAGATCAACCGATAACCTAGCGGATCCGCTAACGAAAGCAATAAATCGAGATCAATTGCATAAGCTAGTTAAGGAAATGGGGCTAAAATCCACAATATGAAGGATTGTAGTGGTAACCCTACCATATAATTTGGAAGTATCCATAATATGGTTCAAAGGGACAACTAAGCTACAATACTTCGAGTTGAAAAACACTCAAACTGTGTGTACATTCCTTAAAGAAAGCTATGAGTGTTTGTCTGCATGTGGTGAGGATAAGTCGATAAGACTTTTAATGATTCTTGGGAGAAAACCTTGGAGAGGTTTTAGCAAAGCAGAATGCTATGTATAAGAATCACCTATATAAGTAAGAAGTAAAGGCCGCTTCGATGATATACTTATGAATCAAAAGGGGTGATCCAGGGCCTGAAATGGACACAAACGTGAGAACGGATGAGATTGAGACGATATTGTGTCAACGTCGTTGTCTTGGTATACACCAAGGAGAACTAGTTCAAGGCATCATGTCCACTAGGTCGCCGGTATACTCGATGAGGTTGACTATGGAGAGGTTCAAGGCAAAAAACCACCTATCCTAATACAATAAAGTCTCTTGAGGACTGAGCTTTGCATGTGCATACATTTTTGCATCAGGCTATCTCGCTCATGGGGGGGATTGTTGGAATTTGGCTTTGACCAAATAAATGAATAATGATTTATATTTAATTTATTAAATTAAATGATAAATTATTAATCTACTCCGAGAGTAGATGAACGTGGTATATTGATATGCTCAAATCCGAATTCCGGTGAGTGAGATATAATATATCAAAGTTGAGAGTTGGTGGAATTATTACAAGGTGGATTAACTCTTGTAATAACTTTGTCCCACATTGATTAAAGAACATTAATTAGTTGTGTATTTAACTAACTATACTAATGGGCTAATTAATCAAGTGGGCCAAGTGGAAAGAGACGGGCTCTCGCGCGCACACACGCGCGCGCCGCCGCCGCCGCCGCCGCCGCCGCCGCCGCCGCCGCCGCCGCCGCCGCCGCCGCCGTCCGTCCGGCCGGCCGGCCGGCCGGGCCGGGCTCTGGCTCGGGCTGTGCGCGCGCCGCCGCCGCCGCCGCCGTCCGTCCGTCCGGCCGGCCGGCCGGGCCGGGCTCGGGCTCGGGCTCGGGCTCGGGCTCGGGCTCGGGCTCGTGGCTCGGGGCCGTGGCTCGGGGCCGTGGCCGTGGCCGTGGACTTGGATCTTGGCAATTGGTCCTTTGGGTGGTCCTTTGGGCTGTTCCTTGGGCCTGTGAGTGGGCTTGGGCTTGGGCCTCCATGTATTATCTTTTTGGGCCAGAAAAGCAAATGTGATTGGGCCTAGATTCAGGCCCAATACGAATAAGCCCAGCCCGCAAGATCTGTCCAGATTCGTTGATCTGGTTCGTCCAGGTTCAATGAACCGAATTCAAACGTTTAAACGTTTGTAACTCTCGTCCACCAACTTAATGGACATAATGGGCTGCCAGTAACTGACGTGGGCCTTAATGGTGTCCATTAACTCCTCCCATGGGCTGATGCCCATAAATAGAGGCCTTCTTGGCCATTAGCAGACACACAACAATCGCATCTCCCTCTGCATTCTTTTCCTTCTGCATTTCATAACGAGTTCAGTCCTCGTCTTCATCCAGTTCGCCGGGGCTCGGTGGTTTGCGGTGCTGCTACCTCCGAGACGAAAGTCGTTTCACCTTTTGGGAAGCTACGCCGGTTCCGTGAGCACTACCGGGGCGTACAGCTTCTTGCGGGGAGAGTTTCGGCTCGACTCGACTTTACCACCTCTGTTCGTGCTTGCTGCTGCTGAACGTGTTCCACCGTCCTAACAATTCCCACATGCTTGTAATAAGGATCGAAGTCTTCGTTCAAAAAGGTGTCGAATTCGACAGCGAATACGGAGGGGTTATTGCCGGAGTCATCAAAGACTCCGAAGCTGCCACCGGGTGCATTGACGGCAGAGTCGACAGCCGTGATGAAGAAGACGAGGCCATCAGCAGGTGGATTCTGGTAGCCGGCGTTGGTTTTGATGATGAATTTCAAGTCGGTTTGGAAGCTGGTTTTCGCCTTCTTGTCCCAAAATGTAATAGGGTTTGTGTACAAGACACGGCCGATGCTCAGCTGCACTGCGTTGCCATTTTCGTCTGTTTTGGTGAGGCGGAGGACGGCGACATCCGATGGGAAGTGGGCGTCGGCTTGGTAGGTGAGGTCCGTCGGTTTCGTGCTAGTGAAGTCGTAGGAGAAGGAGGTTGTTTTAGATGGTGGCTTCGCAGTTGCTGCGTTTAGGAGAAAGGCTAGGGTAGAAAGGAGAAGGATTAGGGTTTGAAGGAAAGGAGCCATGGCTTTTGATTTGATTTTTATTGGATATGATAGCCGTTTGTATAGTACGTATTTATACTAGTATGGTGCATGAATGTGGGAGTACCGAGTACGTATAAATCGTAATGGTGAATTAAAGTAGAAAATAGTTTGTATAGTAAACGTCGAGATCTGTATTTGCTAGGCCAAGTGGGATTTAAATTATACTAGTATATTTAGTATGCGTATGCTTTTAAAATAACCTTAGTTTTAATTAAATACTTATAAATTAATTCTGTGCTAACTGTCTCTTAAATTTGAAAATGAAGTGGTAGCACATGCATGTAATTGGATGTAGATTGATTGTAGATCAAATGAAGCATCTCTAATATATATGTTTCTCTCTGTGCCATTCCAAATACTTTAACATGCTATTAATTAATTAACTGCGAAATCAGAATTTTACGTACTTCATTGCATGTGTTAAAAAGTCAACAAGTTCTCACATATATAGATCCAATCAAGTAGAATTTGGAATTAAATACCATGAATAACTGGAATGCTATATATTGAGTATATGTATCTGTTAGGACCGCTGGATGAGTCATCAAGTCACGTTACAAGCCATCGAACAACATTAGTATGATATTTGCCCGTTTTGAGACTAAGTCTACACGCTTTTACTTTTGGACTCCTATCCAAAATGTCTTGTACTAATGTACGGGTGTTCTTTTTTAAATATAAGGTTCGCCCGGCCACCTTATATTTTTGATATGGGACATGTTGTTTGTCACAACGGTATGGAAGAGAGATATAATCCTTGCGGCTAAAAATATAATTGCATGAGTTTTATTGGTGGACATTTCACTACTAAAAAGATGACGCGTTGCTACATCAACATTTAAAACACTTCAAAAAGTTATTATAAACTATCTAAAAACGTAAATACTTAATATTGTATTTCGCTAAACGCTACTATGATATTTCGGTGATAAAAAGTGATATGATAAAATATATGACGTTACACGTTCATCTATTGTCATATTACTACGTATGACACTTAGAAAATATAATTATAAATAAATCGTAGCAATAATTATTTTATTATGATATTTTTAAGTGTCCTTGAAGCTAATTTTCTAGTTGGGGTTATAAAAGAATATATGAATGTATAAGTTTGTTCCATTGATAAGATGTTCACACTTTTTAGCCTTTTGAGGAGATGAAAAATAAAAGCTGTATATATCAAAATTGATTAACAATCTCATTCATTGTCTCAAAAAAGTACAATTGAAAAAAATTCCAACACGGCGCTAGCCACCTTGAGAAGCAATGCTATGGGGGAGAAAAGAGGAATTACGGTTTGAATGGAAGTAGCCATGGCTTCTGGTTAGCTAGCTAGGGTGTGTTCTTTCTATTCACAGAAGGGGACGAACCTCGAGATCTGAACTGGCTTTCTTTCTTACGCAAACCCTATTTGCGTCGAGTGCGGCATTTCATCATACACCTGATACTCGTTATATATCTTTATAGTATGGCCATCGCATGAATGATATCTTTCACACGCTCTGTTACTCAACCCCCGCTTGATCCTTTTATACACTAACACTTGTTCATACTTCCACTTGCATTAATTAACTTGTTGTACAATATTCTAAAAAGTGCTAGGTTCCGTGATAGGGTTTTACTCCTATCAAGATAGAAACGGACGCGAGAAGAACTCGACGTACGCGTTTGAAGCAAGAAACAAAACAACGAATGGAAAATTAGGGTTTTGTATTATGATGATAATAATACAACTCTAATTCTCTATTTATAAACTAAGGACTTTAGGGTTGATTCGACCTACGATTCGGAAAAGAATCAACAAGAAAACCCGAAAAGAAGCTTATAAATACGCTCGACCCAAAATAATAATGTTTGGGCTAGCCCAAACGATTAATCCAAATTACAAAAAAAAAAAAAAAATCAACGATAAGGAATAAAATCTGCATACTTCTTCGGCCCACGAATTCTTCTTTGAGGCCGACTCGTGCGTTCCTCTTCTTCACGTCCCTCCTCGCCTTCGCCATTCGTCTCGTACGTTATCGGCTCTTGTTCTTGACACACTCGGGACGTGTCTTCATTCTCACCCGAAGATGCGATACTCGTATCATTCCGGTTGGCCGTGGAGGGGAACTGATATTAGGCGAAGCCTAAGCCAATTAGAACTATTCCGTCTATCTTGTGATACGACCCCGCTCCGGAATTGTATCGAGCGCACAACTTTGAGCCCGCGCCTACTCTGATCCCCTCGACTACGAGATCAAACTTAATTCATAATTATCATTCAATGAATAAAACTCTACTTTACAACTGAATAAATAGACTAACTAGACGCACCCTAATGGGCTCAACTGGACAAACGGGCCGATAAACATCGCAATACCCTTTTATACAATTATTTATTAACTAGACTATTAAATATAAAGAGAAATGTTATGCTACATACCTTGTGAGCGTTTCGTCGACGTTAACATTAATTTATTTTGTTTTATACATTTGGTTTAATTCTAATACCCTAAATATTATTATTCACGTCGTTAATTTTATAAATTTCATAAAAATCGAAACTCGATTGTCCATTTTATGTATAAATACTAATAAAAGAAAAAAAGATGAACAAATAGAGCTTCGGATTTTATGAAATTTATAAAATTAACGATGTGAATAACAATATTTAGGGTATTAGAATTAAACCAAATGTATAAATTAATGTTAACGTCGACGAAACAAGAGCGGTGCTCACGAGGAATGTAGCATAAGGTATATATATGTAGCATTACATTTCTCTAAATGAGAAATAATATAAAATACTAATAAACTAATGACGTATCATCTTACGGTGGCGGAGCCTCTTAGGTGCATGGGGGTGCAGTTGCACCCCCAATTTTTTTTTTTTTACTATTATGTACTATATATATATTTATGTGTATATTAAATATATATAAACATATATGATTTTATGCATATTTTGTTGAAATCCTATTTTTTTTTTTTTATAATAAAAACCCAGCAAACTCACTAGCCTATTAAATAAGCCCAAAATAAAAGGAAACCATTAGTGTCAAAATCTGCAAGATATTAGTTCTCTTTCAATGAGGATTTGTTAAAACATGGAGAAATGTGGCTTATCCTTTGAGGTTTTTGCTCATCAAGTTGGTGTTGATTTTTCGAGTTCGTACTGCATGTGTGGAAATAGTATTAATTTTCCGAAATGACTTATATCAAGAATAAGTTGAGAAATAGCTTGGGATATCAAGTTTTGAATAATTGTTTGGTCACTTACATCGAAAATGTCGTATTTCTTAAAGTTTATGAAGACGAGGTTATCAATCGCTTTCAAGAAATAATGACTCGTCGAAATTTAGATTAGATAACAATATATTTGTTTTTGAGGCAAAAATTATAGTGTCTATCTAGCATAAGAGAAACTAATTGTTGTTCAAAACTTAAGAAAACACAAAATCTATCCAATTTTGAGGTAAACTCCCCAAATTGCCCCCCAACACCACCCCCACCCCACTCCATGTGCACTTGTCCTTTCACTTTTTTTTTTTTTTTTTTTTTTACTTTATTTTGAATTCACCTTTTTACATTCACTTAAAAAAAAATAATAATAATAAAAAAAAAACTGACAATTTTTTTTTATTTTCCATTTTCATTTTATTCTCTTAATTCGAGTTTTTATTTTATTATTATTATTTTTGATACTACTTACTAAATATCATAGAATTTCTTACCCATATTTGTTATATATACGAATTTAAATGATTCTAACCATTTTCCTGTCGTAATAAGTAAGAATTCATACATTCTAACCAGGCATTAAGTCCACCCGTTAGAAATACCAACTTTCCTACGTTATAATCGTATATCCCAAGTTAGAATATCGTATATTAACCTGTGTCGTGGCATTCCCAACAGGTTCAGTCCACCCGTTAGAAATACCAACTTTCTTACGTTATAATCGCGTATCGTGAGTTAGAATGTAGTATATTCTAACCTTAGTCGTGACATTCCCAACAGGTTCAATCCACCCGTTAGAAATACTAACTTTCCTACGTTATGATCGCATATCGCGAGTTAGAATTTATTATTTTCTAACCTATGTCATGGCATTCCCAACAGGTTCAATCCCCCCCGTTAGAAATACCAACTTTCTTACGTTATAATCGCATATCGCGAGTTAGAATTTATTATTTTCTAACCTGTGTCGTGGCATTCCTAACAGGTTCAGTCCACCCGTTAGAAATACCAACTTTCCTACGTTATAATCGCATATCAATGATTAGAATTTAGTATATTCTAACCTTAGTCGTGGCATTCTCAACAGGTTCAATCCACCCGTTAGAAATACCAACTTTCTTACGTTATGATCGCATATCACGAGTTAGAATTTATTATTTTCTAACCTGTGTCGTGGCATTCCCAACAGGTTCAGTTCACCCGTTAGAAATACCAACTTTCCTACGTTACAATCTCATATCCCGAGTTAGAATTTAGTATATATTCTAACCTTTTGTCGTGGCATTCCCAACAGGTTCACTCCACCCGTTGGAAATACCAACTTTCTTACAATACTCTGTCTATAGTTAGTAAGAGTTAACATATTATAATCAATCATTTCTGGTTGCAATGTACATGTTGCATATATACGAATTTAATAAGTAAGAATTCATAAATTCTACCAACCCAATGAATTTTGTATAACGCGATTAGTTAGAATTAGTGGATTTATTATTTTGGTGAGAATTTGTTATTTTGGCCAAATCACGAGAGAGTGTATTCAATTTCGGAATAAGAAAACTATATATATATATATATATATATATATATATATATATATATATATATATATATATATATAATACAACCAGTTAGAATTATTGAAATAACAAAGAATGTGTATTCAATTATATATACAATCTGACAAAATTACAAAAAATGAGTTAGTCGAACCCCGTCTCCTTTTTTCCATTTAATAAGAATTTTCAATTTCTAACGATTTCTAACCATTTAATATGCTAAAATCTAATCATACATTCATGAAGAAATTAATAAATTCTAACCATTCTTCCACCGTAATCAGGAGGAGTTTATCAGAAGAATTAATAAATTCTAACCATTTAAACTTTGCTTGTATTAATTAAATAGGTAAATGTGCAAGAAATGATATAGTAGTAGAGTGGATATTGGGTATGAATCATGATCAACATAATCGAGAAAAGGAAAAAAGAACAAAAATGGAAAAAAGCCCAAAATTTTAAAAAATAATAAAAAATCAGCCGTTAGATCGGGAATCTCCTTCCAAGCCTCGACCATCTGATTCATCGTCTCCCTCGCAGAATTATATATACAATCTGGCAAAATTACAAAAAATGAGTTAGTCGAACCCCGTCTCCTTTTTTCCATTTAATAAGAATTTTCAATTTCTAACAATTTATAATTTGTATGGTATGAATTTACTAAATTCTGACCATACATTTATGAAGAATTCAAAGGAAAAACAAGGAAAAGAATCTTCTACCTAGAGAGAGAGAAAAAAAAAAATTCCATTTTTTTTTGGTCCCTCTCTCTCTCTCTCTTACGAAATGGGAGCAGCCCCCACCCCCAATTCCCCTCCAGTAGCCCCAATTCAACAATTATACAATAGAAAATTGGACTTACACCGATCAAAACACGCACTAAACACACACACTAAACTGTGAACCAGATTTTTTTCTAGAAAAATAAATGAAAATTGAAAAAACTCACTTGATAGGGAGTTGAGCCATGGGATCTGCTGCTAATTCGAAGAGAGGTCCACTCGACGAACCATTACAATTAATCGAAGAAGAAGATGAAGATGAAGACGAAGAAGAAGAAGCATCCTCGGTTAAATCCGAAAAAAAATCCGACGACGGTAAGGAATCGGATGAAGAACATCGCTCATCTTCCTTCATTTCTGCCCAATGCACTTGCTTATGCCCAATGCACTTGAAGATCTACGATGATGGAGAGAAGAGAGAGAGAGAAGAGAGAGGAGAGATAGAGAGAAAAGAGAAGTTGCAGACAATAGAGAAGAGAGAGAAAGGGAAGATAGATGTAGATGTGGGTGGAGAGGGAGGAATTAAATGAAAAAGGAGTTGGTGGGGGTAGTTTTGTCCACTCACTTGAAAATTGGATAGATTTTTTTTTTTTTTTTTTTTTTTTTTTTTTTTTTTTTTTTTTTTTTTTTTTTTTTTTTTTTAAGTTTTGAACAACTATTAGTTTCTCTTAAGCTACTTAGATAGGATGATATATTTTCTCTTTGTTTTTATTGTATTTTGAAATGTATATGAAATTATGGTATTTTAGTATAAAAGACTTATTATATTACAGTATATATATTTTTCGCACCCCCGAATTGAAAATCCAGGCTCCGCCACTGACTGCAAGAAGTTGCATGAAGATCAGTTCAGAATGGCTAGAAGACCTTTTCCAAATCATCCTGGGTACAACTCATATCACAGAGTTCCAGGAAACTATGGAGGTCCTCCTGGGAATTATGGAGGTCGTGGACCCTACAGAGGATATGCTGCTCATACTGCTCTTCTAGCTGAGACAGAAAACTCATGGTATTTTGATAGTGGCTGCTCCAGACATATGACTGGAAAAAGAGAAAGCTTGGTCAACATTAAGTCAGTAAATGGCCAGACTGTAACTTTTGCTGATGGTGTTAAGGTTCCAGTTCTTCGATGTGGTGATTTGGCCGTCCCTGGAATGCCCAAGCTGAAGAATGTGTTCTTGGTGGATCAACTAAAGGCAAATCTAGTAAGTATAAGCCAGCTTTGTGATCAAGGAATGGATATCAGATTTGATAAAGGTACATGTACTGTGTATGAGAACAAGAAGGTATATTTGGTTGGTAAAAGATCTTCTGATAGCTGCTATCTGGTTGTTTGCAACCATAAGAGCTTTAATGCTAAATTGAGTGAATTTCAGATCTAGCATCAAAGACTATGCCATCCTAGTTTCAGGCATATGAAGACCTTGATGAATAATGATGTTATCATTGGTCTACCAAAGCTGAGTTTGGATCATGAAGGTCAGTGTGGTCCATGTATGAGTGGCAAGCAAATCCATGCCACTCACAAGGCTGTGTGTGTAGTAACTACAAGCAGTATCCTTGAACTACTCCATATGGATTTGATGGGGCCAATGCAGACTGAGAGCCTTGGGAAGAAGAAGTATGTTTTGGTGGTTGTGGATGATTTCTCCAGGTATGCTTGGGTAGATTTCTTGAGAGAGAAGTCTGAGGCCTTTGAAGCTTTCAAAAGGCTGCACAAAAGAGTCACTAGAGAAAAGGATAAGCATGTCAAGCGCATCAGAAGTGATCATGGAAGAGAGTTTGACAATGTCTTATTTGAAGGATTCTGTGCTCTAGAAGGAATTGAGCATTAGTTCTTTGCACCAATCACTCCTGAGCAGAATGGTGTTGTGGAGAAAAAGAATAGAGTTCTTCAAGGTATGGTGAGGACTATGATGAAGGCTACAAAAGTTCCAGCTAGATTTTGGGCAGAGGCAATGAATACAGCATGCTACATCTCTAATAGGATCTATGTCAGACCAAAGATGACTATTACTCCATATGAGATTTGGAGAGGAAGGAAGCCGAATGTTAAACATTTTCACATCATTGGGAATACATGCTATGTATTAAATGATAGAGATCAAAATAAGAAGCTGGATGATCGTGGAGTTAAAGGAATCTTTCTAGGATACTCTGTGAACAGTAGAGCTTTCAGAGTGTTCAGTAGCAAGACTGAGACAGTCATCGAATCTGTGAATGTTAGGTTTGATGATGAAAGAGGTTTTGATATATCCATGGTTGGTGATACTGAGAATGTTGTAGCTGGTATTTCTGAAAATGCTTCCAGAACTGATCCCAATGGTGAGTCAGACCCTGCTGATGAATCATTCAAGGAAGAGGAAGATGTGGTAAATAGTTCTGAAAATGTAGGGGCTGCTCAAGTTCACAAGAATCATTCAGCAAATGATGTTATTGGAAATCTGAATGATGGGATCAAAACAAGAGGCAAGAAGCAGGACTATGCCAAGATGATCTCAAATGTAGCTCATTGTGCTTTACATCAAAGATTGAGCATAAGAATATCAAGCAGGCCCTCATGGATGAGAATTGGATTGATGCAATGCAAGCTGAACTTATGCAGTTTGACAGGTGCAAAGTATGGTACCTGTGTCCAGAACTAGCAAATGCCAACATCATTGGCACTAAGTGGGTGTATAGAAACAAAACTGATGAGAATGGTAATATAGTCAGAAATAAAGCAAGGCTTGTTGCACAAGGCTATACACAAGTTGAAGGGGTAGACTTCGATGAGACTTTTGCCCCTGTGGCAAGAATGGAGTCTGTTAGATTGTTGCTTGGAATTGCTTGCCATCTGAATTTTAAATTGTATCAGATGGATGTTAAAAGTGCCTTCCTGAATGAGATTCTCAAGGAGAAGGTATATGTAAGGCAACCAAAAGGATTTGAGAATCCTGAGTTTCCAAATCATGTGTACAGACTGCAAAGAGCTTTGTATGGGTTGAAGCAAGCACCTCGTGCTTGGTATGACAGATTGTCTGAGTATCTGTTGCTAAAAGGCTATAAGAGAGGCAATGCAGATAAAACTCTATTTGTGAAGAAGGAGAATTCTGATGTGCTTCTAGTGCAGATTTATGTAGATGATCTTCTATTTGGGTCTCAATTTGAGAAGCTAGTGATATAGGTGAAATTTACCTTGTTTTCATAGCCAAAAAGAGTCGATTTTGTGTCTCGATTGTGTGATATTGTCTATAGTTTATATGGTTTTTAGTATATAGGACAATATTATGCTTGTAGGTGTTTTTATGTGTTTTCAGGCATAAATCGATGATAAAACCCCGAGACGAGAAAAGGCGTGAAGATCGAAGTTGAAAATTCAAGATTTGAGTTCGAGTGAAGGCCTCTCGATCGACCTCTCGATCGAGAGAGGGATCGAGAGGTGCCTTCTGTTGCAGCTATCGATCGAGAGCAAAAATGATACCCTCTCGATCGACCTCTCGATCGAGAGGTCTGTCGAGAGGTGTCCAGCCGGGAATTTTTCTCCTTATTTTAATTAGACTCCTTTTTGGTTTAGGCTTTCCTTATGTAAATTTCTCCTATATATACTCCTAGTCTAGCATTGTAAACCCTAACACATTATTATTTTACATACTTTCTAGCACACTTTTATTTTAGAGTTTTGTATTCAACATTGGGGTTTCTCAAGTTTATTCAAGATTCAAGTTTCGAAGTTCTTCGTGTTCAAGATTCAATTCCAAGTTTTTCTTACTCTTACTTTTTAATTATGTTCTTTCAATCTTTTGTGTTTATGTTTGCTTTAATTATGTCTAGCTAAATTCCTTAGTTGATTTTAGGGATTGAATGCCTAATTGAATATATGTAAGTGTTTTTGTTTATAATTAGCCTTCCAATCTAGATGCATGTTTTCATGGTGCTTATTCTCATGCATAGTTAATTGGCCATTAATTGTGTATGCATAGTTATGTGTTTATGCCTTGATAGGGTAAGTGCATAATAGATCTCATGAAAGCATGATATAATAGTTTGATTTTCTTAATTGATAATTGAATTGTTATATGTTCATATATAATTGATTTGGTGTCTTAGTTGAACCTAGTTGATTATATTATTGGTACTTGTTCTATTTTGCACTTGATTCGATTCTTACAATTCGAAAGAATATTAGGATCTCGTTGGGTGACTACTTGCATTGCTTTAATTAGGGTGTAGGTTATTTTTGCATGTATCACATTTAGATTGGATTAAATTGGTTAATTGTATCCATTAATTACTTGCATAGATTTGATTAGGTAGGCTTCCCTAAAGTCAACACTTTTCCTTAATTGTTTAATTACCTTATTTGTTTAATTGCTTGATTGTTAAGTTTTATTACTTGATTAATTAATTGCCTTGTTTATTTATTTCCTTATATGATTCATTGAGTTTTTTTTATTTATTTGCCTAGTCTATAAATACCACAATTACTAAACCCTTCAAAGTCTAGACATCAGTTTAGTTCTATAGTAAAGGTACTGTGTGTGTTTTCGGTTATTCAGTCCCTGTGGATACGATACTCGTGCTTCATTATATTACACCTATTTTGTGTGGTAGAAATAGTGCGATCAAATTTTGGTTGGCGCCGTTGCCGGGGATTGATTAGATTTCATACACGTATTTTGAAATAGAATTAATAGGTGATTTAGGCACTTTTATTTTCTGTTTTCGGTTTATTGATCTCACATTTTTCTTTTCTCTTCTTTGGTTTTAGGTAGTGCATGACCACAAGGTCTAAAGGGATACAACCTATTCCTATAGACTTGGAGTTAGAGCGCTCTCTAAGGGCGTTAAGGCGAGAGAAGAAGGCAAGCAAGATCGATACACCACCCTCTTCACCACCCGATTCACCAAGGAGTTTCGATTCAATGGCGGATCAAGTGAGGAGGACTTTGAACGATCGGTTCAAACCGGTCGTGGACCAATTTCAGCAAGGAGGATGGGGGACCACGGAAGCTAACAACTACGAGTTCAAGACGTCCCTCATCAACATGGTGCAAAACAATCAATACGGAGGATCACCGGCGGAGGATCCCAACGCGCGCTTGAAGCAATTTCTGGACATATGTGCTACATACAAAGCCAATGGAGTATCTTCGGACTACCTCAAGCTTAGCCTCTTCGTGTGGTCTCTCAAGGACGATGCAAGAGAGTGGTTGGATGGATTGGACAAGAAGGAGGTCACTACTTGGGCTGAGATGTGCACAAAGTTTCTCAACAAGTTCTTCCCACCTTCGAGGGCTCAAAAGCTTATCAATGAGATCAACCAATTTCATCAATATGAGGATGAGCACTTTTATGAGGCGTGGGGGAGATTCAAGAAGTTACTTCGAGCATGCCCGAATCATGGGATTAGTAAGGAGGATCAAATCACGTGCTTCTATCGTGGTTTGAATAAGTTGTGTAGGAAGGAGCTCAATTACGCTTCGAAGGGAGGATTCTTGAACAATGAGTATGAAGTGGCTATGGAGATTATTGAGCTGACCGTGAACTCGAGCTATGAAGAGGCCACCGATCGTCGACTTGGAAGAAGGAGAGTTGCCAACATTGGAATCGATGCTTACGAGGACTTGATGGAGAAGTATACAAAAACAGCAAATGAGTTGGATTCTATCAAGAAAGGAGTACTTCGGTGCGATGCTATCACGGACGATCAAGCAAACCTAACCGAAGAGGAAGATGCCAATTTTGTGCAACAAGGAGGCAAGTGGCAACCGAATCAAGGAAACAAGTGGCAAGGAGGGCAAGGAGGACAAGGAGGTTCGAACTACCAAGGAGGGTACAAGAAGCCATATGTTCCCAACAACCGAAACCATCCAAACTTCTCCTACGCCAATCCTAACAATGCCTTGCAACCACCTCCCGGCTTCCATGTTGAGAACGGAGTCATCCAAGAGCCCAAGAAGGAATTGTCAACCGACGACTTGATTCGTCAATATATGGCTCAATCGGAGATGAGGATGACACAACAAGATGCAAAGTTGAGGACGTTGGAGCTCACTCAAAGTACATCAACCAACAACTTGGCTAGTAGCATCAATGCGTTGACCAAGCAAATGCAAATGTTGGAGACGCAAATGAGCCAAATAGCCAACGCTCAAGGAGGAATCCATAAGCCCGGCCAATTCCCAAGTAACACGGAGCAAAACCCGAAGAACAACCATCATGTCCATGCTATTGAGCTTCGGAGTGGCACAAAATACACCAATCCATCCTTGGAAGCTGAGAAGAAAGGAGTCGGGAATTTCAAGAATGTGGTGCTCGAAGAAACGAGGATCCAAGAGCCGAGGCGAGGGCCTCTCGATAACTCTCTCGATCGAGAGGTCGATCGAGAGGTCCATACTGGAGGTCAGAATCCACCTCTCGATACCCCTCTCGATCGAGAGGAGGATCGAGAGGTCTACGACGAGGAGATACAGATTGACCCTCTCGATACCTCTCTCGATCGAGAGGTCGATCGAGAGGTCAAAAAGCGAGGTCAGAAGGGACCTCTCGACACCTCTCTCGATCGAGAGGTCGGTCGAGAGGCCCAGCAGCCGCACCAACTTCCAACTTACACTCCGAAGGCCCCCTTCCCGCAACGATTGACCAAGACGAAGCAAGACGAGAAGTATCAACGCTTCATGGAGATACTACAAAAGGTCAACATCAACATACCACTTCTCGATGCTCTTCTAGACATGCCCAACCACATGAAGTTCATCAAGGATGCGGTTTCGGGAAAGAAGAAGTGGGAGAAGTTTGAGACGATCAACCTCACGGAGGAGTGCAGCGCGGTGATTCAAAAGAAGTTACCAATGAAGCGAAAGGATCCCGGGAGGTTCACATTAGCATGCAAGATCGGAGATCAAGTCTTCCAAAACGTTCTATGTGATCTTGGTGCTAGCATCAATTTGATGCCCCTCTCTATTTTCAACCGGCTCAAGATCGGGAGGATGAAGCCGACCACCATCTCCTTACTTATGGCGGACCGATCAGTTTCTTATCCGAGGGGGATAGTGGAGGACGTTCTCGTTCAAGTGCACAACCTCGTCTTTCCGGCAGATTTCGTAGTTTTGGACATGCCCGAGGATACAAATCAACCTTTGATCTTGGGACGGCCATTCTTAGCGACGGGGAGAGCATTGATCGATGTTCAAGATGGAGACCTCACATTTCGAGTTAATGGGGAAGAGCTGAAGATTTCTATATATGAAGCTATGAAGAGACCCGACGATCAACGTGAGGACATCTTCTCCATCGAGACATTGACACCACCTACTTCGGAGGAGGCACTTAACCATTGTATCTCGAACTCTCTCTATGCTTACGAGGAGTTGGACGAAGCTTGCGACGAGATTCTCGAATATCTAAATCAGTTGGAGGCTAATCGACCATCAAGTCACCACAAAGAGGTTTCATATCTCGACATCAACAAGAAGGTGGATGACGGATTTTTCGAAGAAGAAGAGAAGAAGGATGCAGCCCCTAAGGTGGAATTGAAGCCATTACCCGAGCACCTCAAGTACAAGTTCTTAGGAGAAGAAGAGACGTACCCGGTGATCGTGTCTTCTCATCTCACGGAGGCAAACACGGACAAGCTATTAAGGGTGTTAAGGGAGCACAAATCTGCAATTGGATGGACAATTGCCGACATCAAAGGTATTAGTCCTACAATTTGCATGCATAGGATCTTGCTCGAGGAAGGCCATCGCCCAAGAGTCCAACCCCAAAGGCGATTGAACCCAGCCATGCAAGAAGTAGTGAGGAAGGAGGTGCTGAAATTGCTTGATGCCAGCATGATCTATGCTATTTCGGATAGTGAGTGGGTGAGCCCTACTCAAGTGGTGTCAAAGAAAGGAGGCATGACGGTCATCAACGACGAGAAAGGAGAGCTGATCGCAACAAGGCTCGTCACGGGATGGCGAGTTTGTATTGATTATCGTCTTCTCAACGCAGCAACAAGGAAGGATCACTTTCCCCTCCCGTTCGTAGATCAAATGCTCGATCGTCTAGCCGGCCATGAGTATTATTGCTTCCTCGACGGATACTCCGGCTACAATCAAATCGCCATCGCTCCGGAGGACCAACACAAGACTGCATTCACATGCCCATATGGAGTTTTCGCTTATCGAAGGATGCCGTTCGGATTATGCAATGCACCGGCCACTTTCCAACGGTGCATGATGGCCATCTTCCACGGATTGATCGAGAATATCATGGAGGTGTTTATGGATGATTTTTCAGTCTTTGGTCCTTCTTTTGATCAATGTTTGGAGAATCTTGCCACGGTGCTTCAAAGGTGCGAAGAGACGAACCTCGTTCTCAATTGGGAGAAGTGCCACTTCATGGTTCAAGAAGGAGTTGTACTTGGTCACAAGGTGTCTTCATATGGATTGGAGGTGGATCGAGCCAAAGTTGTAGCCATCGAGAAGTTGCCACCGCCAACCAATGTCAAATCGGTGAGGAGTTTCCTAGGACATGCCGGCTTCTATAGGAGATTCATCAAGGATTTCTCGAAGATCACGAAGCCGTTGTGTGGATTGCTCGAGAAAGACGTCAAGTTCGTGTTCGATGATGAGTGCTTGGAAGCCTTCGAAACATTAAAGAAGGCGCTTATCTCTACTCCCGTCTTGGTGTCACCGGATTGGAGTGCCCCGTTCGAGCTCATGTGCGATGCAAGCGATTGGGCGGTAGGAGCAGTTTTGGGGCAGAAAAGGGAGAAGCTATTCCGAGTGATCTACTATGCTAGTAAGACGTTGGACTCGGCTCAAAGGAACTACACCACCACGGAGAAGGAGTTACTTGCTGTGGTCTATGCTTTCGACAAGTTTAGACCTTATTTGGTGGGATCTCACACGATTGTGCACACCGACCATGCCGCCATTCGTTATCTATTCAACAAGAAGGACTCAAAGCCAAGGTTAGTTCGATGGATCCTACTTCTTCAAGAGTTCGATATGGAGATCAAGGATAGGAAAGGATGCGAGAACGTGGTGGCCGACCATCTCTCGAGACTTGAGCAGCCCATGGATGGAGAGGATTCGAACATTGCAATCAAGGAGAGCTTCCCCGATGAGCAGATTTTTCAGATGGACGATTTGATACCTTGGTTCGCCGACATTGTCAACTACTTGGTGATACATCATGTGCCCAAGGATCTATCGTCTCACCAAAAGAAGAAGTTCCTCCACGATTGTAAGTTCTATTATTGGGATGATCCATACTTGTATAGGAGGTGTGCCGATGGAGTCATAAGGCGATGTGTTCGACAATCGGAATGGAAGAAGATCATCGAAGATTGCCATAGCGCTCCGAATGGGGGACACTTTGCAGCGAATCGGACCGCCCTCAAGATCTTTCATAGTGGTTTCTATTGGCCTTCGATCTACAAGGATTGCCATGAGTTCATCAAGTCATGTGATCGATGCCAAAGGATGGGGAATATCACGAAGAGGGACGAGATGCCGCAACGAACTATCATGGAAGTGGAGCTCTTCGATGTTTGGGGGATTGACTTCATGGGTCCTTTTCCCAAGTCTCAAGGGTTCTCCTACATTCTACTTGCGGTGGAGTACGTTTCTAGATGGGTCGAGGCCATTCCGACTACAACCAACGATTCGAAGGTGGTGATCAAATTCCTCCAGCGAAATATTTTGACTCGGTTTGGAACTCCGAGAGCTTTGCTTAGTGATGGGGGGAGCCACTTCAACAATCGTTGGTTAGGATCGCTTCTTGCAAAATACGGAGTCAAGCACAAGGTCACATCGCCCTACCACCCCCAAGCAAACGGTCAAGCCGAGTTAGCTAATCGTGAGATCAAGCAAATTTTGGAGAAGACCGTCACCAACAAAAAGGAGTGGGCGAAGTACTTGGACGACGCACTTTGGGCTTATAGGACGGCTTTCAAGACACCAATCGGGAGGTCGCCATATCAATTGCTATTTGGCAAGTCTTGCCACCTACCGATGGAGTTGGAGCATAAAGCTTATTGGGCGACAAGGAGGATCAACTTCGAGTTCAAAGAAGCCATGGGCCAAAGGTGTGACGACTTGTTGGAGCTTGATGAATGGAGAAACGAAGCATTCGAGAATTCGAGGATCTACAAGGAACGAGCTGCAAGATTCCACGACTTGAGCATCAAAAAGCGTAAGTTCGAAATTGGTGATGATGTTCTTGTTTTTAATTCTCGACTTCGTCTATTTCCAGGAAAATTGCAAAGTAAGTGGTCGGGGCCGTACGTCATTTACAAGGACTTGAAGAATGGTGCATTTGAGGTGTTGAAGAACGATGGTGAAAAGTTCGTGGTGAACGGCCATCGACTCAAGCACTACTTCAAGCCGATGCCTCTATTCCCTAAGAAAGCGGCCACGTACCTCGATGACCCGAGTTAGAAAGAAGGTATCGTCGGGCTAAAGACGTAAAATGTAGCACTTGTTGGGAGGTAACCCAATATTCGTATCCCGTTTTTATTTTGTTTTGTTTTACGTTTTAGTGTCTTAGGTAGTTTATTTTTCGTAGTTTTAAGTCAAATTTCGTATTTTAGAGTCGAACCCCTTAATATACTAACGAATGTTAAAAAGTTGTGTAGAAAACAAAATCGAGCAGGACCTCTCGACACCTCTCTCGATCGAGAGGTCGTTCGAGAGGTGAAATTTTGGCATACAGTAGGGACCTCTCGACACCTCTCTCGATCGAGAGGTCGTTCGAGAGGTGAAATTTTTGATTTCCCAGGTGTGTCACGTGAAGCCTCTCGATCGAGACCCCCGTGTTTTCGATCGAGAGGGGAGGTCAGAACGTAAAGTGCAGCACCTCTCGACACCTCTCTCGATCGAGAGGTCGTTCGAGAGGTCAGATTTCAGAATCCAGTAGGCACCTCTCGACACCTCTCTCGATCGAGAGGTCGATCGAGAGGGTCGTTGACGGCGCACATTCCGACTTTGACCAGGTTTATTTACTCCTTTAAATACACCTTTTGCACACAACTCACATACCATACTCTCATAACTCCTAAATTCTCTCAAGCACACACAAATACTCTCAATTTCTCTCTTCGATTCGTCAAAAGGTACTCGATTTCTTGTTCTCTTGTTATCAATTCTTGATTCTTTACATGATTTCGCATGTTTTGACCGATTAAAATTCAATTTTGATGGTTAAATTCGTTGAATTGATAGATTGGGTGTTAGATTGAGCATGATAGATTGGATTCATGGAATTCATTGAATTATTTGTATGAATTGAATTCATGGATGAATGCGGAGAGAATTGTGTATTGATAATCGAATGAGTCTTTATATTTGTCTATGAATTGTTGAAGATTCGTTGGTATCTATATACATGAGATTGAGATTGTGTGATTATAAGTTCATGTTTATGGAGGAGTATTGTGGTGATTGTATAGATTGGTGATGAAATTGAGTTGATAATGGGGAAGAATTGGATTTGGTTGAAGTTTGGGGGAAGATGATTTAAATTGCTTTATTCTTGCATCTCTTGTATTGATTTGTGATATTTTTAGGTACTAACGATGGCAAGAGACAAGGGCAAGAATGTTGCTTCGACATCTTCGAGCAAAGGCAAGGGAAAAGAAAAGGTCACCTCTTCGAGCAAGGGAAAGGAGACATGGAAGAATGACAAGACTATCCCGGAGACTAGAATACCGCCGGCGAGGTCGATGCCCTCAAGTTTGGAGCCCAAGGCGTTCAAACTCAAGCTCACCACGGCGGAGTCAAAGAGGAGATGGTCTCACCTTGTGCAACTCAAGCACAAGCATTGTCGTTTCCTCCATCAAGAGACGGTAGCTGCGATGGGGATAGCTAACGAGATCACTCAATTGATGCAACGAGGAGGCTTCACCAACATATTTCAAGGGAATCACTTAACATACCACATTCTCACGGTGGAGTTTCTCTCAACTTTGGTAGTGGAGCGAGTCAACCAAGTGCCCCATGTCATTCGTTTCCAACTTGGTGGTCAACCGAGAGAGCTTGATATGGATCAACTTAGTGATATCATCGGAGGAAACAAGCATGGCGAATACATTGGAAACAATCATCCGAACTTGCAAGATTTGTGGGCACACTTCGTGGATTTTGAGGAGGAGAGAACGAGATCCTACAACCCGGCGAAAGCAAAGGCCACCTCAATTCGGAATCCCACGATTCGCTACTTCCATAGGCTGATCTCGTGCACCATCCACTCCCGTCATGACTCCGGCACTTTCCTTGCCACCGACGCTCATCTTATTTGGACTTCTTTGCGAGGAGGCCACTCTCAGTGTGCAGCCCTTTACCTCGTCGATCATATGGAGAATCAAGCATACTTGTTCGGGGGACAAAGGATTGGGATAGGAGCATTCGTCACTCCCATTGCCCAACACTTCCACATCTCGATTGTAGAGCAGCCCGTATCCACGTCCATCTTTGTGGATAGACGCACGTTGGAGCTTGCGAGGATGATCTCCTACGATACGTCCGGGTGGTTCTTTAAACTACATGGGAGAAGTGGTATTTTTCTCTTTCCACTCCCGAACAGCTATTTGACTGAGGTGATCGGGAACGAGAAGCTAAGGAGAGGGAATGGAAAGATGAACTCGCCTCAACACAAGGAGCTTATGTGGGCTGAGGGAGGTCCAAGACCCGATGAAGATGATGATGATGAGGAGGAAGAAGATGAAGATGAGGCTGAGCAATACGAGCGGGGATTTGATCAAGGGGAAGATGCTTTTGCACAAGGATACGAGGGGGTTCCACAACCCGGTTTTCATATGAGAGCTCCGGACTTCTCTACGATGCACGATTGGCATACGGAGACATTGGAGGCAATGGACAACTACCATTGGGATGGTAGGGAGTTTATTGAGTCTCAAGTGAGAGGAGTTCAAGAGGAGGTGCAAACGTTAAGAACCGAGGTGGGGGACCTTCGTACATACATTGGAGGTCGTTTTGATGCTCTCAACGCTCACTTTGAGACTGAGAGGAAATTTCGAGAGGAGGAAGCGAAGAGGCGTGAGGATGAACGAGTGTACTTGGAGAATTACAATAGGATGGTGCATGAGATGCACTATTTCTATCCTCACTACCCGGAGAGCCATCAACGATTCGATCCCAATAACCCCAACAACCCTCCCTTCCCACCGCCATTTCAATGAGGTCAGTTTTTTAACTTAGCCTACTTCTTTTCTTTAAACTTATTTCTTCGCTATGCTTTAAAATAAGTTTGGGGGAGGGAAAGAGTGTCTAAGTTAAATTACTTTTATTGTTTTCTTGCTTTGAGAGTCTTTTATTTGTTAGTATTATTTTGGGGTATGTTAGAGTCGTTTATTTTTGAGTTTTAGGTTTAAATTGAGTCAAATAAGCATGTGATGATAGTGTTGTGAATTTGGCCAATGATAGAAAAATTTTTGTTGATTTTTGGAGAAATTCATGATCTTTATTATGCATGGAATCTTGGCGAAGCGACGCGATTTTATTTGATGAATTTGAAGCATGTTATGAAGTCGGGAACTAGTTAGTTTGAGCCCGTGAGTTTTGAGCTATTGGTGCATGTTGATGCCTATTTCTTGATTGAGTGATCATGTATGCTGCATTGTTTCTAGAACTTGCCCTATTTCTCCGTCAAGACCTTAGTATATGTATGAACTAGGAGATGATATTAGGCCATTCTTTCGTAGCCACATGAATCCCATACACTAACCTTGATCATTATCTTTGTTTACCCCCGTTGAGCCTTTTATGAGCCTTTCTTTCTTGAGCATGGATGATAGGAGGTTTGGATGGATAAGGGTATCTTTAGTGGAGTTAGTTGATGATGTGGGAAGGAGTTGAATGGAATATCTTGATGTGGTATGAAAAGAAAAGGAAAAAGAATTTTAGATGCTTGATTAAATATAGTTGGCTATCCCTATAAGCTTAGAAAAAATAGTTGTGAAAAAAAAAAAAAAGAGAGAGAAAAGAACATTAGAGCCTTTGTTCGAACATTAGAAAGAACATTTGTTAGATGAGCTCTATAGTTAGAAGAAAAAAAAAAAAAGAAAAGAATGAGAATAAAAGCATAAGGGGATAGTTAGCTTGGATTGTATATATTGCATCTATGACATTGATGTTTTGTAGTTGGTGTTGGATGGTAGAAGATGGAGTAAAAACCATACTTTGGTTGGAGTTGAAAAGAGGGTAATGATTTGGAGCAATTTGAGTCACTTAGCCTATACATTTCCTACCTTAACCAATGTCCCTACATTACAAGCTTTATAAAGACCTTTTTGATCTTAGTTTGTGAATATTACATTAGGTGGAGATGTTGAGATTAGGGGCAAGCATATGGTAAACATGTTGCATTACATTGATGTTAAGTGAACCCCATGATGTGCATTATATTACATCTTTTCTTTGAGAGAGTTGAGTGTTCACTTATACACATATACATATCTCACATGTTTGGAGAGTGTTCTTTGATAGATTGACATGTTTCGAAGTTGTTGAATAAATTGTGTTATTGATGCTAAGGTTGTGTGCATAGTTTTGATCATGATCATGAGTATTGGTTTTGAAAAAGTTTTGAGGCCTATATAGTTCACAATGCTAGAGTCTATTGTTTATGTTTTGGTATTGTTCGGGACGAACAATGTTTAAGTTTGGGGGATTTGATATAGGTGAAATTTACCTTGTTTTCATAGCCAAAAAAAGTCGATTTTGTGTCTCGATTGTGTGATATTGTCTATAGTTTATATGGTTTTTAGTATATAGGACAATATTATGCTTGTAGGTGTTTTTATGTGTTTTCAGGCATAAATCGATGATAAAACCCCGAGACGAGAAAAGGCGTGAAGATCGAAGTTGAAAATTCAAGATTTGAGTTCGAGTGAAGGCCTCTCGATCGACCTCTCGATCGAGAGAGGGATCGAGAGGTGCCTTCTGTTGCAGCTATCGATCGAGAGCAAAAATGATACCCTCTCGATCGACCTCTCGATCGAGAGGTCTATCGAGAGGTGTCCAGCCGGGAATTTTTCTCCTTATTTTAATTAGACTCCTTTTTGGTTTAGGCTTTCCTTATGTAAATTTCTCCTATATATACTCCTAGTCTAGCATTGTAAACCCTAACACATTATTATTTTACATACTTTCTAGCACACTTTTATTTTAGAGTTTTGTATTCAACATTGGGGTTTCTCAAGTTTATTCAAGATTCAAGTTTCGAAGTTCTTCGTGTTCAAGATTCAATTCCAAGTTTTTCTTACTCTTACTTTTTAATTATGTTCTTTCAATCTTTTGTGTTTATGTTTGCTTTAATTATGTCTAGCTAAATTCCTTAGTTGATTTTAGGGATTGAATGCCTAATTGAATATATGTAAGTGTTTTTGTTTATAATTAGCCTTCCAATCTAGATGCATGTTTTCATGGTGCTTATTCTCATGCATAGTTAATTGGCCATTAATTGTGTATGCATAGTTATGTGTTTATGCCTTGATAGGGTAAGTGCATAATAGATCTCATGAAAGCATGATATAATAGTTTGATTTTCTTGATTGATAATTGAATTGTTATATGTTCATATATAATTGATTTGGTGTCTTAGTTGAACCTAGTTGATTATATTATTGGTACTTGTTCTATTTTGCACTTGATTCGATTCTTACAATTCGAAAGAATATTAGGATCTCGTTGGGTGACTACTTGCATTGCTTTAATTAGGGTGTAGGTTATTTTTGCATGTATCACATTTAGATTGGATTAAATTGGTTAATTGTATCCATTAATTACTTGCATAGATTTGATTAGGTAGGCTTCCCTAAAGTCAACACTTTTCCTTAATTGTTTAATTACCTTATTTGTTTAATTGCTTGATTGTTAAGTTTTATTACTTGATTAATTAATTGCCTTGTTTATTTATTTCCTTATATGATTCATTGAGTTTTTTTTTTTTTTTATTTATTTGCCTAGTCTATAAATACCACAATTACTAAACCCTTCAAAGTCTAGACATCAGTTTAGTTCTATAGTAAAGGTACTGTGTGTGTTTTCGGTTATTCAGTCCCTGTGGATACGATACTCGTGCTTCATTATATTACACCTATTTTGTGTGGTAGAAATAATGCGATCAGCTAGTAAATGAATTTGTGAAGCTAATGAAGGAAGAGTTTGATATGAGTATGTTTGGTGATGTGAACCTATTTCTTGGGCTTCAGGTTAAGCAATCAAAGGATGGGTTCTTTGTTACTCAAATCACTTATGCTAGGAACTTGGTTAAGAGATTTGGGCTGGAAAATGCTAAGCCTAAAAGGACTCCCATGAGTACTTCAATGAAACTGCACAAAGATCCAGAAGGTGCATCTGTTGATCATACTCTCTATAGAAGCATGATAGGGAGTCTGCTGTATCTTACTTCCAGCAGACCTGATATCTGTCACAGTGTTGGTGTGTGTGCTAGATTACAGGCTGGTCCAAAGGAGAGCCATATGAATGTTGTCAAGAACATCATCAAATATATCAAAGGAACAACTGATATTGGCCTTTGGTTTTCAAACAACACCTCTATTCAGCTGCATGGTTATTGTGATGCAGATTATGCTGGCTCTCTGGTGGACAGGAAGAGCACTTCAGGTGGACGCTTATATCTAGGAAGTAATCTTATTTCGTGGTACAATAAGAAGCAAGTTGGTATTTCTCTGTCTACTGCAGAGGCAGAATATATTGCAGCTAGTAGTTGTCGCACTCAGCTTGTGTGGATGAAGAAAATGCTTGTTGATTAAGGCTATAAGCAGGATGTAATTCACATTTTATGTGACAACGAGAGTGCTATCAATATAGCTAAGAATCCAGTTCAGTTCTCCAAGACTAAGCATATTGATGTCAGATACCATTATCTGAGAGAGCTGGTTGAAGAGGGTACATTGAAGATTTAGCTGTTGGGACCGGCTGCTTGAAAGCCGCTCCGACCCAGATCTTGGTTCGGATGTGTTGATTCGATCAACATAAGTTCATGCAACGGTTCGAGTACATACCTTACGATTATGGAGACGAGGAATCTGAGTCGTGTCTGATCGATCTACGGTTCTGATCTTCTAGGATGTGATCCCACACCTTGAAATCCGAGACTTGGTGGGCGTCTCGAGATCACTGGAACCTCGATCTCCCTCACTCAGAACCCGGCGGCTCTCTCTCTCTCACCCTCGATTTCTGCGCCAATCTCACAGAGAGAATTCTGGTGGCTAGGTCAGATTATGAGAACTAGGGTTTTATGAGAGACTTGAGAGTATATATATACGGTTCATAAATAAGGAGATATGATTCCTTATTTATCTCCAACCATATTAATGTCATATCCCATATTTATTCCTTTCCATAACTTACAAATCTTATTCCTTAATTAATACGGAATTAATAAGGAATTAATCTGTTCAGTTATGCAATTGTATATCCGGAATTAATTCTAACAAATAGAATTTATTCTCATATCAGTAGAAGAATAAATAACTAAATATATACCAAATATATTTAGATATGATATTTATCCCCATAAGATTTAATTAAATAAATCTTATCTTATTAGATTTAATCTTATCCGTGAATAACTAAATAATAAATAATTAGATTTAATCCCACAGGATATAAATCTCAATTAAATATATTTATTATCCATTCACTGGATATAAATCCAATATATATCATATACTGGGCCTGAGTACAATTATTGAGCCCATACTCAATAATATTGTTTAGATCGATTCCCGAGGTCTGTTTGGGCCATCCTAGGGATCGGATACCAGACAGAGTTGGGCCTTATCTAATTCGATATTTCCATGTCCACCCCTGAACATGTATCTAATTAGAACTATAACGCACTCCACTAAAGTGTTATAGCTGAATCACCGCTCTGTCCCAATTATGTAGATTGGGTAGGTATTTTGTATAGTTCGACCCCCGTGTTTAAGACCTCCTTATCCGTTAACCAATTAGAGCTACCATGACTGCTCCCAATTGTTAACATCTATTCCTCAGGTAGTACCCGTTCACTCCTCATTATTATACCTGAACTAAATCAGCATGCATGACTTGGTATAATAAACATTGTGAACTCCCTGAGGGGATAACGTCAGCCTGCACTCACACAGGACACGGCTTATTGATAACACTTATTAGACATACTATGCATCTTCGTGTTACCCAAAGTACGACATGATAAAGATGAACTAACGAGAAGTTCATATCATCGTAAATCAAAGTAACATCGAAGAATACATATACATCTAATAGTTTATCAAGGTTAAGATCGAGCTAGAGCCTGAGATCCATAGCTCTTCACCTATATCACCTCTGATATAGGGTCAGTATCAGAAGAGCATCATCTCTGTTGATCCTTCAATACGTTCCACCGTACCAGCATAATTAGTGATTAGGACTCATCACTACCATTAAGCTGCAGTCAAGACCGACAGCTCAGCCCAAGCTGTCTTGACTGTGAACTGTTTATATCTCATCATTATTAACGACCTTCGTGATCCTCTCCGAACTCAGATCGACACGTGGTCTAAAACATGAGATAATGGACTTTATTCTTGCTTAAACATATTCTTCCAGATAGGGATTGTTAACAGTGGACCTGTGTCGTAACCACTAAAACAACCGGTTTTGCTTTAGGTATACAACAACCCCAACAATCTCCCACTTATACTAAAGTAAAACCTTTTAGTATACCAACGTGTCTACAGGAAACCATATGACTTCATCCATGATCCATGTTAACAATCGCAATCGTTAACAACCATCATTCACTTCTTCTCCCACTTATACTCAAAGATTTTACCCTTTTAGTGTATTCTGCAGTGGGAGGTTCACTAAGACATGTCAGCCACGTGCTACAGTATACCTGACATGGTGCACTTAGTGAAGGAACCGTCATCGTACATTCCTCTAGTGTTTCTATTTTCTCCACGAAATCGCCTTAATTTAAGGTACTCACTATGTTGTTACCGGCATTTCCAAATCTCTAAAATTCACCACTGCACTTAGAATCCTTCCTGGGGTGTGAGAATTCTAGCAAATTTGAGATTACTGCCAATTCACGAAGCCAAGCCCTGAATTATCTAGCTCCCTCTCAGCATTTCACTGCGTGAGAATCTTCAAGACAATTCTGCTTCTTACGTGAATCCATAGTAAAAGGTCGATGATGTCATTTTTTCTAGCTACCATTCGATTATCCGTGTCATCAAACATTTAAGAATGATAGACTATATCCGTTACCATGCACACAACATTAACATATATTTGGCTCTTTATGCAATATCCAAGTGTATTGCAAACTTTGCCACAACAGTAGTCTATGAAGAGTACTTGAATAATGTTGTACTATCCGCAGATATATCTAACATTACTCCTAACCTTCATTCTAAACTGTTCGGATAATCACCACCTATTGTGTCAGATAATACTTTCACACCTTATTCAAGTGCTAGTAATATTATCACACAATGTACAAGACAACCATTTGAACGTCTTTTGTAGATGAAAGATATACCATTTGTCAAGACATTTCATAAAACGAATTTATATGTGTTGTTTGACAAATGAATGCTTTAAATCATTGAACTACACATTGCAACGTGTCTGCCCCGAAACATAGATCTTTTGAGAGAATTCTTCCCTTTTCTCAAACTACATCCATGTTCGCTCATGTATGTCCTCAACGAATATGAGCATACAACTTGCAAGTCTTTCGAGTGTTTAACTCATAGACTAATCAATGATAAGCAACATTTTCATCTAACTTATCCTTTACCAGTCAACTTGGTCTGTTCATTGTCCAAGAAACTAGATTTCTTGATGAACAACTCACCATTTTCGAGACACACTCGAAAAAACTCCCACTGTGACAAGGATCCTAAAATAATCTTGTGCAGATCCTTTTGGTTATCTGTCTTGTACTTCCGGCCTTATGATGTTCCAATCCATGATTTCTCTTTATTCTTGGACGTTAATCAAGAATAAATGATTGTCTTTCCTTGAAAAATAACTACTTGTCCAACCAATTACTAAATCTAACATCAAAATTGCGACACTTCGTGTGCAAATTATCCTTATTTACGAACAGATTTAACCAATGAAATCTGTAATTAGCATCTCCTATAGGGAGGAAGACTCATTGTCAACGCGAATGCTAATCAATTTCATTTTAAATCACAATGAAATCCGTGATCAACATAAATGCTAATCACTTCATTTTAAATAAGGAAAGGAAATAGATTTAGACATAGTGACGTAGTATTTTGTTAAAAGACAATATTGAACAAGAAGTACCACATTTATCGTAACACATTTTGGAATATCCTTCAAAATTCACAGTTATTACTCCCACTACGAATGATATATCAAAACAACCAGTATTAAAGAAGTAAATCCTTAATACAATGTAAGAAAATAATCATCCATTAATATCCAAAACATAAGTATCCTGCCAAAACAAGGCAACCAAATGTGGTAAAAGAGTAATAAACCAGAATTTAGTATCCAAAAACTAAGATAAAACGTAAGATAGAAATCTCCAAGTCTGCTAGACAACTGCATCAACTGAATGTTGCTTGTCGAGCTCAAGAACTTGAAGTCGTCCTACTCGTTCCTTGTAGTCGAACCTACAAAGATTGCAACAAACCACAATTAGTATCCACTAGTTAAATCCGTCTGTGAGGACTAAACTAGTATAATTTGGTTTTTAATGTTACAAGAGTCTGACATACCTCCATCTATCTTCAACTTCTTGTTCCTCTTTTCATAGACCTTCACGATTGGAAGTCTATTCTTACTTCTAGCCCTTACAGCCTTTTTGACCTTCCGAACGAGTCGATCAAAATCAAGCTCTTTCTGCCACTGGCGTGCATGCCAGATCATGTTATCCCTAACCTTTTCAACCTCGAGCAACTCGTTTTCAAGAGTAGAAACATGCTCATGGTCTACTTGGTTCTTGACAACCGCATTTCTGAATGCTTGGTACCATTGCGGTAGAGATGCAAGAATGATCTCGCATTTTCCCCTTTCCGTCATGTATCCACCATACATCTCATACTGAGTAAAGAGATTTTTGAACCTCTTGTGATATGCCCTTGTGTTAGGGAAATCATCAAAGTCCATAAAATCCATCTCTTTACGGGCTAGGAAGCTAAGTAGTCGGAACCGAAAGGACTCCGGAACACCATCGGAATAAGCAAAACGACAAATCTTCGTGCGAATAGAATCAATAGACATATCTGAAATAAATAACAAGTAAACAACTTATAAGCGCAAATAATTTATGTTTTCAATGTTAGAAACCCAATAATAACATTGAACCAACAAACGAGTAGCTCGATACTGTTTACAAATAGTCCACTATAGGTGAATGCTATCCATAAAATTATCGACCATGACCGCAGTCTATTTTATTTCTTATCCCATCACATGGACCACAGTGAAACAAAGAAATAATAACCCGTGCCTCAGGACCCTGCTAAATTGAGAAGTGACCTCTATAGGAGGATTCATCATTAAGCAGCTAAGCTACAACCATATTTTAATATTCCTAAAAATTAATTCTATTAAGAGCAACCCTACCCGTTAAGGAGGAATTACCTTTATAAAATCATTTTTCCATATTATCAATTTTGAATTTAACCAATGAACTATAATCAGTGTCTCCTATAGGCAGGAAGACTCATTGTCAACGCGAACACTAATTATTTCATTTTAAATCAAATTATCCTTTTGAAGTCTAAACCAATGAAATGCATAATCAGCATCTCCTATAGGGAGGAAGACTCATTGTCAACGCGAATGCTAATTACTTCATTTTTAAACCAAATATGGAGGTCCTTTAAATCAATTAACAAATAATCGATTAATTATACCGCTTAGTCTTTTTATGGGTTTGTGTGACAATACGTAGCACATAGACAAATAAGTCCTATCACATGATTTCTAAGCGCAAGTAATAAAACATGCTCGCATTGAAATCATTAAAACCGGCATGCTATGACCCCTATGCATGTTATTTCTATTACGCAAACAATGAAAAGCAACTATAACATGCAAAACATGCTGATCACCTTCATCGCGTAATTTAAATCCATCCATAGCATGCATAATAATTAAAACGAATAAATAGGCTGCCGACCGGGAATAGAAAGCCCTATCTATTACGTTTAATTAAAATAAAACCCCGGAACAAGCTCCGGTCTTTAATCTTCGATTCTGGAAGTCAACCCCGGTCTTCAAGTCCACCTTCCAAAAATAGCAAGTGCTCGAAATAACTAGGGTGTGGAAAACCCTAATTACCAAAAACGAAAAGCGAATTATTTCGAAACGAACTAGGGTACGAAAACCCTAGCCGTCGACGATCATGCCTAGGTTTCGGAAAACCCTAGCCGTCGTCAACGTAATGGGCCGAACGTCGTAAAAACGTGCAGCCCGTCGTTCGAAATCCGGCCACGCGTCGCCGCCGAGCCACACGTGCTGCACACACGCCGCCGCGGAGCGTGCCGGAACCCCGTCTCGGCTCACGACGAGCCTGACGTGGCTGAGTCCGGGCTGGGTGCGTCCGTTGCAGCCCAGCCCGAGCCACTGCTCGTCGCCGTCGCCCGAAACCCTATCGCCGTCGTCGTTTTTCGCCGCTGCACAAAACAGCGCCGCCGCCGTGAGCCACCGCCGGTGGCTGGCATGCCACCGGACGCTCCCACTGGCCTCACCGGCGTCCCAGCACCACCGGAGGTGCTGGGTTCGAGCCCGGGCAGCCGTGGCTAGGTCCGGCAGCAGCGCGCGCGCAGGGGACAAACCCAGCCGCCGCTGCCGCCGTTGATCAACGCCACTGCCGCCGCCGCCGGTGGTCAGGGGACCACCGGACCTGCTGTCCACCGTCGTCCGCGCCTCCCCGTCGCCGTCGAGCCGCCGTTAGGCCGCGGGCTTGAGCCCAGCAGCGCGCGTGCCAAGAACCCGCTAGGGTTCAGGCCGCCGCTGCTGTAACTCGCTGCCGCAGCCTTCGCCGCGCCTCCACCGCTGGTCTGGCGCCGCCATGGCTCCGTCTCTGACGTCGAGCCGGGCGCTGGACCGCTGGTCAGCCGCGGTTCAGGCCTACAGCAGCGCCGGCAGGCCCAAAAACCCGTTAGGGTTTTCAGCCGCCGCGCTGCACGAGCCATCGCCGCCGTCCGCCGCCGATTCGACCGCCGCCAGCCCTCGTTCCGGCGTCGCCTGAACCCTAGGATGAACCCTAGGGGTTCAGCCGCCGTGAACGACGAGGGGGCAGCCCCACGAATCGCGGCAGATTACGCCGCTGCCGTCGTGAATCCGACTCGCTGCCGCCTGCGGCCGTCATTCGTCCTCGTCTCTTGTTCGTTCCTCGGACCTCGATCTCCCACCATCTCTCGATTCCAGCAACAATTACAATGCAAAATCGAAAAATACAAGGAAAAACGAATCCTAATCTAGTCGGCACCTTATTATCTCGCCGATTTAAAATTAAAACGAACAACGATAAATCGAAAACAATAAAACAACGCACATAATTCCCGGACAGCAGCATGAACACATAATCATGATGACTCGAATGCATGAACATAATATTCGATTCAATCACAGAGCCGATCCAAAAACCTCGGGCTCTGATACCACTTGTTGGGACCGGCTGCTTGAAAGCCGCCCCGACCCAGATCTTGGTTCGGATGTGTTGATTCGATCATGCACATAAGTTCATGCAACGGTTCAAGTACATACCTTACGATTATGGAGACGAGGAATCTGAGTCGTGTCTGATCGATCTACGGTTCTGATCTTCTAGGATGTGATCCCACACCTTGAAATCCGAGACTTGGTGGGCGTCTCGAGATCACTGGAACCTCGATCTCCCTCACTCAGAACCCGGCGGCTCTCTATCTCTCACCCTCGATTTCTGTGCCAATCTCACAGAGAGAATTCTGGTGGCTAGGTCAGATTATGAGAACTAGGGTTTTATGAGAGACTTGAGAGTATATATATATGGTTCATAAATAAGGAGATATGATTCCTTATTTATCTCCAACCATATTAATGCCGTATCCCATATTTATTCCTTTCCATAACTTACAAATCTTATTCCTTAATTAATACGGAATTAATAAGGAATTAATATGTTCAGTTATGCAACTGTATATCCGGAATTAATTCTAACAAATAGAATTTATTCTCATATCAGTAGAAGAATAAATAACTAAATATATACCAAATATATTTAGATATGATATTTATCCCCATAAGATTTAATTAAATAAATCTTATCTTATTAGATTTAATCTTATCCGTGAATAACTAAATAATAAATAATTAGATTTAATCCCACAGGATATAAATCTCAATTAAATATATTTATTATCCATTCACTGGATATAAATCCAATATATATCATATACTGGGCCTGAGTACAATTATTGAGCCCATACTCAATAATATTGTTTAGATCGATTCCCGAGGTCTGTTTGGGCCATCCTAGGGATCGGATACCAGACAGAGTTGGGCCTTATCTAATTCGATATTTCCATGTCCACCCCTGAACATGTATCTAATTAGAACTATAACGCACTCCACTAAAGTGTTATAGCTGAATCACCGCTCTGTCCCAATTATGTAGATTGGGTAGGTATTTTGTATAGTTCGACCCCCGTGTTTAAGACCTCCTTATCCGTTAACCAATTAGAGCTACCATGACTGCTCCCAATTGTTAACATCTATTCCTCAGGTAGTACCCGTTCACTCCTCATTATTATACCTGAACTTAATCAGCATGCATGACTTAGTATAATAAACATTGTGAACTCCCTGAGGGGATAACGTCAGCCTGCACTCACACAGGACACGGCTTATTGATTACACTTATTAGACATACTATGCATCTTCGTGTTACCCAAAGTACGACATGATAAAGATGAACTAACGAGAAGTTCATATCATCGTAAATCAAAGTAACATCGAAGAATACATATACATCTAATAGTTTACCAAAGTTAAGATCGAGCTAGAGCCTGAGATCCATAGCTCTTCACCTATATCACCTCTGATATAGGGTCAGTATCAGAAGAGCATCATCTCTGTTGATCCTTCAATACGTTCCACCGTACCAGCATAATTAGTGATTAGGACTCATCACTACCATTAAGCTGCAGTCAAGACCGACAGCTCAGCCCAAGCTGTCTCGACTGTGAACTGTTTATATCTCATCATTATTAACGACCTTCGTGATCCTCTCCGAACTCAGATCGACACGTGGTCTAAAACATGAGATAATGGACTTTATTCTTGCTTAAACATATTCTTCCAGATAGGGATTGTTAACAGTGGACCTGTGTCGTAACCACTAAAACAACCGGTTTTGCTTTAGGTATACAACAACCCCAACATGAGCATGTTCACACAGAACATCAGCTGGCTGATATCTTCACAAAAGCTCTGGATACTGCAAGATTTGAGCTTTTGAGAGCCTCGCTTGGGCTCTGTACCTTGTGACTAACCGTTCTTAATCCCTTAAAGGTTAGTGTATATATGTACCATAGTTTTATTTTCTGGTTTTCTTGGTTTTCTTGTGTGCTTTTGGTAGATGATGAATTGGATATTATCTGGGAGATTTATGGTGGTGTTATGATCACTTTGGATTTCTGGTTATGTTGCAATTTGCTGTGTTGTAAATTGGTGCTTGTTCATGGAACTGTGTATAAAGAGCATTTGCTCTTAATTTTTGCACTTAAATGGGCTTCTGAAGCATGGCTATTTCAAGTGAACGGGTTACAACTGTCAGACAGTGAGTGGAATCTGACAGTTACTTATTCAAATAATGTGAGGAGGGAGTTTATTTCTCTCATTCCTCTTCGTCCTTGTAACCCTAACTCTCTCTTTGCAACACTGTGTGTGCTCGCATCTGTTGCTACTGCAAGTGTGTCTTCAAACAACTCTTCGAGTGAATCTTCCCTGAATCCCCTGGGTGAAAAATACTGTCCATTATTCGCAGCCAGCCAGAGAAGAGGCATTGACTCCTCCAAGAGGAAACGTGAAGGTGCCACTGCTGAGGAAAAGATTAGGGAGATGGATCCTGAACTCGGTGACTTCTCCAGCGATGGGGAGAATGATAAAAGAGGAGGTCATCGCGTTCGAAGCAAGTGTGTTCTTGTTGCTGACCCTCCTATTCAGCTTGCTCCGAGAGATGTGAGAAAATCCTCGAACCCCAAGAAGTCTTCCTATGTAAAAAATGTTGGAGGGAAGAAGAGAGCTGCTATAAAGGTTGATAAGAAGAAAGGTGACGACAAGAGTGAGGCTCGTTCTGAGGAGCCCTTTCAAGATCATGAAGAAAATGAGGCGATGCAGGCTAAGAGAGCTGCTAAAGGAAAAGGGAAGATGGTTGATCCTCCTTCTCGAGCGCGTACCCGAGCTGCTGTTCAAAAGCTCCTGGACGATGCCATCAAGGCTGAGAGGTCTACTACTGCCGCTCCTGTGAGAACAGCTGCTACTACCGCCAGTGCTGCAAAGGGCAAGGGGAGAGTGAAGGCTCCTGCAGTTCGAAATAGGCTTACGGCTGCACAGAAAAAAGGCTCTGTACAGCTCTCCTGTTGATGGGTATGACATTCCATCCCCTACTGATTCTTTGCATACTGAAGACAATCTTGAAGCTGATATGGTTGGAAAGTTTGATCCAAGCACTCATTTGTCCATTTATGAGTACATGAGATGGGAGTATTTCCAACACAGGAACTTCCTTGATGACAGATTTGTCACTGAGCATTATCTCCATAGAGGTGAGATATATGAATGGTTAAAGTCAGCTAATCTGCTGCAAGCTGTGTTGAGGGTGCATACATATATTCCTGAGATGATCAGGGAGTTTTATGCAAACCCAAATGACCAAGTCATTGATGTGAGGTCTCCAAACTTCCACAAGGTGTTCATGAGGGGGAAAATGATAGATTTCAACCCTGATGTGATTGAGAGAGCTCTGGGAAGAGATCCTGTGTTTGAGGATGCACTATGGGACCTTGATTTTGATGAGGTCGCCTCTACTCTCACTGATGGCAAGGTTGAGAAGTGGCCAAATGATCAACACCTAAATCAAGCCATCAAGTTGGAATCTAAATATGCTAATCTTCATAGCATATCTGTTAGAAACTGGCCTCCCACGTGTCATAGGGACTCAGTGAGCAGAAGAGAAGGTACTCTACTCTATGCCATTGGTAAGGGCATGGATATTGACATGGGTTGTCTAATCTTTGAGAAGATCTGTTCTTTCATCAAGAACATTGGCAAGATGAAGAGGCTGTACTTTCCCGGCCTTATTGGGAAGATTCTGAAGATTCAGGGTGTGCCCTCTAGACCATCTGACTCTAAGCCCGTGAAGCTTAAAGCTATGAGATTCAGTTCCAAGCTACTCAAGCCTATTCATGGAGTAAACTTGGACAGTGATTTTGCAGATGAGGTGGACTTGTCTGATGGTGATGATGATATGGCATCTGCTGATGTGAGTGACTCTGTTGGTGAAGAAGATGTGCTTGGTACTGAGGGTAGACCTGCAGCACAGTTTTTGTGGAAGTATACAAGGAAGTCCTCAAAGAAAGTTGCTCCTAAATCCACCAAAAAGGGTGCTATAAAGTCTTCAAGGAGAGGTCCTGCAAAATCCTCTCAGAAGGTTGTGGTTGTGCTTGATGCTGCTTCTATTAAGAAGCAAAGAGAGGGTCTGAAGGCTCAGTTGGTGTCCCTTCACAAGATGATGAAGCACATTAGCTTGCAGAGACGACTTGTGCAAACCATGCTTGAGGCTCTTCCAGAAATTGAGGAAGATGTTGTTCCCACTCCTGCTGAGGACACTGCAGGTCCTTCCAAAGTTACTCCTTCTGAAGATGTTGCAGGTCCTTCTGGATTAATTCCTGCTGAAAAAGCTGTTGCTGCTTCTCATGTTGAAGAAGTGTCTGAAGAGGTGGATGAATCTATACACATCAATGATGAAGAGTTTGTTGAGCAGGATGGTGGTGTTGTTCCTGATACTGCTGCTGAAGATTCTGTGTTTATGTCTACAAATGAGGAAGAAGTTGAGCGCACTGTTGAGGTGGAGCGCACAGAAGAGCTTGATGCTGCTGATAATGCAGGTGGAGAGGTCTCCAGCAAGCCTGCTCAATAGTCCTTTGGCAGACAGCATGAATTGAAGGGGAGTAGCAGTCAGAAGATGTATGTTGATTCTTCTCTCTCTCTCTCAATTCTCAATTATCTCTGGTTTATTGTGGATGAAGATACTTTTGAATATTCCTATTTGCTGGGTTGTAATAGTAAATAGGTGGATTTCTGGATTTCTGGTTTTCTGGTTTTGGTGGTTGAATTCTGCCTATCCTAATAGTATGGTGGTAGGCATGATGTCCGTTGTGGTTCAGATTGCTGCTATGATCTTATATTGGTATGGATCTATTTTTTGAAAAACATAGTGGTTGTTTGCTGTGTTGAATCTGCGGTGGTAACAAGGTGTTGCTCTGTTTGTTCTGTTTTGTTGACAACTAGTTGTGTGTGTGATTTTGATAATGGTTTGGTAGTGTGGGTGAACTCCTTACCACCATTTTTCAAAATCTGTTTGGTGTTTATGAATTTTGAGAACAGTTTGGTAGTGTGGGTGAGCTCCTTGCCACTGGTATTGATTTGAAGGGGAGCATGTGTGTCTGGTCTGATCTGTCTATGAAGTACTGATCTGCTAAAAAGTACTTCAATCTGCTCCTGTTTAGCTGATCTTCTGCGTTGTGTTGATACATGCAATTTATGCTGAGTTTGAAAATGCCAAAGGGGGAGATTGTTAGTGCATATGTAAATTAACGTATAACAAATCTATGCAAGACTTGATTCGTAAACGAAACAACAAATATGGGGAAAAAAAATAATGGATCGGATGATTCAAGTTGGAGTGTGTATATTTGAATTACACTTTTCTAAAATATATAGGCGTAAAATATTATAAAAATAGTAAATAAATTAATTTATATAATTACATGCCATGATTTAAGCTTGTAACGTCATAATTAATTTGTTAATTAAAAGTTATCAAATATAATTATGATAATAATATTTTATAAAATTATTGTTTTCAAATAATTAATTAAATTAATACATTTGAATAATGAGTTAATTTTGATTGACAAAATAACCGGGAGTTGCAAAAGTTAGCAAATGTAATGCTATTAATTATTCTAATTTGAATATTAATATTATACATATATATCATGAGTAATATTTAATATAATATTTGTTGGCATAAATGTAAATAATAAAATACATGTATGGAATTAATAAGCTGAATGTTTCTAAAAATACCATCGGGGACTACTATTATATATTACTCCATATATTATGTAGATATAGATATAGATATTATTTTAGAAAAATAACGTTATATATAGTACGTAGTATATCATAATAAGATTTATAAAACCAATATTTATGAAAACACATTGATTTTTTTGTCCTATTTTGATCCTATTATGTTATTGATTTTTTTTCCTCCCTATTTTGATCCTATTATGTTATACAGTATATTAAAATTTGTATAGAAACGCACATAATTCATTTATTTTCTGTTATACATGCAGAATTCTATTTTTAGTACTCCCTCCGTCTCGCGATTATTGAGCCCTTTCTTTTCGGCACGGGAATTTAGACGAAAGTGTTTAGTGTTTTAAGTGTATTGTTTAGGGATGAAATGTGGTTTAGGGATTTAACATTATTTATATACCTCAATAAATTTCAAAAAAATATTGTTCCGATTTTAATTAAATTTCTGAGCTTAATTAAATTTTTTTGTGCTTAATTAAATTTAATGATATAATTTTTAAAAAAATGTATTCATCAATTTAATCTTGCAATTTCAATATATCAAACACAAAGATTGTGCCAATTCTTGAAAAAAAAAAGAACATTCTCATTAAAAAACCAAAAAACTTACTGCCGAGAAGAACAATACATTATCCACTAATTAGAGAGGGAAAATAACCTCAAATTTTGGGCGCCATATTCAAATCTCAAAAAGTACACTACTCTACTAATTGCACCATTCTCCACACCATTCTTTACAATAAAAAAAAGAAAAAAAAAAGAAGAGGAACATTGGTGCCGAGAAGGAGAAGAAGAAGGTGGAAAGGGGAAGAACACATTCTGCAGCAGCTTTGCCATGGTGTCGAGACCAAAAAATCTCACCGAATCGGAGAGGAATGTGGTTGTGCAGTTTATTCTTCAAGGATCTTCTGGTGGAAAGCCCATGAGAGGAAGACTTGTTGAAGCTCGAACAACATTTGCAATATCAAAGTCCACTGTGACTAGGCTGTCAAAACAGGCAAGAGATCAACAAGCAAAAGGGTCAGCAATTCATCCCATTTCAAAAAAAAAGGGAAGAACTAGAGATCATAACATGAAACCAGACTATGATCAGTTTAAAGCTCTGCATGTTCATGACAGAAGCAGTTTCAGAGCTATGGAAGCTGTTCTTGATGTTAGCAAAGCTACATTACAGAGATGGTGGAAAGCTGGGCTGTTTAAAGCTTGTTCATCAGCCATCAAGCCCTCACTTACTGCCGAAAATAAGTTTCTTAGGATGAGATTCAGTCTAGAATATCTAGAGCTTGACAGAGTAATGAACACTTTGAGGTACTCCTCTATGCATAATATAGTGCACATGGATGAGAAATGGTTCTATATAACCAAAGAAAAAAGGAGGTAAATGTTGAACATTTTTTCCTTTGAAATTTGACCTCAGTTCATAGTTTTACATCATTGGTCATGTAGAAAGTGCTTTAACCTTGCTAATTATTCACATTACACAGGTATTACCTTGCACCTGATGAGGAGGAACCATATAGGGCATGCAAAAGCAAGAAATTCATTGGGAAGATCATGTTTCTGTGTGCAGTGACCAGACTCATACTAAATGAGGATGGGGCAGTCTCATTTGATGGAAACATAGGCTGCTTCCCTTTCATAACTCAGGAAGTTGCAAAAAAAAAAAAAAAAAAACAGCAAGTACAGACCCAAGGGCACTCCTTATATAAAAGCAACAGAATCAATCACAAGAGAAGTTATCAAAGAGTGTATCATCAATCAGGTACCCATTAGGAATGTACTGCTGTTTTTATGCCTTCATCCAGAGTACATACTTACACTGATGGCCTCTAATTAAACTTGTTTCATTTAAATAATGCCATAAGGTTGTTCCTGCAATCAAACAGAAGTGGCCATCAAATGCATCCAAACATATATGCATTCAACAAGATAATGCAAAGCCACATATTACAGATTCTGATCCTGATTTCAGAATAGCAGCTAGTGCTGATGGGTTCAACATAAGACTGATTCAGCAGCCACCAAACTCACCTGACACCAACATCAATGATCTTGATTTTTTTAATGCCATTCAATCCCTACAACATAAGAGATTGTGCAAAACAGTTGATGATCTAGTTAATGTAGTGCAAGATGCATTTCAAGAGTTGCCAGCAATGACCCTTAACAAAGTATTTCTAACACTGCAAGGAGTCTTAACAGAGATAATGAAGGTTAAAGGCCACAACAACTACAAAATCCCTCACATGGGAAAGGACAGGCTCATAAGGGAAGGAGCATTGCCAGTGAGCCTCACAATTCCAGTGGATTTGGCAAGGGAAATCATCCACTATCTAGTTCAAAATGGGCAGATTCATGGAATAGATAACTTGGTTCAAAGGCTTGGGATGCAGCAGCTAACAGGGTTGGAATCAGCCTTTGCAAACACTTCAATAATTTAGAAGCAATGCTCATGCAGAGGTAGCAGAGAAGATGAAGATCATTGCAGTTTTTTGGACATAGGCAGTATATATGGCTCACATTTTGTAAATGCATGATATGCAGTTAACCATGTTTGCATTTTATTTTTCAAAAGACTTGTACTTATCATCTTTTGAATGGGAAAATGCATTTTCATATATCTCTACTAAAGATCATCAAGCATGCATTAATCAGAGGGACACCAACATCAAACCACAAACAAATTGAAGCCATCATCAAGTAAATCATGAAACAATCCTCATCAATTTTCATATCAGCAACCATCAAAACCTTTGTCCACATATTCATCAAGCATGCATTAATCAGAGGGACACCAACATCAAACCACAAACAAGCCAAAGATCAGTACTATATCAGAAACTCAACAGAGGGAAGCCATCAGAAAATGAACAGAGGGGAGCCATGAAATCAAGCCAAAGATCAGAAGCCATTAACACCAAGCCGGATGAAACAGAGGGCCTTCCTCCTCCATTGCAAGCAGCGGCGGCGACGGCGGAGGAGGAGTTTGAATCCTAGGACTCATGTCAAGGCTTCGGCCGGTAGGAAACCTCCACCGCCGTGACCGCCAATCTGTTGCTCCAGAAGGGGTTGCCACGCGGGGCGGCGGAAATCGAATCTGTGAGATGAGAGACAGATTCAACTGCGGGCGGAGCTCCCCATATCTCCCAGGAAGAATGGGTAGAGAAATCAGAGGAGGACGGGGTGGGGGGCTACGCACAGCGAGGACACCGGCGGATACGCACAGCTCCACCGCCGGGGGCCACCCGCGGCCTGCGAGCCCGCCGAGGCGGCGATTCTATGCAACGGGGGGGTTGCGGGTTGAAGACCACGCCGACGGTGGAGAGGGGGATCTGTGAGATGAGGGATTCATTGTGAGATTCACAGATCGAAGATGAACAACGAATGAATTGTGCGGCTAGGGTTTTCAATTCATACCCTCAATTGTGGTTGAGGGAATAAATGATGGAGGAAGAAAATGATGGTGGTTGTGATCGAAATAATGAATGGGTGTGTTTTGTTTGTTGTTCTGATTTGCAATTTTTATTTATTTATTTTTTTAATATATATAAAAGGATTTTTAAATAAAATACTAATTTCAATAAGGGGATACTAATTGCACCATTAGTATGTTAATTATTACCTTAAAAGGAAAGGGCTCAGAAATCGCGAGACGTCCCAATAAGGAAAGAGGCTCAGAAATCGCGAGACGGAGGGACCGAGGGAGTACTATATTATGTACAATTCCTTTTTTTTTTTTTTTTTCCTATCACTATTTGAATCGGATTATGTTCTACTTAATTCCCGTTTTAACATATTAATCTCGTTTGACTATTTTATATATACATATATTTAAATCACTATATAACTATTTTTTTTTAAAAAAATTAATAAATCACTATCTAATTAAATTTTAAAAAAATAAATGTTAAATGAAATAAATGCACATGAATACCTTTAACAATAAATGAACTAAAACATTCTATATATAACTTGACACTACAATTAATAAACTAAAATTTTCTATAAATAAATTCGGGCTTACTATTATATATAGTATTGACAAGTAATAAAGTTGACTATCATCAAGTTGCAATAGATGTATGCATGTTAATTAATGAATATAGAACGAATAAATTCTTTTTCAGATTCTCATCAAATATATCCAGGCCGACCCATTTGTGCATGATATTAAAACATGCATATATTAATTTTTACAATTATTGATTTTTCAAATCAATATTTCTATTTTATGCAAAGTGACACGTCATTTTCATTTAAAACGAAAGGATTTACTTGACGAGTACCCGGAGCTCACGGTCGCCGCCGATCATACAGTGCCTCGGCGGTGCTGAAGATGGCGAAGGAGGCGAGCGTGGACATTACCCAACAAGCGGAGAAGCGAACTGTTGGGTGACAGAGAGGAATCGTAATAGTACGTCGGCATTTTTCGAGTGATAGACGGTGAGCGGCCCAGCTGATACGTTAATTTAATTATTTAGGTTTGTCGTTGGGCTTAGCCCGTTTTGTTATTTGGGTCGTTCTTTTCGGGTTTTCTTGTTGATTCTTTCCCGAATCGTAGGTCGAATTAACCCTAGGTATTTAGTATAAATAGGTGGATTGTATCTTATTTTCATTAACAAGAAATATAATTCAAAACCCTAGTTTATTTATTTCGCGCTTTTCCTTCTCTTCTCGTAATCTGGCGTGAACGACGAGCAAGTATCTCGTGTCTGCCGTTGTATCTTTTATTTCTTTTCGTTTCTTGGTAGAGGAAATCGCCCCTTCCTCTATCACCAGCGCATTGCCTTTGTGTAGAGAACTCGACCGGTGCGGGCTTGCAACGCATTGCCGGAAGAGTCCGTTTTTGTGAGGTGGAGGTAGGGTGTCGTCGACGGCAGGAAATCTGCATCGCCTTGGTAGGTGAGTCCCCCTGGGTCCACGCCGTTGAAGTCGTAGGCGAAGGAGGTTCTTTTGGGAGGCGAGGAGGCGGTGGCCGTGATAGAGGATGGGGCGATTTCCTCTACCAAGAAAAGAAAAGAAATAAATGATACAACGGCAGACGCGAGAACATTGCTCGTCGTTCACGCCACAGATTAAGATGCAGAAAAGAAAGATAAAAGACGGTAAATAAAATAGGTTTTGTATTGTATTTCTGGTTAATGAAAATAAAATACAATCCTCCTATTTATACTAAATACCTAGGGTTGATTCGACCTACGATTCGGGAAAGAATCAACAAGAAAACCCGAAAAGAATGACCCAACTAATTAAAACGGGCTAAGCCCAACGACAAACCTAAATAATTAAATTAACGTATCAACTCCCCCACCCTCGGAAATCACCTTGTCCTCAAGGTGACGATCTTTATATACTTCCGCAAGCTCGTAGAGGCCGAACATAACCAAGCGTCGAGAAACTTCAAGAAAGACCTCTTCCCACCAATGGCCAAACATGCCTCCTTTGCAAAGAAGGACTGCGGGTGAAGTTTCTTCTTTTCCGTTTGAAGATGAGTCGTCGGGTTCAACAACTACTGGTATCATGGCAAGCTCTAGGCCCTTCGGCGATCTGATAGGATCGTGGCTCTCCTATCACACTGCGAACGAGAAGTTCGCACGAAGATTCCGATAAAGGTAGTCGCGGGCTCTCCCCGACGATCACACCGAAGGTAAAATAAAAGAACGGCGAAGAACAAAATACGAGAATTAGGGTTTTGATTATAGATGATGATAATACAACCCGATTACTCGAATATATACTAATACCCTGGTTGGTTCGACTCACTACGTTCCGGGAAAGAACCAACAAGAAAACCCGAACGGAGCACTTAGGCCCGACTCGACTACAACACTTGGGCCAAGCCCATGACTAAAAGAAATAGACTTGATCAGCTAACGATAAGCCACGAACCCTTCAAACTTCTTGGGTTCCCGCGATGTCCTCTTCGGCCTCTCACTTCGGCCTTCAGCTCCTCCTTCATCGACGGGCTTCTCCGTCGTATCGAATTCCCCGCCGGCGACTGCATCTTCCTCCACCACAGCCTCGTCTTCATGCATCTCCTCGCTTTGGGTTTAGGACTAGGGTTTAGGTTCGTATCAACCCCTCCCCCGTTAACACGCTCCTTGTCCTCAAGGAGCAAAGTCGGAAACCGACCCGTATAATCTCAATCGGCTCCCATGTCGGTGACGCGCCACCGTCATCGTTCCACGAGAGCAGCCCCTCGTCCACCATAACTCCATTCTTCCGCACACTCCGGTGATCCAACAATGCCACCGGCCGAGCTACCGCCCTTCCCCGCGCAAAGTAGGAAGAGAAAGGTGGTAAATCCGTCACACTACCCTCCACAAACGGCCGGAAAAGGCTAACGTGGAAAACATCGTGTATTCTACTCTCCTCGGGCAGCTTCAATCTATAGGCCACCTGCCCGATACGTTCACACACCTCAAACGGCCCATAAAACCGCCTCGCGAGCTTCGGAGATAACGGTTTCGCCACGGAGTGTTGGCTGTACATTTGAAGTTTCAACAAAACGCGATCGCCTACGGCGTACTCAACATCCCGGCGGCCTCGGTTCGCCGTGTCACGCATTTGCTGCTGAGACTTCTCAAGATTACGCCTAAGCCACACCAAGAGCTCTCCCCGCTGCATAATTACATCGGCTACCGGCACCGGACAAGACGCCTTCGGCCGTGGCGCCAACAACGAAGGCGGATCCCTCCCATACAAAGCTTTGAAGGGGGACGTTCCCAAGCCACTATGGTGAAAGCAGTTCAAAGCTAGCTCAGCCCACGGGAGGAAATTCATCCATTTGACGGGGTTGTTGTATACCTAAAGCAAAACCAGTTGTTTTAGTGGTTACGACACAGGGCCACTGTTAACAATCCCTATCTGGAAGAATATGTTTAAGCAAGAATAAAGTCCATTATCTCATGTTTTAGACCACGTGTCGATCTGAGTTCGGAGGGGATCACGAAGGTCGTTAACAATGAAGAGATATAAACAGATCACAGTCGAGATAGCTTGGGCTGAGCTATCGGTCTTGACTGCAGCTTAATGATAGTGATGAGTCCCAATCACTAGTTATGCTGGTACGGTGGAACGTATTGAGGATCAATAGAGATAACGCTCTTCTGATACTGACCCTGTATCAGAGGTGATATAGGTGAAGAGCTATAGATCTCAGGCTTTAGCTTCGATCTTAACCTTGGTAAACTATTAGATGTATATGTATTCTTCGGTGTTACTTTGATTTACGAAGATATGAACTTCTCGTTAGTTCATCTTAATCATGTCGTACTTTGGGTAACACGGAGATGCATAGTATGTCTAATAAGTGTTATCAACAAGCCGTGTCCTGTGTGAGTGCAGGCTGACGTTATCCCCTCAGGGAGTTCACAATGTTTATTATACCAAGTCATGCATGCTGATTAAGTTCAGGTATAATAATGAGGAGTGAACGGGTACTACCTGAGGAATAGATGTTAACAATTAGGAGCAGTCATGGTAGCTCTAATTGATTAACGGATATGAAAGTCTTAAACACGGGGGTCGAACTATACAAAATACCTACCTAATCTACATAATTAATTGGGACAGAGCGGTGATTCAGCTATGACACTTTAGTGGAGTGCATCATAGTTCTAATTAGATACATGTTAAAGGGTGGACATGGAAATATCGAATTAGATAAGACCCAACTCTGTCTGGTATCCGATCCCTAGGATGGCCCAAACAGACCTCGGGAATCGATCTAAATAGTATTATTAAGTATGGGCTCAATAATTGTACTCAGGCCCGATATATGATATATATTGGATTTATATCTGTTGGATGGATATTAAATCTAATTAATTTAGATTTAATCATTCAAGGATAAGATTAAATCCAATAGGATAAGATTTATTTAATTAAATCTTATGGGGATAAATATCATATACATAAATATATTTAGTATATATTTATTTATTTATTCTTCTACTGGAATTAGGATTAAATTCTATTTGTTAGAATTAATTCCGGATATACAGTTGCATAACTGAACATATTAATTCCTTATTAATTCCGTATTAATTAAGGAATAAGATTTGTAGGTTATGGAAAGGAATAAATATGGGATATGGCAAAGATATGGTTGGAGATAAATAAGGAATCATATCTCCTTATTTATGAACCATATAAATACTCAAGTCTCTCATCATAAACCCTAGCCACCACACACCAGAATAATCTCTACGAGATTGGCGTGAAACCCTAGGCGAGAGAGAGAGTAGCCGCGGGTACTGAGTAAGGGAGATCGAGGTTCCAGTGATCTCGAGACGTCCACCAAGTCTCGGATTTCAAAGTGTGGGATCACATCCTAGAAGATCAGAACCGTAGATCGATCAGACACGACTCAGATTGCACGTTCTTCATAATCAAGGTATGTACTCGAGCCATTGCATGAATTTATGTGCACGATCGAATCAACACATCCGAACCAAGATCTGGGTCGGGGCGGCTTTCAAGCAGTCGGTCCCAACAAGTGGTATCAGAGCCCGAGGTTTTTGGATCGGCTCTGTGTTGAGTCGAATTTAATGTTCATGCATTCGAGTCATTATGATTATGTGTGCATGCTGCTGTCCGGGAAAAATTATGTGCGCTTTTTATCGTTTTTCGATTTATCGTTGTTCGTTTATTTTTGAATCGGCGAGATAATAAGGTGCCGATTAGAATAGGATTCGTTTTTCTTGTATTTTTCGATTTTGTATCGTATTATTTCTGTAAAATCGGAGAATTGCTGAGGAACGAGGTCCGAGGAACGAACAAGAGACGAAAAGGAGACGACGGCCGCAGGCGGCGGCGCGTCGGACGCACGACGGCGGCGGGCGGCGTAATCTGCCGCGGTTTAGCACCGCTGCTCCTCGTCGATTTTCACGGCGGTCGAACCCTAAGGTTCATCCTAGGGTTCAGGCAAGCCGGAGACAAGAGGCGGCGGCGGCAGAACCAGTGGCGGACGGCGGGACGGGCGAAGGCAGCGGCGGCGACTGAAACCCTAAGGGTTTTGGTTCGCGCGCGGGCTGCTGGGCCTGAACCGTGGCCTGCCCGGCGGTCCAGCGCCTGGCTCGACGTCGGAGACGGAGCCCAGTCGGCGCCAGACGACCAGCGGCGGTGCGGCGAGGGCTGCGGCAGCGAGTTGCAGCAGCGGCGGCCGAAACCCTAACGGGTTCTCGTGCTCGCGCGCTGTTGGGCTCAAGCCCGCGGCCCGATGGTGGCTCGACGACGGAGGGTGGCACGGACGATGGCGGACAGCAGGTCCGGTGGTCCCCTGACCACCGGCGGCGGCGTTGTGGCGCGATCAACGGCAGCGGCGGCGGCTGGGTTTTTCCCCTGCGCGCGCGCTGCTGCCGGATCTAGCTACGGCGGCTCAGGCTCGAACCCAGCACCTCCCGTGGTGCTGGGAACGCCGGCGAGCTAGTGGGAGCGACCGGTGGCGTGCCAGCCACCGGCGGTGGCTCGCGGCGGCGGCGCTGCCTTGTGCAGCGGATAACGGCGAAAGCGACGGCGTTTTTGGCGACGGTGACGAGCAGTGGCTCGGGCTGGGTTGCAACGGACGCACCCAGCCCGGACCCAGCCACGTCAGGCTCGTCGTGGAGCCAGGACGGTGGTCCCGGCACGCTTCGCGGCGGCGCGTGTGTTACACGCGCGGCTCGGCGGCGGCGCGTGGCTGAATTTTTCGAACGACGGGCTGTTCGTTCGGCCTGTTTCGTTGACGATGGCTAGGGTTTTCCGAAACCTAGGCATGATCGTCGACGGCTAGGGTTTTTGTACCCTAGTTCGTTCGAAATTAATTCGCTTTCCATTTTTTTTGGTGATAAGGGTTTTGCACACCCTAATTATTTCGAGCACTTGCTAATTTTGGAAGGTGGACTTGAAGATCGGGATTGGCTTCCAAATCAAAGATTGAAGACCGGAGCTTGTTCCGGGATTTTTTTTTAATTAAATGTAATAGATAGGGCTTTCTATTCCCGGTCGGCAGCCTATTTATTTGTTTTAATTATTATGCATGCTATGGATGGATTTAAATTACGCAATGAAGATGATCAGCATGTTTTGCATGTTATAGTTGCTTTTCATTGTTTGCGTAATAGAAATAACATGCGTAGGGGTCATAGCATGCCGGTTTTAATGATTTCAATGCGAGCATGTTTTATTACTTGCGCTTAGAAATCATGTGATAGGACTTAAGTGTCTATGTGCTACGATTGTCACACAAACCCTTAAAAAGACTAAGCGGTATAATTAATCGATTATTTGTTAATTGATTTAAAGGACCTCCATATTTGGTTTAAAAATGAAGTAATTAGCATTCGGGTTGACGATGAGTCTTCCTCCCTATAGGAGATGCAGATTATGGATTTCATTGGTTTAGACTTCAAAAGGATAATTTGATTTAAAATGAAATAATTAGTGTTCGCGTTGACAATGAGTCTTCCTCCTTATAGGAGACACTGATTATAGTTCATTGGTTAAATTCAAAATTGATAATATGGAAAAATGATTTTATAAAGGTAATTCCTCCTTAACGGGTCGGTTACTCTTAATAGAATTAATTTTTCGGAATATTAAAATATGGTTGTAGCTTAGCTGCTTATTGATGAATCCTCCTATAGAGGTCACTTCTCGATTTAGCAGGGTCCTGAGGCACGGGTTATTATTTCTTTGTTTCACTATGGTCCGTGTGATGGGATAAGAAATAAAATAGACTGCGGTCATGGTCGATAATTTTATGGATAGCATTCACCTATAGTGGACTATTTGTAAATAGTATCGGGCTACTCGTTTGTTGGTTCAATGTTATTATTGGGTTTCTAACTTTGATAACATAAATTATTTGCGCTTATAAGTTGTTTACTTGTTATTTATTTCAGATATGTCTATTGATTCTATTCGCACGAAGATTTGTCGTTTAGCTTATTCCGATGGTGTTCCGGACTCCTTTCGATTTTGACTACTCGGTTTCCTGGCACGGAAAGAGATAGATTTCTTGAGGTACGAGGATTTCCCTGATTTCCCTAACCTAAAGAGATTTCTCATGAGGTTTAAAAACCTTGTACGGATGTACGTGTTCTATGGTGGTGTTATGTCGGGAAAGACTGTTTGCGAGCTTCTACTTGCATGTTTCCCGACTTGGTTCCTGGCTCTCAGAGAAGCGGTCGTCCCGACCCACATCGTTCACGAGGATCCAATAGCTCTCATTGGGGAGTTACTCGTGGTAGATGCGGAGAGGATTGATATATTGCAGACTGCTTATGAGGCGGAGAGGAAGTTCTGGGATCGTCCTATTAGGAATGTCGATGTTAATCGGCATTTTACGGCCCGGGACAACGAGTCCATCATTGATGAGTACCTTCAGTCACTGAGGATTGATGATTTTGATTTTGAGGGACTTGTTCATGATGTGAATGAGCTATACTCTGATCAATCCGGTAAGGAAGTGGGCGATTCCGAGTCTGTAAGTCTTGTTCACGATGTGAATGAGCTGAACTCCGATCAGCCTACTCAGGAAGTGAATGATGCCAGGAAGGAGAGACCTCCGATTATAAAGGACTATCAGAGGAGGAACAAGAAGTTAAAGGTAGATGGAGGTATGTCAGACTCTTGTAACATTAAAAACCAAATTATACTAGTTTAGTCCTCACGGACGGATTTAATTAGTGGATACTAATTGTGGTTTGTTGCAATCTTTGTAGGTTCGACTACAAGGAACGAGTAGGACGACTTCAAGTTCTTGAGCTCGACAAGCAACATTCAGTTGATGCAGTTGTCTAGCAGACTTGGAGATTTCTATCTTATGTTTTATCTTAGTTTTTGGATACTAGATTCTGGTTTATTACTCTTTTACCACATTTGGTTGCCTTGTTTTGGCAGGATACTTATGTTTTGGATATTAATGGATGATTATTTTCTTACATTGTATTAAGGATTTACTTCTTTAATACTGGTTGTTTTGACATATCATTCGTAGTGGGAGTAATAACTGTGAATTTTGAAGGATGTTCCAAAATGTGTTGTGATAACTGTGGTACTTCTTGTTCAATATTGTCTTTAAACAAAATACTATGTCACTATGTCTAAATCTATTTCCTTTCCTTATTTGAAATGAAGTGATTAGCATTCATGTTAATCATAGATTTCATTGTGATTTATTATGAATTGATTAGCATTCGCGCTGCGATCGCGTTTTCCCTTCCCACGGAAATGCTAATTGTAAGTTTCATTGGTTAAATCTGTTCGGAAATAAGGATAATTTGCACCCGAAGTGTCGCAATTTCAATGATAGATTTAGTAATTAGTTGGACAAGTAGTTATTTTTCGAGGAAAGACAAGTATTTATTCTTGATTAACGTCCAAGAATAAAAAGAAATTGTGGATTGGAACATTATAAGGCCGGAAGTACAAGACTGATAACCAAAAGGATCTGCACAAGATTATTTTAGGATCCTTGTCACAGTGGGAGCTTTTTCGGGTGTGTCTCGAAAATGGTAAAACGTTCATCAAGAAATCTAGTTTCTTGGATAATGAACAAACCAAGTTGACTAATAAGGATTAATTAGATGAAAGCAGTTGCCTATCATTGATTAGTCTATGAGTTTAACACTCGAAATACTTGCAAGTTGTATGCTCATATTCGTTGAGGACATACATGAGGGAGCATGGATGAAATTTGAGAAAAGGGAAGAATTCTCTCAAAAGTTCTATGTTTCGAGGCAGACACATTGCAATGTGTAGTACAATGATTAAAGCATTCATTTGTCAGACAACACATATAGATTCGTTCATGAAATGTGTTGACAAATGGTATATCTTTCATCTACAAATGACATTGAATTGGTTGTCTTGTATATTGTGAGATAATATTACTAGCACTTGGAGACAATGTGAAAGTATTATCTGACACAATAGGTGGTGATTATCCGAACAGTTTAGAATGAAGGTTAGGAGTAATGTTGGATATATCCTACAGTCGGATAGTATAACATTATTCAAGTACTCTTCATAGACTACTGTTATGGCAAAGTTTGCAATACACCTGCTGTTGCATAAGGAACCAAATATATGTTAGTGCTGTGTGCATGGTAACGGATATAGTCCATCATGTTTGTGGACACGGATAATCGAATGGTAGCTAGAAACGACATCATCGACCTTAAACTATGGATTCACGTAAGAAACAGAATTTTCTTGAAGATTCTCACGCAGTGAAATGCTGAGAGGGAGCTAGCTAATTCAAGGCTTGGCTTCGTGAATTGGCAGTGATCTCAATTTGTTAGAATTCTTACACCCCCTGGAGAATTCTAAGTGCAGTAACAAATTTTCTGAGATTTGGAAATGCCGGTAACAACATAGTGAGTACCTTAAATTAAGGCGATTTAGTGGAAAAAATAGAAACACTAGAGGAATGTACGATGACGGTTCCTTCACTAAGTGCACCATGTCAGGTATACTGTAGCACGTGGCTGACATGTCTTAGTGAGCCTCCCACGGCAAGGTACGCTAAACGGTAAAATCTTTGAGTATAAGTGGGAGAAAAAGTGTATAATGGTTGTTAACGATTGCGATCGTGCGATTGTTAACATTGTACATGGATGAAGTCATATGGTTTCCTGTAGACGCGTTGGTATACTAAAAGGTTTTACTTTAGTATAAGTGGGAGGGGTTGTTGTATACCTAAAGCAAAACCAGTTGTTTTAGTGGTTACGACACAGGTCCACTGTTAACAATCCCTATCTGGAAGAATATGTTTAAGCAAGAATAAAGTCCATTATCTCATGTTTTAGACCACGTGTCGATCTGAGTTCGGAGGGGATCACGAAGGTCGTTAACAATGATGAGATATAAACAGATCACAGTCGACACTACAACAAAATATGGCTATAGCAACATACATTTGGCGACACAAAAGCATATATGTATTCATAGAATCTTTATTGGGACATCAAATATTTTAATGTTGAATATATGGAGGCTATTACTACATGAAATGAGTATGTTGCAATACTAACCTCAATGTGACACGTAATGATGTTGCTAAACCTCTTGTAACGACTATCGCATCGTCTAATATAATGTGCCTCAATACTAACATTTTTGGGACATCATTTAATGTAGCTAATATATTTTTTATGAAAATTATAAAAAATATATTTTTAATAATATAATAAAACTATTACAACAAAGTTGTATGTTGTTAATTTTATATATCCGTATATTTTTATATAATTATTTGATTTTTTTTACTTAAATGTTGATGCCAATGGTGTTGTCTAATAAAATATATATATTCTTTCAATTCCACTTTACTTGATTTTCTTTCTTAATCGAACGTCTAATATCAATTGACTTGTTTTTTAAAATAGAAAGTATTAACTTGTATTCCCACTATCCCACTTTACTAGTCATATTCTTTTTTTGCATGAAATTTTATGTGTAAATGTTAAAAGAGAAAAGTAAGAGATTTACATTGAAAAATAAATATTGTTTATTTTTATTTAGAAACAAACCTAAAATATCCTTACGAAATGGAACAAGTCAATTAAAGTGAGACAGTGGGTGCTTACAAAAATTATACTCTCTTGAAAAGAAAAAAAAAAAAATACATGTCTCTTATATATTAAAAGGTCAACATAGAGTAGAAAAAGAAAAAGGAAAAAAAGAATTGACAATATATATACATATTTGGCTATGAAATTAGTTAATTAAATTTAACAACTCACTAAAATAAGTACTTCTCAGCTGGCGACTTTTTCCTTCGCAAAATTTTGAAGAATTAACGGATATCATTACAAGTATTCAATTAATACATTTTTCTAAAGCTGCATTTCATCTACATAGTTAGGTGACACTTTTTATTAAATGTCACAATATTAATGATTAAGTGGCATTATAAATAAATAAAATGAAAATGAAATAAATGAAGTAAAAATATTTTATTTTTTTTAAAAAAAAATGCCGACTAATTCCAAAAAGGTTTGGAAATGGAATAGATCATTAATTAGTTATTCTTATGAATTAGTTATATTCATAATTATCTTTTTATTTAAAATCACTAACTAATTAATTAAACATTAGTAGTATATGTTATGAATTAGTTATAATAGTGTTGGAAAAGTTTAAAGGTACGTAGACTCCTACCACCTGCCGCCAAAGAAAGAACAACGGCAACACCGATTAGAAAAAGAAGAATAGAACAGAGAATCCCGATATCAATCTCGTTGCTTGATTCTTCCTCCTCTATACTTTCGGATATCAATCTCATCCTAGATAATTGTCTCCCTCGAATTATTATAGTCGTTTTCTTCTATTGAGAGGGGAGCACACAGCTTTGCGAAAGGGGATAAGAAATTATTTCATAGTAGCTGACCACCGCAGGTATGTTTTTTCCCTTTAATCTTCTATATCCTTCTTTTGACATAGAGTGGATGGTGAATTGAGAGAACATGTTGGTTGCATAATAGTTTCTTGGGCTATAAAGCAAAACACTCGCCTATTCCCATCAGCTGTATGATGAATTTCCTCATCCACATATTTGAAGACTCTTGGTTACTCTTTACTATGATCATGAACTATTTGTGTAGGCAGGCGCACTGATCCCAAAAGAGTCACTTAAGTTGATGCTAAAATGAATCTTTTATGTACTCTAATGAGATTGAATGACGAACTACCGGGTATTAATTTGCTTTAGTTTGCTATTAGTCCGTAGTTTCTTCTTTTATCATATAGTGTATTCTTTACCCAACTTTCTCTTATATTTTTTGTTACCCAACTTACCTTATAGCTTCGTAGATTGTAGATTTAGAATCAGCAGACGTGTTACCTTTTTTTTCTTAACCTTCAGAATATCAGCATAATCTAACTCCGTGTTTAGCTTCTTGAATCTGAGAGAAAAAGCTTCATGTGATATTAAATAGTTGGTTAATTACTGAATATAATTATTACTATATCCTTCAGTTAATCTGGAAAATAAAGTTGAAATCTATAGTTTGCTACCACATTTTGCTTGCTATTCCTGGTGTATTTTCCGTCTCACTTAGTCTTAATCGATTCATTAGAATGTTACGTGGACTTATAAGCCTACTCTATTATGATGCTCTTTGTAGATGAATGTAGAAAAACTTATAAGCCTACTCTATTATTCTTGAATATTTTAATTAATATATCAAGCTATAGGGGATAGTTTCTAAGCTTGTACATTAAAGTTGACACCTTTATGAGAACATTGCAAGCTTGAAAACGTATATTGCTTGATTTTTATTATATATATTAGTGTAGAGAATCATCTTATTGTTTTTTATTTGCTACAGGTCTTGTTTATCGATTTGGAAGTCTAAAATTGTCTTCCAAAAGAAGCAACATTGTGAATTTTGATAACCGCGTTGTTTTAGAGGTAAGTTTTACAATCTCTAATTTAAACTCGAAGAATCTATTTGCTTTTGTAGATTATTATGTGATAGTTGTACATATTTGTTTTTCCAAGAGTATTTTATTATGATTTTTTGGGGGGTTTTGCGTATAATTATTTTATATTATTTGCTTATCATATTAATATATACTTCTGCATCTATGAGTACTAATTAAGATTTTTTTTTGGGTCTTCTTTCCACGCGGAGTGTCAACAGGGTTAAATATTTATATATTTCTTAGATATGGATAAAGGTTGGATGAATAAACCAAGACATAGTGAACCATATATGCTTGGAGTTGAGGGTTTTCTGAACTTTGCATTCCGTAATCAATCACGAAATGGAATGATCCTATGTCCGTGCATTGAATGTAAACTTGGTAAATGTGTCGGTAGAAATGATGCACGTGAACATTTGATAGTGAAGGGGTTTATTCGAGGGTATGATCACTGGGCTGCTCATGGAGAAGTGTCCTCTAATAATCCAACCACTTCTTCAAATTCAATAAATTGTGGTAGCTCACGTGACACTGATGATATGTATGGATTAATTCATGATGCTTTTGGGAATATGGAAGATGGAAGGGATGTACCTAGTCCAACAGGATCTCAAGAGGATAATTTTTTGAACACCGATGCCAATGAAAAATTTTATAAGTTGATTGATGATTCTCAGAAGAAGTTGTATGATGGATGTGAGAATTTTAGTAAACTATCATTCATCATACGCTTATTACACATTAAGTGTCTGGGTAAATGGAGTAATAAGCATTTTGAAATGTTGCTAAAGTTACTGCAAGAAGCATTTCCTGAGGCAATGACTGGCTTACCTAAGTCTTATTATGAATCTGAGAAACTATTGAAAGACTTAGGACTTGGTTATGAGAAAATAGATGCTTGTCCTAATGATTGCACATTATATTGGGGAATTAACGGGGAACAAAAATCATGTGCAACATGCAACAAGTTAAGGTGGCGCACCTCAAATGATGATCCAACGGGTGAAAAAAGAAAGATTGCACACAAGGTTTTATGGTATTTTCCAATTAAGCCTAGATTGCAACGCATGTTTATGTCATCAAAAATTGCCTCCCACATGCAATGGCATGCTAAAAATCGTACAAATGATGGATACATGAGACATCCGGCTGATTCCCCTGCTTGGCAATCATTTGACAGCAAATATCCTGATTTTGCTGGTGATCCACGAAATGTGAGGTTGGGATTATCTTCTGATGGATTTAACCCCTTTAGCAATATGAGTGTCACTCATAGTACATGGCCAGTTATACTCATACCATATAATATGCCTCCATGGATGTGTATGAAACAATCGTCTTTCCTATTATCCTTATTAATTCCTGGTCCAACAGCGCCAGGAAATAATATTGATATTTACTTGCAGCCTCTTATTTCTGATTTAAAAGACTTATGGGAAGTGGGAATAGAAACCTATGATGCATCCAGCGAACAAAATTTTCAATTGCGTGCAAGCTTGTTATGGACGATTAGTGATTTTCCAGGATATGCGAATTTATCAGGATGGGGCACTAAAGGTAAACATGCATGTCCTTGTTGTCACAAGTTTACGCATTCACGCTGGTTAAAACACTGTGGAAAATTTTGTTATATGGGTCATCGTAGGTTTTTAGAACCAAGTCATGCATTTCGAAAAAATGCTCGCTTCTTTGATGGTTTTGAAGAGAAAGAAGGCCCCCCACGTAGACAATCAGGTGATAAGATTTTGGATGACTTGAGAAACATAAGTTTTGTGTTTGGGAAGAATGTGACTTGTAATTCAGAATTGCCATTCAATTGGAAGAAGAGAAGTATCTTTTTTGAATTACCCTACTGGAAAGACAATTTAGTTCGTCACAATCTTGACTTTATGCATATTGAAAAAAATGTTTGTGAGAGTATTTGTTCCACTTTGCTGCAAACGGATAAATCAAAAGATAATCTCAAGTCAAGACTTGACTTGAGAGATATGGGTATTAGATCTGATCTACATCCCATTTCAAAGGAGTCCGGCAAAGTGTACCTACCTCCAACATGTTTTACGATGAAGAGCCAGGAAAAAAGCATGTTTTGCAGTGTTTTGAAAAATGTCAAAGTGCCTAATGGTTATTCCTCAAATATATCACGATGTATTCAGTTGAAACCATCGAGACTGGTTGGCCTTAAGAGTCATGACTATCACATTCTGATGCAACAATTATTGCCAATATCTTTGAGGAAAGTTCTACCAAAACAAGTGCGACTCCCTTTGATTCGACTTAGTCGATACTTTAGAGATTTATGCTCTAAGGTAATTTATCCTCCTGATGTGGTTCGATTTGAAAAAGAAATTGCAACAACTCTTTGTCAACTGGAAAAGATTTTTCCACCGTCGTTTTTTGATGTGATGGTTCATCTAACCGTGCATTTAGCAAATGAAGTGAAGCTTGCTGGCCCGGTCCACTATCGATGGATGTATCCAATTGAAAGGTAAATACTACTCATTTTTCTAGATTTTGATATTAGTCATTCACTATGCATACTGCAAAATATAACTTAACTTGTGTTCCACATGAAATGAAGATATTTAGGTACATTGAAGGGATATGTTCGTAATAAGAGTAGACCGGAAGGCTCAATTGCACAAGGATATGTTGCTGAAGAATGTTTGTCATTCTGCTCTTTGTACCTAGCTGATTATGTGGAGTCTAAATTCAGCAAAACAACTCGAAATGAGAATCTAACGGCAAGGTGTACTGACATTAATGCTTCTAAGTTAGATGTATTTGCATTGAGTGGTCATTCTAGTGGGAATGGAACACCTAAAATCTTCGATCACGACACACTTAAGAAGGCACATCAGTATGTTTTGTTTAACTGTGAAAGAGTCAAGCCATTCATTGAGTAAGTATATAGTTCAGTTCTTCTTGCACTGAATATATACATATATATATATACATATATATATATATATATATATATATATATATATATATGTATATATATATTATTTATGTTTGATTTTTTTATAGTAATATAAATGTCGCTTTGAAACTAACTTTCAGGCAACATCTTGCGATTGTACAAGAAAATCATCCTCGCGCAGGAAGACACCAAATAGAACGTGTACACAGTGAAGAATTTGCTCAATGGTTTTCAAATCATGTAATGTCATCTCATAATGTTAAATATTAATTTATGAGTTTTTAGGTGCCAAGAAGTTATATACTTATTTTTCTTTGGTAGGTGAAGCATTTGGAACTACCTGAAAATGAGGAGATATGTCGAGACTTGAAATTGCTTGCAGCTGGCCCTAATGAAGCTGGAATTGAGTATCAAAGTTATGTTGTTAACGGTTTCACATTTCATACCAGAGAGTTGGAGCGTAGAAGAAAAACCCAAAACAGCGGAGTCTCGGTCAAAGCATCAACATCAAGTTTTTGTAGTACACGGGATGAAAATCCTATACTAAGTGAGCTAGATTACTATGGAATCCTAACTGAAATCATTGAACTACATTATGTTCATCGCACGGTTGTGCTATTTCGTTGTGATTGGGTTTCGAAAGGAAGTCGATTAAAACAAGATGCTGATGGGTTTACACTTGCTAATTTCACAAATGTTAGAGCTCATGAAGAGCCTTTCATTTTGTCGTCCCAAGCTACCCAGGTGTTTTATGTCGCAGATCCAGTTGATAGTCAATGGCAGGTTGTTGTATCTACAAGTGCTAGAGGTGTTTACAACATGGAGGCAATGGTAGATGTGGAAACTTATCTACAAAGCAATTTATGGGAACCCATAGTTGAGAACGATGTCGAAGAGGTCAATTGGGTTCGTGAAGATGTTGAAGGAGTGGAGATGGACATCTGTCATTGACATTTTCAGTCACAAAGGTATTTATTGCTTAGTACAAATACTTCTATTTCTTGCGTAGATTAAAAGTAGTTCATCCGAAACTTTCATGCATTGATCTATAATGTTTATTGTCCCAGTTCAGTGACGAGGATATCTATTTGACCATGATCGGTTAGTCCCAAGGCTACTACATGGTTGTCCGTTGAATCTACCAAAGGAGATCTTTATATATCATGTGAGGCAAAGTAGAAGGCAATGAAAACACTTTTGGTGATTCTTTTTTAGTTTTGGATAAAAAATTCTCAGTGCACTAGATTAAATTACCATAAACCAGTCTCGAATTTTTGCTTTATATTGGCATAAAGAAACAACTTTAGGAATATGATGGTTATGTCTTGTGATTCAATCAAGTAATGATTTCTTTTTATGTGAAGGTCTTTGATCATATTTGTTTCATCTTGGATCCTTTTATTATATGTATAATTTATTTCATTAATTTTTAATTTTTTTTTGGTAAAAAGTATGTGGTTAATTAAGTATTTTAAATAAGATCTATCACTTAGTATTTCTATAATTGATGTTATTTGCAGTTCGTGCATTAGTACTAAATAAACTATATGAAAAGCTTGATTACTTTATATGAGATACAGTACATTCATCATTTTAATGACATAATTTTATTATTTTATTCCGTAAGCATTTATACAAAAGAAAAAAGTTGGCAAAGAGCTGGTAATTGTTTTTTTTTCCTTTCATGGTAATCTGAAGCATGATATGAGGAATGACATAACTATAATTTTGCAAGAGTACAAAATTGAAATAAAAATCAATTACGTAATTGAAAATAGTTGAAGCAATTTCTAGGGATTGATTAGATCGGACTTTTCTCTTGTCATACACAACTACTTCATTCGTTTTGAGTAGAAATATTTTCATCTATGGTTTCTCGAAACATTTCGGGAAAATTATTTTAAGCATTTCATTTGTACCATCGTCTATGCCTTTATTGTTTACTGCGATGGGTTGTGCTTCGCGCTTAATTGCCCTCGGACGAAGAATGGAAGGTGTTGAATGAACGTTGTCTTCGACGTCAGAATCAGACACGTACAAGTTTGAATCTGCATCACACATTTTCAAAGCAATACTTTCGGCTATTGCTAAAGATGCCTTTGCTTCCTGAAGAGCCTTCATACCCTTTAGAGCCTCTTCAAATAAGGCAATTTTCTTCTCCAACGTATCTTCGTCTTTGCTGTCCGCGGCCATGGAATAATCAAATCTGAAATCTACACACACAACAATGACATTAATGTCATTATGAACAAACACATTAAATGCATATATTTACAATTAACGATTAGGATACTTGTAGTTAGTTGTTATTGAAGTGAGTAAATGTTGATGAATTGTGTGTTTTGCATCGATGGTTAATTATATATTTATAAATGAAAGTACTTGTAGGTGTATAAGGGTGTAACAAGATTGCTTATCTTAGGATTGACCGAGTGGTTATGCGAATATAAATTTTTTGACTCCTTTTTGTTAGTAACAAACTCAATAATAAGTTATGCGAATAATTAATCAATATATTAATTAAGGACCTTTTAACTCCAATTGTCTTGTCCTTTTTTGTGTTAAAATTATTCTAATTATAATAATAAACATCTTTTATAAATTTAATTCTACAAACATCTTTTATAAATTTTAATCTTTATTTTGATCTATAAGTGTTTTACTATGCATAAATTTTACCCGCAACATATAAATCAAATTAGAAAGCTTTACATTAGAATATATACGAGACCTCTTTCTAACTAATTAGCTGAACTTATTAATTCAATCAATTTATTAAGTCATCATGTGGGAAAGCCTAAGAATTTAATATAGCACCACCATATAAAAAATTTACTAAAAATGCTCCATTATTGGAAAATTATACGTATAGATTGTTAGCATAAATATGCAATAAAGAAAAAGAAAAAGAAAAAGAAAAAAGTAATACACCCCACCAACCCACGCCATGTAAAAGGAAAAAATTTATTGACGTTTCGCGCCAAGGAACCCACGGCGCTAAACTTCAATCTTCTTTCAGTGACGGTTATTCAAGTAAATCGAACATTTTCTTCTTTCAATGGGGGAGCAGACCTCATGTATTCGACTTCTATCCAAAGTGAACAATTTCACGCTACAGCTACAGCTTCAGCTTCATCTTCAATCTACAGAAGAACTTTAAGAGTGAGGTTATTCCAGAATTTCGTCTGTTAGTTTCTTTGTCTATCAGAAGAAAAATCATAACTTCCTTTGATTATCTATTTCATATCATGTTATCTATTTCATATCATGTTATTGAAACTCCACTCAATCGATTATTGTATTAATTGCCCCTTTTCTTTCAGCAATCAATTTCATTATCAATTTGAGGGAATCCCGAAGGTAAAGCTTCTTCGTCTCCCAGTTTTATTTGTAATTATTAGGGCTTGTAGTTTTTCGTATGGTTTGGTAAGCCTAATTGTTTCGTTACTTCAAATCCGCCCCTATTTTATGCTCAAACTGTGTACTATGAGTAACTGAAGGTCTAGGTCCGTCAACATTCATTGAATACCAATGGAATTGGCATAACAGATACTCACCCAATCAAACTTTCAGGCTGAAATAAGTTATTTCTATTTGTCGTCATCAACTAAACAATTGTTGTTTCTCGTATGCAATTGACTATTAAAATGTATACTTTTTTTCTTCTGTAGTTGCAAGAATGGCTTCCGCATCTCAGAAACGTAAACAAGGCAATTCATGTTTTTCTAACAGGCCAACGCAGCCTCCATGTAGTATGACTATACACACAATAAACATAGTTTTTATCAATGTTTTCTTATTTTAAGATTATTCATGGATTTATCTTTCAGGTTTAACAACTAGAACTTCGGTGGGTATGAGAGTATCAAATGGATCAGTACAACAAAAGAAGAATCCTCGCCAAGTTTTCTCCAAACAGACCAATTCAAGCTTTTCCAATGAGCCAACTCAGCCACCAATTACTCAGTGTACATCAATATGATAACTTATCCCCTGCTGTGAATTTTCTATCTATTCAATAACAAAATATTCATTTGTCTTGCAGGTCCGACAACTAGATCTATTTCAGGTTTAACAACTAGAACTTCGTTGGGCATGAGAGTATCAAATGGATCAGTACAACAAAAGAAGAATACTCGCCAAGTTTTCTCCAAACAGACCAATTCAAGCTTTTCCAATGAGCCAACTCAGCCACCAATTACTCAGTGTACATCAATATGATAACTTATCCCCTGTTGTGAATTTTCTATCTATTCAATAACAAATTATTCATTTGTCTTGCAGGTCCGACAACTAGAACTCAAGTGGATAGACGAGGATCCAATGGACTTGTACAAGAAAGGGGAAATTCTCACAGAAGCCAAGCTAACATTGGGTTTAACAACGAAACAGGTATGGTTCAAACTCTAAAAGATACAACAATGTATCGATGTCATGAGTTTTCCCATAAAAAATGCTAAGCTATTCTAATTGATGAAATATATCATTTTATGTTCTTGAAGCAGACCATAGTTTTTTTTTTTTTTTCGTTGCCAGTGTCATTGTTCCTCACTTGTTAGTAAATCCTTTTCTTGACTCAGCAATTATCAATTTACAGGTTTAGAAGCCAATCATTTGATGGATAGTGAAGCTCCTAGTTCATTGGTTGAAGGGTCATTACAAAACAATACATGCGAGCTTAACGATGTAGAAGCAGAAATACAAGGTGATGCCGAAAATGGTCAAGAAACTGGTAATGTTCATCATGTCGACTTTATATGTTATAGTAAACTGTAATTGTCATTTACATTAACTGCTAAGTGTCTTAACAATTATGAATGCAGAAAAGAATTACAGAGGCCCCACATACATGTTGCAAATATGGGGTAGACCATCAACTCTACCTCTTATTTCACTTGATTTTGATAATCTTGGGAGACCTATAGGGCCTAACCAAAGTAAATTTTCTGAGTTTCTTGGGACTATAGCGAGGAATGGTATGTATTGTCCACTTGATGTGGAAAGTTGGCATAAAATGCCACACGAATACAAAAGGAGAATGTTAGAAATTGTGAAGGTAATTGAGATTTTGTTTTCATCAGATACATCTATTGATCTACTTCTTTGGTTTTTTTTATTTCAATTTTTTTACTATGCAGTCTCGATATGATATCTCTCTTGGAGATGAAGGTTGGATTCTCACTTCCATCAATAAAAAATGGAGAAACTGGAAGAGCATTCTAAAAACGCGGTATTTCCTCCCCGATAAAAGTGTGGAATGTTTAGAAGATGAGAGAGATGGACGAGTCCTAAGAGACCAATGGATCAATACACTTCAATATTGGAATAAAGAAGAAGTAAAGGTATACATTTCTTTTATTTTTATAAATGTGCATTTACTTAGAGTTATAATTTTACTCTTCTTTCCATATTAGGCAAGAAGTCAAAAAAATAAAGTTGCTAGATCCCAGAGAGCTATGAGTCATCTAACTGGAAAAACACCATTTGCGCAAATACAAAATAAACTGGTAAGATTTATTACTCTTTGCAAATTGTTATGCAATGCATTTTCTACGTTCGATTTACTAATGAAAGACATATATTTCTAGGCAAAAGAAAAAGGCCGTCCTCCATCTCGTGCTGAATTGCTCGACTCATGCTATACGAGCAATGGAAAAACTACACCTCTCGTGTCTAACTATCTGGTACGCTTGAGATATTTAATTTTTTTTAAATGAAGTGAAAAGGTGATCGAGAATCTCATTATTGTTGAATTCTTGACACACCTATTCCTTATCTATTTTTTGCTTTTGTCATCGACGTTCAGCTTAGCCTTGTTTTTTATAATTGTGTCTGGTGTTTGTGTAATGGACAATAAAATCAGCATACGCTTTCAAGATTACTTGCTTCATATTCTATATATTTATTGCAGCTTTCTCATTAGTAATCTCATCATTATAATATATGTTTTTATGCCCAAAATTGCTAGAAAAAAATTGAAGAATTAAGAAGCCAACTTCCAGAAGGTTCAGAAGATCCTGTTGGACCGAATGATCTATATGCTCAAGTTTGTGGTAGAGATAAACCTGGGCGTGTTAGGATGTTTGGAGAAGGTGTTTCTCAATCTGATGTTTGGGGAGAAGTTCCAAATAGGACTACGTATAAGCGTATAGTGCTAGAACAACAATCAGAGATGGCAAAATTAAAAAATGAGGTTGCAGTTTTGAAGTCTAAGCTCTCAACTCATTCCGAAAGCTCTCGTAGCATCACAATGGTGTCAAATAATCCCACAGGACCAACATCCTCAAAGCATCATCTTGAGGTACAATGATGTTCTTTGGCTGCTATATTCTTGTGATATGCATTTTACCTAGCATTTTTTATCTATAAGGTGTTGAGATTTGTTTGTTGCTAATCAATATTAAATATTAATTATACTTGCTGAAAATTACTGAAATTAAAGTTTACTATAAAATTATAGAGTTAGTTAATTGTGTTCGGACTCCCATTTGTTTAATGTTTAAAGTTGGAGGAATGGATTTCAGGAGTGCATCTTGTTGATATGCTTACTTACTTTTAGCTCCCTGAACTTAGCTAATTAGTATTCTATATAGCTTATGCAGTATTATTATTTAGTTGATTACTTTAGATAAATGAAGGTTAACTATGGTTAGAGATAAGTTTGGCTGACATTTTTTTATGTTTATGTTGATTTGGCATGTTTGCTCTTGTAATTCGATGGCAGGTTGGAAGTTCTGTGGTTCTTAAGAGTATGTTTGATCAAAGCATAATAGTTGCTCAAGGGTGTGTTTATAGCACTGATCCAAACGCACAAGTTGGAGGACAAGTTTTGGGAGAGAATTGGTGCCAGGTGCAAGTGAAAGCAGCATTTCAAACCGAAGAGAAATTAATTCGACCTTATGAATTTTTCCAGAAAATTGAAGATGCGGTTGGTGAAATGGTTGCTTGGCCATGCTATCTGGTAAGTAATTCTCGACCCATTCAATATCATATTGTTACACAACTATTTATGATTAGAATTTTGTTTATCTAAATCCATATAGGTAGCACCTATTGGATGATTGACTATCCAGTTCTTCCTGTGAAGATGTTTTCCACTTGAAGAAGCTACAGATTTCAAGACGTTTATGTTTTAGTTATACGTAGTAAACAAAAGTCATTCTCTAGTCTTTCCTATTTATGCAGACAGTTAGTGTATTTTCACTTTTGCTTACTTGTGACAGTAGAATAGGTGTAACTCTTTGTTAATTTCTCATCAATTTCAGTTGTTAGGAGTACCTTTAATTTTAATGAAATATATTATTCATTGATTATTGGAGTATTTTATACATTTAGTTGTATTTTATTTCAATTATATCGTTTATATATCCATTATTTCTAAATAAAATAAATTGATGGGAATGAATAAAAAATGCCACCTGTAAATTCAAAAGTGACATTTCCTAATGTCATAATTGATTATGAACGAATGTTACAACAAGAAGTTTATAGAGACAATAAAAAATGCATTATTAGTTGTTTTTTACAACATCGCTAAATGTCCTATCAAATTTATATTAATTTTATATTATTAATCTGTTGTTACGTTTAGTGGTGTTGGAATAGATAATAAATTCTATAGCAACACCTAATTAAGCGACACAATTAAGAAACGTGGAGAAAACTGATAATGTTGCAATACAATATTTATTGAAACATTATTTTGTGTCTTATAAGCCCTTTTTTGTTGTAGTGCGAGATAGCTTGGGCTGAGCTATCGGTCTTGACTGCAGCTTAATGGTAGTTATGAGTCCCAATCACTAGTTATGCTGGTACGGTGGAACGTATTGAGGATCAATAGAGATAACGCTCTTCTGATACTGACCCTGTATCAGAGGTGATATAGGTGAAGAGCTATAGATCTCAGGCTTTAGCTTCGATCTTAACCTTGTTGAACTATTAGATGTATATGTATTCTTCGGTGTTACTTTGATTTACGAAGATATGAACTTCTCGTTAGTTCATCTTAATCATATCGTACTTTGGGTAACACGGAGATGCATAGTATGTCTAATAAGTGTTATCAACAAGCCGTGTCCTGTGTGAGTGCAGGCTGACGTTATCCCCTCGGGGAGTTCACAATGTTTATTATACCAAGTCATGCATGCTGATTAAGTTCAGGTATAATAATGAGGAGTGAACGGGTACTACCTGAGGAATAGATGTTAACAATTAGGAGCAGTCATGGTAACTCTAATTGATTAACGGATATGGAAGTTCTTAAACACGGGGGTCGAACTATACAAAATACCTACCCAATCTACATAATTGGGACAGAGCGGTGATTCAGCTATGACACTTTAGTGGAGTGCGTCATAGTTCTAATTAGATACATGTTCAGGGGTGGACATGGAAATATCGAATTAGATAAGGCCCAACTCTGTCTGGTATCCGATCCCTAGGATGGCCCAAATAGACCTTGGGAATCGATCTAAATAGTATTATTGAGTATGGGCTCAATAATTGTAATCAGGCCCGATATATGATATATATTGGATTTATATCTGTTGGATGAATATTAAATCTAATTAATTTAGATTTAATCATTCAAGGATAAGATTAAATCCAATAGGATAAGATTTATTTAATTAAATCTTATGGGGATAAATATCATATATATAAATATATTTAGTATATATTTATTTATTTATTCTTCTACTGAAATTAGGATTAAATTCTATTTGTTAGAATTAATTCCGGATATACAGTTGCATAACTGAACAGATTAATTCCTTATTAATTCCGTATTAATTAAGGAATAAGATTTGTAGGTTATGGAAATGAATAAATATGGGATATGGCAAAGATATGGTTGGAGATAAACAAGGAATCATATCTCCTTATTTATGAACCATATAAATACTCAAGTCTCTCATCATACACCCTAGCCACCACACACCAGAATAATCTCTACGAGATTGGCGTGAAACCATAGGGGAGAGAGAGAGTAGCCGCGGGTACTGAGTAAGGGAGATCGAGGTTCCAGTGATCTCGAGACGTCCACCAAGTCTCGAATTTCAAAGTGTGGGATCACATCCTAGAAGATTAGAACCGTAGATCGATCAGACACGACTCAGATTGCACGTTCTTCATAATCAAGGTATGTACTCGAGCCATTGCATGAATTTATGTGCACGATCGAATCAACACATCCGAACCAAGATCTGGGTCGGGGCGGCTTTCAAGCAGTCGGTCCCAACACCGACTCCGGGTGATAAGCTGTAGTAAAATGGAGCTTCGTACCGCTCAAACGAAGCAGATTCTCCCAAACATCATTCACAAAAACGGAATCCCGATCCGAGACAATAGAACTAGGAAAACCATGATGCTTCACAACATAATCAACGAAAGCATTGGCTACCCTCCAAGCGTCGAAACGAGTCGGGAGAGGCGCAAAATGTGCGTACTTTGATAATCGATCAACAACAACCATGATCACCGTAAACCCTTTCGACTGAGGAAGCCCCGTGATGAAGTCCATAGACACGTCCTCCCACACCTGTGAAGGAATTGGCATTGGTTGGAGCAAGCCTGCAGGCTTTTGAGTAGAGTACTTCGTAGTTTGGAAATCGAAGCACGCTGCCACAAACTGTTTCACCTCTCTAAGCATGTGTGGCCAATAAAAAACCAAAGATAACCTCCGAAACGTCCGTTCGACACCGGGGTGACCAGCAAACGGAGTAGAATGGAATTCATACATAATCGCCGGTTTGGCCGCCGAAGTCGATGCCACAACAATCCTATGCCCTCGATAGATCAAGTCGTCCCGCGCCTGATGGTCATTCGGAGCTGTACCCTTCTCGATAGCCTCCCATAATTCGCGCAACTCCTGAATCGAACGAACATCTTCCCACAAGATTTCAAACACATCCGGCATCGGCTAGGACACTGCAACGAATAGCGACGCGTCCTCCCGAGCTGCTGCCTCGGCCTCCCCACGAGCCGCTGCCTCCGCCTCGTCCGTAGCCCCTGCCGTGGGCTCATCCCCTTGCCGGGATAGGGCATCGCCCGTTTTATTCAACACCCCCGGCTTGTACTCGATCACAAATTTAAAGCCCATCAACTTCCGAGCATAGAACTGCTGATCGGGGGTTTGAATAACCTGTTGTAGCAGTTCCCGTAAGCTCTTCTGGTCCGTGCGAATGATAAACTCGCGACCGAGAAGATATTGCCTCCACTTCTGAACGGCCTCGACAATAGCATACAACTCCTTATGGTAAGTCGAAGTCACTCGTCGTCGTGGGCCGAGCTTCTTACTAAAATAGGCCAAAGGGTGCTTGCCTTGGAGGAGAACCGCCCCGATGCTGGTACCCGACACGTCTGTCTCCACTATAAATTGCTTCGAAAAATCGGGGCTGAAGTCATGGCCAACTTCAAGTCCTTAAAACTCTTTTCTGCCGCCAAAGACCATTCAAAAGAGTCCTTTATGAGTAAGTCCATTAATGGCGAAACGATGACCGCATATCCCGAAATGAATCGCCGGTAGTATCTGGTAAGACCCAAGAAACCCCGCAACTGCTTGACCGTCTTAGGCGTAGGCCAAGCCACCATTGCTTCGATCTTAGAGGGATCCGCCCTCAACGAGCCCTCCGTGATGACGTGCCCTAAATAATCAACCGTTGAACTACAAAAGATGCATTTGGAGAGCTTGACGAAGAAATTGTTGCTAGATAAGATCCCCAAGACTTCGGATAAGTGCTCGACATGGCTTTCCAAAGAAGGGCTGTATATTAATATATCGTAAAAAAATACTATGACAAAACGACGCAAGAAGGGGCAAAATATATCATTCATCGCTGCCTGAAATGTCGACGGAGCATTGGTAAGGCCAAACGGCATAACCAGGAACTCGAAATGACCGTCGTGAGTTCGAAAGGCCGTCTTAAAAACATCCTCATCATGCGTCCGAATCTGGTGATACCCCGAACGTAGATCAAGCTTCGTAAAAAACCTAGCCTGCCCCAACTCATCAAACAGCTCTTTGGCAGTAGGGATAGGAAAATGATCGGGCACCGTGGCAGTATTCAGGGCTCGATAATCGATACAAAATCGTTAGGAGCCATCCTTCTTTCTGATGAGCAGCACCGGGGACGAGAACGCACTAGTGCTGTGACGAATGATGCCCATTTCCAACATCTCTTTGACCTGCCGCTCAATTTTCGCCTTCTGAAAATAAGGATACCTATACGGCCAGACATTAACCGGCTTCGAGTTCGGAAGCAAGTGTATCCGATGATCGAACATACGCTTCGGTGGGAGACTCGTCGGGACCGAGAAGACCGTAGCATGCTGCACGAGCACCTCACTCACGGCCGGGGGCAAGTCCTCCGGCAACTCCAACTTCTTCTGGGTAGTACCGTGGGGGAATTCATAAGCCACATCTTCAATAGCAACAATTTCAAACAAAGATGTCGTCTCCGCCCGAAGCAAATAGGAAGCGAACTTGTGGGCCGAAACCTGACGAGGCACACGGGGTGTGACTTTCAAACAAACGGCGCTACCTTTCCGAACAAACTCCAATGTTCCCTTATCATAATCGCTCGTCACGCGGTGAAGCGAACGAAGCCATGCCATGCCTAACACCATGTCCTGTCCATGCACGGGGAGAACAAACAAATCCACCTCGAACGACTGCCCTTGGATCTCCACAGAAGCCTCCGAACTAGCGTAGGAGCACACAAGCGACTGGCCGTTTCCCATGTAAACTCGGAATGGCTTGACAGAAGTCAGATCAAGACAACATCTCTCCGCAACCTTCGGGTGCACAAAATTGTGTGTGCTGCCCGTGTCCACCAAGATACCGACTTCCTCACTGCCCGTAAAACCTCTAAACTCCATTGACGAAGCTTTCGACCGACCATTCAAGCTGTATAAATGCGAAAGATCGGAGGTGACCACGTCCGGGACATCCACGGCCTCCTCCGTCTGCTGAATTACCTCGTCCTCCTCATCAACTCCCATATAGTCGAGGACCGGGGTCTTACAAGCATGGCCGATGCTCCACTTGTCCGAGCAGTACTAGCACAACCCCTTGGCCGTGCGATCTCTTTTCTCCGCTGCAGACAAACGAACGATTGAAGGCATGACAAATCGCGAGGCCAGCTCGACGACTGAGCTGCCGGCAACGCCTTATTCACCTCGGAAGTAGGAACAACCGATGGGGCCGGCAACGGACTGCCCTTGTTCTGCCACGGTTTCCTCGCAAAAGACGCACTGCGCTCCGATGAAGTATCAAACTCCGAGGCGAGGGCCATAGCCGAGGCAATAGATGTTGGGTGTTGGAACCGAACTTGATTCCGAATAGGCAAACGAAGACCACCCAAATATATTGGTAATAAGAACGATTCTGGAACCCCACGGATTTGGCTCATCATACGCTCGAATTCACGGTTGTAATCTCCCAAAGACCCGGTCTGCTGGAGCTTCGCGATCAGCTCAATGTAATTGACGTAATAATTAGGGTCAAAACGCCTTCTCACATCCTCCAGGAATTTAGCCCACGTCGCGAATGGATTATTAGCTCGGTAAGTGAAAACCCAGTCCGATGCCGGAGGAGAAAACAACAAAACAACAAAATGTAAGCGTTGATCAATCGACAACCCAATATGATTGAAATAATAGTCAATGCACGTTACCCAGCTCTGAGCGTCAGACCCGTCGAACATGGGCGGGTCCATCTTGATGTTGCGGCCAGGGTCGGGAGTAGACGTGTGATGGCTTCCGTGAGAAGCAGAGGGGTCCCATGCATAACTCCGCTGCTGGTTCTCCGACGATCGCGGTGGTTGTCTATCCCACGCTGTCGGACCCGTGGTTTCCGATGAATACGGACGGCTGCCCACGAACGGAATTTCAGGTTCGGGACGTGAGCCCTCGCCAAAGGACCAAGAAGGCCCCGACGACGAGAAGGGCTGTAGGGACGTGTTCGCCGTCGTCACTGCAGGCGTGATGATACCGTCCTGCAACCCTGAAGTATCCGGCCAACCCGGCGGCGGCCCATGAGGGGGATCGGGGTCGGGTCTTGATGGGCGTGGATTCCCCGTCGTTTGTACCGCCGAATCCAATTTCGCTTCCATGCGCTGCAAAACGGATACTAAGGTATCAATAGGAAGAGACTCCGCTGTCGCTATGGTAGGCGGCGGGCGGTGGCCGTGGCGCCGATCCACTCGGCCGAAAAATTCCCCGAAAATTACTCATCTTCCACACGAACGAGCACAAGGTTCAAGATGAAAGCACCACTTGATAGGATCGTGGCTCTCCTATCACACCGCGAACGAGAAGTTCGCACGAAGATTCCGATAAAGGTAGTCGTGGGCTCTCCCCGACGATCACACCGAAGGTAAAATAAAAGAACGGCGAAGAAGAAAATACGAGAATTAGGGTTTTGATTATAGATGATGATAATACAACCCGATTAATCGAATATATACTAATACCCTGGTTGGTTCGACTCATTACGTTTCGGGAAAGAACCAACAAGAAAACCCGAACGGAGCACTTAGGCCCGACTCGACTACGACACTTGGGCCAAGCCCATGACTAAAAGAAATAGACTCGATCAGCTAACGATAAGCCACGAACCCTTCAAACTTCTTGGGTTCCCGCGATGTCCTCTTCGGCCTCTCACTTCGGCCTTCAGCTCCTCCCTCATCGACGGGCTTCTCCGTCGTATCGAATTCCCCGCCGGCGACTGCATCTTCCTCCACCACAGCCTCGTCTTCATGCATCTCCTCGCCGTTAGGGTTAGGACTAGGGTTTAGGTTCGTATCACGATCCTGCAATTGTCTTCATCTCTCCATATTTGAATAGGACTTTTGGGATCTCATAATGGAGTTGATGTCCAATTAGGATGGCATTAGGTTTCGAGGTTTCCACCAATCTTGCATGAATAAATATTGGAGCGAGACCGAAACTCTCTTCCTTCATCGATGGATTCAACTCATCACGTCCCACATTGGGCTCCGTTTGCAACTCCGAGAGCTGCTGCTCGTAGCCTGCATTGACATCAGATACCTCCAACTTCGGATCTGCCATTGGTGTCGATCTCTCCTCACCAATCGCTTCAAGTGGTGGAGCCGCTGCAATTTCATCCGTTCTAGCGTCCACTCGAGTCTCGGAATCAATAACATCCATCTCCAATGTGGCATCAACATCCAGCACATGGGTATAACTTGGTAGCGGCGGGTAGTAATGCTGCTGCTGCGGCATCGGCTCTGCAACATAGTAGTACTGCGCCGGCGGCGGAGGCTCGTACTGCACCGGCTGCGAAACATGGTTGTAGTGATATGGCTCGTAAGTGTTGTAGGGCCACGCCTGCAGCTCATTGTTATAGTAGCCGTTGTAATTGTTGGAGTATCCGCCTCCTCCTCCGTAGCTCTCCGAATACGTCGGCTGCTGCGGCGGCGGATCAAAAACACACAGAATTGAATAGTTGCAATCTGAACGGTTGCTGCACAGATCCGGATCAATACGAGGCCTTGAGAGATCCCACGAAGTGAGTGGCCTGCCCAATATCGGATCGAATTCCGGTTCGGGCCGTGGGGTTGTATTTGTCATGGCCAAACGTTGTTCGGACGCCTCAAGTCGGGCTTCCAATCGCCATAACACGGAGAGAAGGGCGTCCATAATGGCTGGGGGCAACGTCTCGCTGCCAGTAGTCGGGTCGCCGCGGCTCGTCGAGTAAGCTATGGCGGAAGACATGGAACTCACAAAGAAATTCGAAGGCTAAACTTCGAAAAAATTAATCACAGCTGGACGAAGCACTCGAAGATTGAACTGCTAGCAAATCAATGCTCTTTCTCCATATATCCGCACACCAAATCAATTATACACCAAATTGCCAAAGCATAAATCAATGAATTTAGATCAATTCTCCTAAAGAATTCAACGTACCGATCGAATAACCAACTCCACTTTGAATCCAATCCACGAACCAACTTTGATTCAATAACTGATGTTTCGCCCCCTCAAAGAGACTCCACTTCGAAAGCTCTCAATGAAAGCACCAATTGATAGAGGATGGGACGATTTCCCCTATCAAGGAATGAAAAGAAACAACGGCAGACGCGAGAACTTTGCTCGTCGTTTACGCCACAGATTAAGATGCAGAAAAGAAAGATAAAAGACGGCAAATAAAATAGGTTTTTGTATTGTATTTCTGGTTAATGAAAATAAAATACAATCCTCCTATTTATACTAAATACCTAGGGTTGATTCGACCTACGATTCGGGAAAGAATCAACAAGAAAACCCGAAAAGAATTACCCAACTAATTAAAACGGGCTAAGCCCAACGACAAACCTAAATAATTAAATTAACGTATCAGGCCGTCGTTAGGAGCAAGGCTATTGAAGAAAAAAGAGGAATTAGGGTTTTAAGGGATGTAGGCATGGCCTTTTGATTTGCTAGGGTTTTTATTGTTGCATGGATATGATGTGTTGGCTTTTTATACCTCTGAAAATGAATTTGTGTATGGATTGATGATGGCGTGGAGGCCTGAGATTACACAAAGGAAGTCTGGGCTTTGTGTGGTGAAATTAACACCATTTGAAAATGCGAAAGAGTTGACAATTTTTGCAGCATTTCTAGATTTTAAATGGTGCTAATTTTTCAATATAGAAGAGTTAAGATATATTACAGGTAATTATTAAGAGACTTAAGCTTCTTCTTTGTTTTACATTCCATTTCCATCAAGTATTAATCAAGAGTTTAATGATTTCAATAATTTTGTACACCTTTCAACCCATAATTTTAGGCACGAGAATTATGAAATGTGCAATCTTTTATCAGTTGTGAATAATATATTAGTTATACTATAAATAACTAGTAAAATATTACAGCATTCTCTTAGTTTGTGTATCCAAATTGCATCAATTGATGGGACAAATATAGTATACAAACGGATGATATCCTCTGTCCCAAATTATGTGTCAATCGTGTTCAAAATTCTAATTTCTACTAGTTAATTGAGATTTGGAACACGGGTATGACATAGAATTCGGAACAGGAGACCCCAATTAGTATAAAAATATTTTCAAAAGAAAGAAGACGTTATATTTGGGACAGAAGGAGTAATTTTTATTATTCAATTTCAATATTATTAGTTCAAAACAATTGAATATATATACTAATTGAATTGATACACAATTGTTAATTAATACTCGTTAATTTACTAATTAATTAAGGATTATAAAGTACCTATTCACCGGGTAGTAAGTGCATGCATTGCACCTTCTCCACCTTCTCAAAAGCCTTCACCTATTTTTGTTGGATCAATTAATTCTGGATTATATATATAATCTTAATTAAAATTTAATTAATCTGGGTTTATTATTTATATATCTTCTTTAAACGTCTCTCAAGAAATGCAATGATATGATGCAATGATTTTAGGCATAATTAAATCACTTAAACGATCTCGTTGTCGTTGTTGTTATCATCGTTGTTGCTGTTGTTACTACAACATAATGCATTACAGTCTTACAGAGTGTAGAATTAGCTAAGAAGTAAGAAGAAAGCCACCTTAGCTATATATATACAAGGCTTGTGGATTAATTCAATTTAATTTTATTCATTTGGTCGATAGTAAATTAATTAGTCAACTATAGTAACTACAAACACAAAAAGTATCTCTAGGGCCTGGCCAGCAATGTTTTTAAACCCGACCCGGACCGGCCGGTCCGACCGGAAAATCCGGGAACCGGTCCCTGGTCCGGTCCGGGTCTTTGATTTTCGTACCTCTCCACTGACCCGGCGTGAACCGGTCAGACCCGATCAAACCCGTCTGAACCGGTCAAGACCCGGTCAGAATCGGTGACCGGTTCACTTTAAAAAAAATATTTTTTTTGTATTCAACAGGATTTGAACTTGTGACCTCTAGTTTGTTAGTCTAAGATAATTACCAACTGAACTAACTTCGCATGTATGTTCTAAAATTACAATAAATGTATCAAATACTAAACAATATAATATATATATATATATATATATATATATATATATATATATATATATATATATATATATATATATGGGTCATCCGGTTTTTTAAGAACGGGTCAACCGGTCGACCCGGTGACCCGGTAACCCAGTTGAATGACCGGTTCGGTCTCCGGTCCGGGTTTCAAAACATTGGGGCCAGTAGGGCGAGGCTTAAAAACACAAACTGCATTAATCAAGGTGGCTCCGATGGGTGTAGCTTTTCTGCAAACAGGCTCGCAAGTTTCCTGTGATCCTTTTGGGCTACTTACGTCACAAGACGGACCCGGTAATACCCCGTACAAGCACTGTTTCCGTTCCCCGGAAACTAAACAATCTGCACGCATTCCAAAATAACAATTTTGAAAACATATACTCCCTTCGCCCCGCGGCAATTGTCCGCAAGGAAGAATATATGTGAAATACGTTATAATAAAGATGGACAATTGTCATGGGACGGAGGGAGTATAATACAGCAAGAGTAAGAAAAATATGCATAACTCTTTATACCTGAGGCTAGACCATAGATGATAACCAGAACCAGAAATGCTGAGGGAATCTTTTCCATTTTTAGTATCGAAAAAAATATTTTTAAATCAGTTGTGAGATGTAGAGGCCTTCACCGTATGCAACATGTATAAATTTAATTTTAATATACAGATAGCATATTTATATACTGTAAATATGGGTGTACAATAAAATGTAATTAAAGCGTATACCTTGTTTTTCTTGTTTCCAAAAATCAGATAGGTAAAATAAGGAAATGTTACATAATGAGGAAATTAAAAGGTATTCAAAACTCTATATTGCGAAAATTCAATCCAATCACGCAATTAATTTCCTGAATTAGCACCGGAAATAACAAAACTGCATTAACATTTGCTTAGATTCCAAACTAAATTAAATCGTTCAACTTTGAGTGCTTCATTGTTGAAACGACGGAATAGGATTAACAAGCTATGAACAAATGGAAACGTAAAAGGACACATAATTACTTAGTTCATTAACGTTGTGTTGGCTACGTCTACGGGTAAAAAGGAAGATTATATATTATTAGAAGACTAATTACGGATTACAAAATTATTCCCTGACGACCAACTCGACGTACTTGAATATAAGTCCAAGGCATATCAACAATTGTTGTTAGATTAATTATCAGATACTCATTTTTATAAATAATGTGTTTGTTGTAAAGTAAATTGAAGAACAGAGAATATGGAAGAAGAAAAGCGAGAGAAGAAGATAAAGGCGCAGAGAAACGGCGTATTCTCAATAATCTGGTATTGTGTGTATTACAACCAGTGTTCTAAAAATCGGCCTAGGCGCTAGGCGGTGCCCGACTGCCTAGATTTTATGCTAGGCGGCCGCCTAAGCGGCCCTAGGCGGAGCTGGGCGGAGCTAGGCGAGGCTGGGCGGAGCTAGGCGGGGCTGGGCGGGGCTAGGCGGGGCTGGGCGCAAATTTATGTAAAAGACTTCTAAATATGTAGAATTTGAACTATTAATTAGCATATTATATTATTATATAATTTATATTTGTTGAATCTTGTCCATTAATCATAAATTAGTAGATGAAAGTATATTAGTAAATGATATATACTTTTTATTATATGATATTTTGTAAAAATAATAGTAAAAATACATAAAATAACTCTTATCCGCCTAGCCCGCCTAGAAGCCCGCCTAGCCGCCTAGACGCTAGTCGGCAGCCCGTCGCCTAGCTACTGCCTAGCGTATTTTAGAACATTGATTACAACTAGGATTACAAGTAATATATATATATATACAAGAATAAAAACCCTAACTTATCCATAAGTAATGTCCATATATAAATATTTACAACATTGTTAAATTTAACTTCTATATATAGTCTCTCAAACATAAATATTTACAACATTGTTAAATTTATCCATAAGTAATGTCCATAAAGAAGGTTGTTTTCTCAAATTATTCCCTTCATGGTCAGTATCGAGATATTCATTGTTCATTGTAGAAATGTTAGATATTTGTAACACTTCTCGACTAGGGATGTCAATGGGCCGGGTACCCGCCCCATTAAGCACTTCCCAAACCCAAACCCGTTAAAATTTCGTATATTCATACCCATCCCAAACCCGTTTAAAAATTCAATTGTAATACCCATACCCGGCCCAAACCCATCGGGTAATACCCGTTTATTACCCGTTAAGCCAAAATAAAATTAATAGTAATATTTTTTTATAAAAAAATTATAACTTAATATATACATACAATAATCGAAATTTTTAATTTAAACGTGTGCATCTCAATAAGTGCTTACAAACGATATACAAAATGTAAAACAAATATCAAATTAAATGTTAACAAATAACAAAACTAACAATATATGTTTTTTATCGAGTAGATTTTTTGAGATTTATTCTTTCAACTTTATATATATTAATTAAAACCTTAAAATTGATAAAAGTTATAAATTTTTTATTTAAAAATATAAATATAGTTTTTATATACATGTGAAATATATATATATTAAATTCAGTCATTTCGATTATTTCTCAAAAGGAAAATGAAGAAAATAGAGGGACAGTGGAATTTCAAGTATTCAGTTTCACCACAAAGATAAGGAGGCTTACTTCACATTTGGAATTGCACAAAAAAGACTTTTCATCTCAGAGAGGTTTGCGAAAAATTTTGGGAAAACGTCAATGACTACTAGCCTATTTGTCAAAAAGAAGTAGAGGACGCTATAAAGAATTAATTAATGAGTTGGATATTCGAGAAATAAAAACTCGTTAATTTGAAGCATGATACAATTTGATGAGCTTAGTCGTTTAAATTTTAATGAACTTCTTTTTACTTTCAGAAATGCATGGAAGACTGACTCGGGAAAAACTTATGATTACACCAATTACAAGAAATGACCTCATGATAGTGAATATGGGGCCTCACCACCCATCAATGCATGGTGTTCTTCGACTGATCGTTACTCTCGATGGTGAAGATGTTATTGACTGTGAACCTATATTGGGTTATTTACATAGAGGAATGGAGAAAATTGCGGAAAATCGAACAATTATACAATATTTGCCTTATGTAACACGTTGGGATTATTTAGCTACCATGTTTACAGAAGCAATAACCGTAAATGGACCTGAACAGCTAGGCAATATTCAAGTACCTAAAAGGGCTAGCTATATTAGAACTATTATGCTGGAGTTGAGTTGTATCGATTCTCATTTGTTATGGCTTGGCCCTTTTATGGCAGATATTGGGGCACAGACCCCCTTTTCTATATTTTTCGAGAACGAGAATTGATATATGATCTATTCGAAGCTGCTACCGGTATGCGCATGATGCATAATTATTTTCGTATCGGAGGGGTCGCTGCCGATCTACCTTATGGCTGGATAGATAAATGTTTGGATTTTTGCGATTATTTTTTAAATGGGGTTGCTGAATATCAAAAGCTTATTACGCAAAATCCTATTTTTTTAGAACGAGTTGAAGGCGTAGGTATTATTGGCGGAGAAGAAGCACTAAATTGGGGTTTATCGGGGCCAATGCTACGAGCTTCCGGAATACAATGGGATCTTCGTAAAGTTGACCGTTATGAGTGTTATGACGAATTTGATTGGGAAATTCAATGGCAAAAAGAAGGGGATTCATTAGCTCGTTATTTAGTGCGAATCAGTGAAATGACAGAATCCATAAAAATAATCCAACAAGCCTTGGAAGGAATTCCAGGGGGGGCCCTATGAGAATTTAGAAAGTCGGCGCTTTGATAGAATAAAAGACCCTGAATGGAATGATTTTGAATATCGGTTTATTAGTAAAAAGCCTTCTCCCACTTTTGAATTGTCCAAGCAAGAACTTTATGTAAGAGTCGAAGCACCAAAAGGAGAATTGGGAATTTTTCTGATCGGAGATCAGAGTGTTTTTCCTTGGAGGTGGAAAATCCGACCTCCGGGGTTTATCAACTTGCAAATTCTTCCGCAGTTAGTTAAAAGAATGAAATTGGCTGATATTATGACGGTACTAGGTAGTATAGATATCATTATGGGAGAAGTTGATCGTTGAAATGATAATTGATATAACAGAAATAGAAGCTATCCATTCTTTTTCCAGACATGAATCCTTAAAAGAAACTTATGGGATCATATGGATGCTTGTCCCTATTTTAATTCTTGTATTAGGAATCACACTGGGTGTTCTAGTAATTGTTTGGTTAGAAAGAGAAATATCCGCAGGGATACAGCAACGTATTGGACCCGAATACGCGGGTCCTTTGGGAATTCTTCAAGCTTTAGCCGATGGCACAAAATTACTTTTCAAAGAAAATCTTCTTCCATCTAGAGGAGATACTCATTTATTCAGTATTGGTCCATCCATAGCAGTCATATCCATTTTACTAAGTTATTCAATAATTCCTTTTAGTTATCGTTTTATTCTAGCTGATCTTAGTATTGGTGTTTTTTTATGGATCGCCATTTCAAGTCTTGCTCCAGTTGGATTGCTTATGTCAGGATATGGATCAAATGGTCCAATGGGAGCAAGAATTTCCAGGAACATTTGGAACATTTCGTTTCTGAGCAAAAGAGCCATTTTCAAATAGTGTTCGATCAATTACGTATTAATCAATATTCGATTGATTGGTCTGAGGTTATCGACAAAAAAGATTTGTCTAAGCCACTTCGTTTCTTTTTGTCCAAGTCACTTCTTTTTTTGTCCAAGTTGCTTTTCTTTTTGTCGAACTCACTTCCTTTTTTCTGTGTGAGTTTCGGGAATATCCCCATTCATGGGTCCGAGATCTACATCTATGAATTGAAAGGTCCGAATGATCAACTCTGCAATCAGTTGTTAGAATCAATAGGTCTTCAAATTGTTCATTTGAAAAAATGGAAACCCTTCTTATTGGATGATCATGATACTTCCCGAAAATGGAAATTCTTGATCAATGGAGGAACGCCCTTTTTGTTCAATAAGATACCAAAGTGGATGATTGACTCATTCCATACTAGAAATAATCGCAGGAAATCCTTTGATAATGCGGATTCCTATTTCTCAATGATATTCCACAATCAAGACAATTGGCTGAATCCCGTGAAACCATTCCATATAAGTTCATTGATATCTTCTTTTTATAAAGCAAATCGACTTCGATTCTTGAATAATCCACATCACTTCTGCTTCTACTGTAACAAAAGATTCCCCTTTTCTTTGGAAAAGGCCCGTATCAATAATTATGATCTTACGTATGGACAATTCCTCAATATCTTGTTCATTCGCAACAAAATATTTTCTTTGTGCGTCGGTAAAAAAAAAACATGCTTTTGAGGGGAGAGATACTATTTCACCAATCGAGTCATAGGTATCTAACATATTCATACCTAACGATTTTCCCCAAAGTGGTGACGAAACGTATAACTTGTACAAATCTTTCCATTTTCCAAGTCGATACGATCCATTCTTTCGTAGAACTATTTACTCGATCATAGACATTTCTGGAACACCTCTAACAGAGGGACAAATAGTCAATTTTGGAAGAACTTATTGTCAACCTCTTTCAGACATGAATCTATCTGATTCAGAAGGGAAGAACTTGCATCAGTATCTCAATTCAAACATGGGTTTGATTCACACTCCATGTTCTGAGTTACCATCCGAAAAGAGGAAAAAACGGAGTCTTTGTCTAAAGAAATGCGTTGAGAAAGGGCAGATGTATAGAACCTTTCAACGAGATAGTGCTTTTTCAACTCTCTCAAAATGGAATCTATTCCAAACGTATATGCCATGGTTCCTTACTTCGACAGGGTACAAATATCTAAATTTGATATTTTTAGATACTTTTTCAGACCTATTGCCAATACTAAGTAGCAGTAAAAAATTTGTATCCATTTTTCATGATATTATGCATGGATCAGGTATATCATGGCGAATTCTTCAGAAAAAATGGTGTCTTCCGCAATGGAATCTGAGAAGTGAGATTTCGAGTAAGTGTTTCCATAATCTTCTTCTGTCCGAAGAAATGATTCATCGAAATAATGAGTCAACATTGATATCGACACATCCGAGATCGCCAAATGTTCGGGAGTTCCTCTATTCAATCCTTTTCCTTCTTCTTGTTGCTGGATATCTCGTTCGTACACATCTTCTCTTTGTTTCCCGGGCCTCTAGTGAGTTACAGACAGAGTTCGAAAAGGTCAAATCTTTGATGATTCCATCATCTATGATTGAGTTACGAAATCTTCTGGATAGGTATCCTACATCTGTACCGAATTCTTTCTGGTTAAAGAATCTCTTTCTAGTTGCTCTGGAACAATTAGGAGATTCTCTAGAAGAAATATGGGCTTCTGGCGGCAACATGCTTGGTCCCGCTTTTGGGGTCAAATCACTACGTTCTAAGAAGAAATATTTGAGTATCAATCTCATCGATCTCATACCAAATCCCATCAATCGAATCACTTTTTTGAGAAATACGAGACATCTAAGTCATACAAGTAAAGAGATCTATTCATTGATAAAAAAAAAAAAAAAGAAAAAACGTGAATGGGGGTTGGATTGATGATAAAATAGAATCCTGGGTCGCGAACAGTGATTCGATTGATGATGAAGAAAGAGAATTCTTGGTTCAGTTCTCCGCCTTAACGACAGAAAAAAGGATTGATCAAATTCTATTGAGTCTGACTCATAGTGATCATTTATCAAAGAATGACTCTGGTTATCAAATGATTGAACAACCGGGAGCAATTTACTTACGATGCTTAGTTGACATTCATAAAAAGTATCTATTGAATTATGAGTTCAATACATCATCTTTAGCAGAAAGACGGGTATTCCTTGCTCATTATCAGACAATCACTTATT